>JAUPFT010000002.1:62298213-62898213 GCA_036936625.1 Parnassius smintheus behrii | reverse complement strand
GCTCCATTTCAAACGCACGCACGGTGTCGGGGTCTAATTTCTTTAGTGCAATATGGAGAAACACCACGTCCATAAGGTCATTAAATTCCAAATTCTTAAGTGCAGCCACCGATGCCACAAATTTATCTAGAAACTGCTCTAAGCCGTTGATGTTCGCGGATGATATAGGTTTAAGATCGAATATCTGGTTCAAATATTCGGAAGCCAACATTCTCCTATCTTCATATTTAGTTTTAAGCGTTTCGAATATTAACAAGTAATTGTTTGCTGTAGGTGTAAAACCCGAGCAGATCGACTGTGCCCTGCCACTAAGTTTACTAATTAAGTAATATAATTTTTCAGCGTCCGATAACGATGGGTTATTGTGTATATTGTTTTGAAAACTACTTAAGAAGAAGGGCCACGTCTTAATATCACCATTGAATACCGGAATATCTATTGGCGGCAACCTAATTGAGTCACGTGGACGTACCTGTGTTTCCGGCTTTGCTTCGTTTTGAGATTGTAGGACTTTCGCAGTTCGTTTTACGCGACACAACATATCTTCGAATGCCAGCAGCGTTTGGTAGTTCACTATGTATTTCGGGTCGATTTGTAATTCCAAATGATTAATTTGGTCTAATATTCTTTCGTAATCCGTCCGCAAAGAATCCACCGTTTCGATTTCATTTAAAAAGGTTTCCCGCACTGCTTCTATACTAATGTTCTTTATATGATCACTTATATTTTGCATACGCGAAAAAAGTATTTCCCTCTTGGCATAAAGCGTTTTAATTTTAAATTCATTTCCACTAACTGCCATTTTAAATTATTATAATAAGGTTATATTAATCACAATTAATCTCACAACGCACAAACAATGAAGGATGGACACTCGGTATGCCGTATTACGTAATTAAATCGAGCACCTGTTACAGCGAGTCGAGGTGACGCGTTGTTCGCTAAACTCAATATTTTTATCAAAATTGTCGGGTAAGCGTATCAAATGGTTCCTATTACACTGTTTCAATTATTTAATAAGCTTTAAATTTAACCAAATACGAGCGCTGTAAAATGAATAATTCTGTTTGCGAGTACCTAATCAAAATTTAAATTTAAACGAACACTAAGTATATTCCATAAATTAGAGTGCATTATCTAAATAATTAATTTAATAATTCGACCAGAAAATAGTTGGACGACCACTAAACCCAGTCCAAATCTTGCCGAAGTGCGTTAGCTCTGACAGCGCGCGACATGTTATACTCCCGTTCCCTCAGGACCATAATGGCGAGAAAATTTGTAAGTTAGGAAATTTTTTGCTATGTTGCAAATTTTGCTATATTTTCACTTTGAGACAATATTTATGGATAAAACTTACAGGAATTCTTGTTGAATGTATAAACTATCGAATAAAATTATTTCTGGTTGCTAGAAATTGTAATAGAATACATAAATTACCCTGTATAGCATAGTAGTAGTATAAACTGCAATTTTAGTGATAAAATTACTACTAATTTGAATTCTACACTTTTGTATTTGGAGAAATTTATATCAAAATGTTTGGAAATATGTATATTTTTATGTTTTATGTGTTTCTATTCGTTACTCATACCAAAATATTAAAATATTAAAAAATTAAAAATAATAATAATTATATTTTATCTGTATGACATTTCGAACAATATTTCAAAAATATCTTCGTGTGAATTTGAAATAAATACAACGTCAAGTTATTTGAAATATGTAAGAAAACTATTTTTACTTACATTTTACACTAAAAATAAATGAGAATTTGATAAATAACACATTTATGAACCAACCTCCAAACTAGGCCTTCCGAAGTTTGAAGTACTTTTGGCAATTTACTTTTCACTTTTTATACCACAAATTATATATCTACGTGTTTACTATATTACAAGAAATGTAAAAAAGTATAATACTTTCGTTTTTAGTCCAGACACTAATACAAAATTCTATAAAAAAGACGGAGCACCTTCATCAATGCGACGCGTGGAACGCCGTAAGTTCAGAGTGATTTCTTTTTTTTTTCTAAGAAACATTGCCAGATTATGGTTTAAAATAAAAGAGCATATCTTTGTCTTTGATACTATTATCCATTGCATAGTGTCTTTGGTTTGGTTTAAAACGAAAGAATAGATTAAAAAAAATATTTCATAGGGCAGTACTTCCGATCTAATTCGCACCGTAGCCGAGCCGACGTAAGGTAGTTATTGTTGAAAGGGAAGCTTTAAATTTAACCAAATACGAGCGCTATAAAACGAATAGTTCTGTTTGCGAGTACCTAATCAAAATTTAAATTTAAACGAACACTATTTAAGTCTATTCCATAAATTAGAGTGCATTATCTAAATAATTAATTTAATAATTCGACCAGAAAATGGTTGGACGACCACTAAAACCAGTCCAAATCCTGCCGAAGTGAACATAAAATGGTGGAACCACGTGTCTAAGGCTGCCGAAGTCTAGCTCCCTGGTCGAACCTTAAACCTATTACGCGAGATATTAACTAAAGTGGACTGTATATTCGATTGCTTCTACGCTTACGTAAAAGCGTCTACTATAGCATGCGGTAAAATGCACTCGCTCTTCCCTAAAACTAAAACTATTATTTTGCCAAATCGATGAAAGGAATCCTGCTTGATTAGGAAAACACAAAATTGGAGCGGGTTAAAACAATTATATCAAGCAGGCAGTATTATTAGGAATATTGACTCACCGGGGTTTCTTCTATTCTATTGAGCACTATAGCTGTGACTTCTGGAACTTTTCGGAGAGAGGCGGGCGCGACTATATCTCACACGAGGTGAGGCGGGTTTCCTGGAGCTCGATTGCTTACAGGCTAAAGCGGTTTCTACTAGGGGTGTGGTTCCAACAACGAGCGCGTCGGGAAGAGAGGTGTGGTTCCAATGACTAGCGCGGCGGGAAGAGAGCTGCGCGTCGGTCGCGCGTGCCTTATATATCTTCGGTTCCGATGATTACGTGACATTCTAGAATCATCTTCTTTCCCCTCCCACCCCACCACCCCGATGTGTCGATAGGAGGGTATGAGTGATATCGTTTTGGGAAGGAATAAACGACTTGGCACCTACCGTCAAAATATAAAATAAATATGAATGGGTTTTCGCGCAACCAGTATTCATTAACTGTATCCGAAAATAGTGCAAGTGCGGAGGCTGTACTGCGATTTTTTCTAAATCCATGTTGTGCCTCTGATAATATATTATGCTACATGTTCGCAGATGTGTGACATGTGTAGGAGAAAGGGCCAATACGAAAACCCAACTGGTGGGTCAATTACCACCAGTGCGTGCTACTCCATCTAGAGCATTTCTCTATAGTGGGGTCGATTATGCTGGTCCAATAAATCTAAGAGTTTCGAAAGGGCGTGGACACCCAAATCGGGGATGTCGTCTTAATAAAGGAAGATGATTTGCCTCCTGCTCACTGGTTGCTAGGACGAATATTACAAAAACATCCCGGCCCCGATAATATCACTCGAGTGGTTACATTAAAAACTAAAAAATCTGTAATTAAACGGCCAACATCCCGTTTATGTATACTACCTATATCAGATTAATAAGTAAAGACGTAAATGTATGAAATTGTATGTGTATTGTAGTTTCTGTTTGTAACAAAGTGAAGATTTTTTTGCGTTATTTATTTTTTGTTGTTATTTAAAATTGTATTAAGCTTATGGTAGTATAGTAATGTGTTGCTTTAGTTATATTAAGAAGATTATTATTTCTCATCTCGCCTGATTTTTGTGTATTTAGAATAATAATAGTTTTATGTTTTTCTTTTGTTATTGTTACTTTATTTTAAAATTAAAGGACATATCTTTGATAATGTCCTTGGTGTGCGGAATATTCACGTTTCGTATGTAATCAGATCAACATAAAGTGTTTTAATTTTATTTGTGAACAATAGATGTCGCTAGTTGTTGATTTCCTCGCGGTATGGTTCGAGGTGTATTAATTGCATAAGGAGTTTGTGTGCTTTATAAAAAAGTGAACGATATCGGAAGAAAGTAATATATATACCTAATCAAGATATCTGTTGGTTTTATATAAAAGTACCAATAGATATTTAGCCTGCTACGCACGACCGTATTCAATGTGCCGCCACATTAAAGACGGATTGTTAATATTATTATTTATATATGTTGGCGACGCGCCTATAACAATATTTCAATTTATTAAGTTAACCGATTACAAATAGCTTCTAAAAAGAAAATTATTAAGCAACAATATTCCTATAAGAAAATGCTTAGTTGAATCTTAAAGAAATATCGAATTAATGATATGAAGGTCTTGGGTTCGACTCCCAGGCCGGAATAGTTTATCGTTTTCTCAGTAATATCTCTTAACAAATTCATATAGGGAATTAAGATATAAATTATGTTACCGGATTTGTTCCCCGGTTGAAATTATCTTTCCAATGATGTTAATTTAAAGAAATATTAAAATAAAGTTAGAGACCGGATTTGTTCCCCGGTCGAGATGATCACTTTGTGAGTAAATAGAATTAATGGAAATTAATTGCTTAAGTGTTGTCTTATATGGGTTTGATGTGTTTTGTATGAAAACAAATGCCTATATTCTATGATTGATTTATGAAAACATTCACTTATATTGTTATCTGATAAGAGACATGATAACTGATAAGAGTCTGATTAGAAATAGTTTCCTACAGTTTGAGAATTGTGTAGAAGCATTTATTAACCTAGTATTATTGATATTAGACTTTCCATTTTTACTGATAGTCGATAGCCGTGCAAAAGTTAGTTGTTCAAATAGTGTGAGTTCATAGACGCACGCTAGCCACGTACTTAGGAGGCCAAATATGTAATAATTTAAATATTTGCAATTTATGTAAAAATGACTTGTAAAACCTTTCAGATTGATTGTACGTGTAAAAGTGGTGAATTCTGTGTTATTTTTATGTGAAAATTCCTGTGAATAAGTGAAATAATGATATTTTTGTATAAGAAATTTAAAAGTGTTTTAATAGTGAAATGAATAGAGAAAATGTAAATAAAACTATTGTATTAGTTAACATATGTATAATTTCAAGTGGAAAACATTGTTTTAACTTTCTATGTTAAATATTTAAGAAATTTCAACTTCGAACATGTGAGTAAAATAGGCATATTTTGTTAAATAAACAAAAGGTTTTTTGTGATATGAAAATATAATGTATATCGTATTATAGATATTTTTTGTGCTATCTATACAAGTAAATTGTTTGAATGTATGTCTTATATAAATAAAGTTATTGAGTAAACTGTGAGAGAGTGATAGAACAAATTAATGTATTTGAGTTGCGCAAGCGCACGAATGGCGCGGCTCACTTTCGCGTATAGCTCTGGGGTAGCTCAGTAAACGGGTTTTCTTGCAATTCGTTCGGGAAAAGTGCAAGACCAGCAGCCAATAAGAAGAAAGAAAATGTGTAGGGAAGTGATAGGGATAAGTAATTACTCTCTCACGGAACGGCTTGAAGATAATTGCTGTTTTATTCCCAAGAAATTCGTTCCTCGAAATCATACAGTCCACATCGAAGAATTAAGGCGTTGGGACCGGGACGACTTCGGAAGACCCGTAATCCCCGCCTGAACCTATTTTCTGAAAAGGAAGAGGTTATCGCCCTTGTGTGTTACTCCGTTGCAGAGATCACATACGTTGTTCCCGAACCCAACGTAGGCGTTATAGGAGGCCGGATCGAGAGAAGCCTCGATTCCTCCCTTCTGTTTCTTAGTTTAACGTTTACGAACCCTGGTTCCTTTTCAAGTGGTCCTTCGAAGTAGGAGCAAGAGGGACCCCGAACCTGGTTCCTTTTCAATATATTACAAATTAGGTAAAATATGCCTGTGTTGTGCCTGTATGTTGCGCATGTCCTGGTAAAATTTAATAGCTGATTCGGAATTACATTTTTTAGTTTTCCGGTAAGCTTTATTACGAATATTTCTCATATTCATAAGAGTATTGGTCATCCATGGAGATGGGGGATTTTTAAATTTACGTGTACATACCGATGCAAATCTATTAGGTCTAAAATAAGAAAATTGAATAAGTTTACCATATCATTAAGTTCATTATATTCCAGTATGAGTTCCCAAGGAGTGAATGTAGATGCTTTCTTAATATATTCAGCATTATCTGTCAGTGGTCTGTCTTGCACGGTACGGGGTTTTCTGTTAGGGACACTAATAGGAAATGTCGCTATTACTAGTCCATGATCACTTAAGTCATCATTATGTACAACATCTACCGATGTGGGCTGCAAATTAACTCTAGTAAATATGACATCAATAAGTGTCGAAATATGCGGCGTTATACGAGTCGGTAAATTAACTTAACTTCGAAACAGGTAGAGTTACATGATTGTTACGATCTATACAGTTTATATTGATATCACCAACAACAAATACATGCTCGTAATTAGATCCAAATATTGATAAAGATTCGTCAAGAGGTCAGGTCGATAAGCAATTCCAATTAATAAACTATGACGCTTAATTTTAATATCAATCTATAATTGTTAAGTAAATAATCGGGATGATTAAGTTGTTTTACACGTAAATCCGACCTCACATATACACCCACATCGCCGCCACGGCCACAACGAGGCTTATGTATGAGATTATAGCCAGGCATAGCATAAGCAGCTATATCAGAGTCAGTTTTTAGGCATGTCTCTGTTAGACAAACGACATCAAAGTTAGGCAACCGAAATGAGGCTTCAAGTTCATTTGAACCCATATTAAGCGAATGAACATTTAACAACCCCATGAAAAACTGTCTACTTTTGTTTTGTGAATTGAATTGTGTCATTTTTATGCACGCGACATTGACAGTGAAAAAAAAAACTATAGTCCACACAGAATTAACTATCCACGTTAACAATAAGAATACACTTAGATTTTTCTGTTTTCCGCATAAATTTTTTTCTACTCTTAACCCAGACAAACTAATTAACCTAGTTCTTTTGTACGAGCCCTTGTTGCAGCATGCAATTCTTTGTTATTAGCCGTCAGATGTTCTGCTATAAAAATCGTTTTTGGTGGATCAAATGCAACTCCTAGTAGGCTGGTGTTGAGCTTACTCTTACTTTCTTTGTATATTTACTTGCACTGGCAATGAAGGAGTCATGTATACGCTGGTTATTAAATCTTATAAGAACTGATCTTGGACTGGTGCTTTGAGGATTCTGTTTCGAAATTCTTATACAGTGCGAGATATCGGTTTCGTTAATATTACAATTTATGACTTTTCCTATCTGAACACGGTATGTAATATGTTTTCCTCCTTATTTTCTGGTAGACATTGTATTTCGATGTTAGATGATCTAGCGAATTTCGATGTTAGACGATCTAGCGAACATCTTGGAAAAGTAAGCAATTATTAAAACGTGGTAATTAGCAATAAGTCAATAAATAGGCGTGATCGAGTCCCTATAATAAAAGCATGAGTCGTTAGCAGAAGCAGGGAAAAAATAGTAAAGAAAGCGAGCAACAGCACAAGCAAAAATGTAATATAACCGATATATTTCACAAGCACAAATTAGTCTTTAGTCACATATTGTAGTGCTCCCAAAAACTACGGGCATAAGTGTGACATGGACACACATCGCGCGAGCTTACAGGTTAAACATGATCTTTGTTTTGTCCATGTTCATCTTAAGACCTATCCGTTGGGAGACATCATTGAGGTCATTGAGCATAGTGCTTAGGTCCTCCAGCGATTCTGTCATAAGAATAGTCCTTCGTCGTCGGCAAATCATAGGTGAGTGATGTACTCGCCATTGATGTTAATTCGGTATCTTTTCCAGTACAGTAGCTTGAAAAATTTTTCAAATGCAGCGGTGAAGAGTTTCGGGAAAATAACGTTACCCTGTCTTATACCTCTCTGAAGTTGGATAGGTTTTGTACTCTGTACTCGGATAGCTATCCTAGCCTTACTGTACAAACACTTCAGCACTTCGATATACCGACAGTCAACTTGGCACCTCTGAAGAGACTGTAGCACTGCCCAAATTTCGATGGAATCAAGGGCTTTTTCATAGTACACATACGCCAGACAAAGTGGAAGATTGTACTCTTCGGACTTCTGTACAATTTGCCGAAGGGTATGTATGTGGTCTATGATATTAAAACCTTTCGGAAACCAGCTCGTTCAGGAGGCTGAAAGTCGTCGAGTGTGCTTGAGAGACGATTCGTAATGACTCTCGAAAACAGCACATAGACGCGGCTCAGAAGGGATATCGGTTTGTGGTTCTTGAAGAGGGCATTGTCACCCTTCTTGAAGAATAAGACCACTGAACTTCTGCTCCACGTCTCGGGATTAGTGCCATCACGGAAGACGGAATTAAAGAGCTTTTTTGACATCAAGTCCTGGTTTTCCACCTGATGAAACTTCGCTGTAATTCCATCCTCACCCGGGGACTTGCCATTTTCAAGGTGCTGGAGAGCCACTTTAATCTTGCTCAGACTAACGTCCGGGATATCATCTGCTCAGACGGCCATGTAGTGGCGGTTGAGAATATTCACTACCAAATTTTCCCGTGGGTGTCGTTAGAGGCGACAGAGGGAGACAGGCAGGAGATGGGCAGTAGCATCTTCCTATTAACAACAATAATATAATAAAAATCTGCGGTTACCAACCCGCTCGTTAATCGTTGTGTAACGCTCCCCTCCTCTCTATATACGAGTATAAATATATTAAATATTAAATATATTATATATAATAAATTTACCCCTTTTCTATAACATTGTAAGGCCGTTTGTAACATTTTGGCGTGACATCTTAGTTAGGACCCTTATTTACGTTGTGTTTGTTTAGTAACTTAGTTTTATTAGATGTCTTTTGGAAAAAATGAATATTCATTAGAGTAAGTTGGTAATGCCTTATAAGCTAAGTGAACCCCGTTCACGAAGACAGGGCTCGAGAAAGATTAAGAACATAAAACAACCCTATTCCACTTGTATCAGGTTTACATTATTAATCCATTATTATTTATCCCTTCCCGCTTGGAAAAGCCTCAAAATATATTTATACGAAATACCCGATAAAAGGGCTCCGCTCTCCTACATTTATATAAAAAAATGTAGGGGAGGCACACGGCTCCCCACACGCCGTGCGCGGTGAGCGCCAACCATTTTGATGCACTCCCCCCGAAGGGAATGCTAATTCGGGAACTGGACCGTAGTTCACAGCAAAATAACTGGCGAGGCAGCGGCCAGCGGCTTGGCCCCTTGTTAGTGCGTAAGCACAAACATCGACCGAAGTCGCGCATGTCAATGTGTGTAAACGCCATACAGAATACGAACGAATCCAGTCACAGTGAATGTACGTCACACGGTTTAGGCAAATAGGTACACTGACCGTAAACCCACCGTGAGCGCCACCACCTGCCAGACCGCCGCTCCTGCAGACGTGATGGTAGGGTATGGCATCACCACCAATTACATTATCAGCACGGCTACTAGCCGCAGAGCGTGTCATGAGTCTACCGCTTACCTCAAAGGAACGGGGTCCCACGTTGTGCGGTTTTCGGCTGCAGCCTTGAGAGTCTCCTCAGATCCTCCTGCCAGCTACTACACGCATGAGGTTGACACATATGCTCCGCCAACCAATACAATGGCAGATATAGCCAAAAAGGCAGTTAAGAGATGTTAGTAATAATTTGCCATCAGAAAGGGTTTGTGTCACTGACATTGAGTAAATGCATTTTCGATCATGTTTGTCTCACCCACCAACGAGTTGCCTTCAATCATTCAAAGGTGGGAAAGTAACAGAGATATATTATGCTGTTATATAAAACATCATGTAGGGCAGACAGTCTGCAGCCCCGCAATGAAGGGATTCGACTTGGGCAAAGCTACTTAGATGTGAGTCAAACCAAGACGCAGAGAGCGCCATTGAGAATAGCATCCCACCAAACAACCATCGCAGAGACGCAATGCTGCAGAACGCATCAAGCATCAATACGACTATCGTCGGGCTTACACAATCCCAAGGTTCCCCATCATACATCCCAGCAGACATCACCACCCACATACCTCCATCGACCTGAACCACAAGAATGCGTCGAATCAGGCGCAGCACACCCGCAAATCCATCACAAGACGCAATACCGCAAGTAGCAGTAAGCATCAATGCAACTATCATACGGGTGGCGCCCCCTCACAACAAACCCACATGATCCCTATCGACTTTGGTAACAAAGTTTGTATTTGATTGACACTGAGGACTGAGGTGACTGACGTCAGTCATCTCAGTCCCCCGTGACCATGGGTGCTGGAAAGCGCCCGAAACGTCGGAAATTAAAAATAAAAAGTAAAAATAAACGCGATAAAATCCGTAAAAGTAGTTTTAATCATGTGTAGTGTTCGCGTAAATATAAGAAATAATTAAAGTTTGTATTGTTGTTAACAAAAAATATCACCAAAGTATAATAGTAGCGCGCTACCAAGACGCCAGCGAACAAAACTCCACGTATCATATCGCTAATGCGCTAAGACATGAAGTTGAGTATGCCTGTTACACTTAAAAGTGCTACCAAACACACTCATCCCAATCCGAAAGATAGATGACGCATCGCTATGCGCTACGACGTCGCCCACAAACGGTATGGGTGTGCGATGTACACGGGAAAGCCGTACTGCTACAACAAACCCGCTTACCACCGGCACTTAGATGTTGTTAACTAAAAACTGCACCAACGTGTCACAGTAGCACGCTACTAAGACGTCAGTGGACAAAACTCCACGTGTCATAGTGCTAATTCACTAAGACATGAAGTAGAGTATGCTTGTTACACTTAATAGTGCTGTCAAAACACACTCATCACAATCCGAAAGATACACGACGCATCGCTATGCACTACGACGCCTTCCACAAACGGTATTGGTGTGCGATGTACACGGAAAAGTCGTATTGCTACGACAAACCCGCTTACCACTAGCACTAAGATGATATGTCTAGGTCACATCGGTTAGCGAGTCCAAGTTTACCTCGGACCAATTGCTCTTGAAGCAGCATACACGCCACCATAATAATCATTTTCAAGTCCCTAATAAGGACTAGTCATTTTGCTACAGTACTAAGAGCAGTCGGTTGCCCGACCACCCCATATAATGCATATGCATCAAGGAGACCTTCTATAATAATGCTTTTGTATCATAGACCTTAGTTTCATAAGTCATTAATATGTAGGACTTCAACCCAAGGTTCTACAATTGTAATGCAAATTCATCGTAGAGACCTTCAATAGTATTGCTTTTGTATCATAGACCTTACTTTCATAAGTCATTAATATATAGGACTTCAACCCACTACCCAACTATTGTAATGCAAATTCATCATAGAGACTTTCTATAGTATTGCTTTTGTATCATTGAGTCTATTATCATAAGTCCCTAATATAGGACTAGTCATTGTGCTACAGTACTTCAAGCAGTCGAGCTCCCGACCACCTCATATATATGTACAACTGCAGTTATGTATCTCTGGCGGCTTCTCCATACAAGCCATCTATTCACGAACACTTAAATTTATTCAAAAGACAATATTTTGCCTTAAATTTACTATTTGTCTAATTTCCAAAATGTATTTATCTTAACTTTTTGCTCTTCAATGTAATTTTATTGTTTAATATACTATTTTAAAATTATTTTTGATGCCCCTTTATATTGAATTTAATTATTAATAATAATATTGTGCCGTCACAGTGGCAACTATGGAAAATATCCCCCCATGAGCAACGGCGCAAACAAACGGCATCCAGTCCTCGGCGGCCCCGCTATTCCTGGCTACGGTGGCGACTATGGTAACGGCGGGGCAGGGGGTGCTAAAAATCTCCGGTGGAGGTTAGGTTGCCACCTACGACTTAATCTGGCAACATATAACGCATGCACCCTGAGGACTGACGAGAAGATACTGGAGCTGGAAGAAAAGGTAGACAACTTGCGCTGGCATATTATTGGATTATCCGAGGTCCGAAGAAAGGGGGAGGACACGGTAATCCTCAAGTCTGGCATTTTGTTCTATCACCGGGAGGGCGACCATCTGTCCGAAGGAGGTGTCGGATTTATTGTCTACAAATCTCTCGTCATTAATGTTTTAAATATTGGGAGTGTGTCGACGAGGATCACGTCAAGAACACAAATACTAACATGGAGCAAAAACAACAAACTCCTTTAAAGAAATGTTGTTTCAAATTTAAATCAATAATAGAAAATCGACATTTCACAATTTGTTCGGTTTGTAATAATATCTACCATATTCACTGTGCAAACACAACTTTCGCTTGTTTTAGAATATGGACAAATGAGACTAAAAATCATGGAGATGTAATAAATGCATAAAAAGTTAAAAAAATTCAGTCCTCTCTCCATCCCTAGAAAAAGATATTGCGAATATTATACGTAAAATAGGACTGATGAAACACTTGAAAGTAACGATACGAATGCTTTTGACTCAGAATCTCCAAATAGCTCACAAAAAACTAGCTAGATACCATTACCTACAGAAAAATTATTAGCGAAATCAGTATCCTTGGAATTGCCTATTGAATCATTAAACAATAGTTTCGAATCCTTATAAGATTTATCACACAGTTTAGTATTAGTAAATGAACTTGATATTGTGAGCTAACAAAGTATGAAAATAGATGACTTACAAATTAAATCAAAGAGTTGCGAGTCGCAATTTTGGAAAATAACGAATTAAGACGATAAGTCGCCAAATTGACACAAGAGATACTTATTCCGAAAAATATATGTCCTCAAGTTTAATAATATGACTTCAGATAAGAAAAAGACAGAGCAAATTTTTGTTTTGGAAAATACAATCACAAAAATTACAACAAAACCTGAAATAAGCTCAAGAAAAAGTAAGGAATCTATGCACAAAAGTCGAAAGTTTAGAAAAGCTATTATATTATTCTCAAGTATGTATAACATAAAAATATCATATTTATTTATTGTGGGTATTTGTGTATATGTATAAAATACTATTGTATGCATGTAAGTAGTAATGTAAATGTATATGTATGTGTATTGTATTTATTATCATTATATTATAATTTTGTATTTTTTCCTTAAACCTTTAATTTTTTTTTTAATTATGAGTTTTGCACCCATCACTAGATTCTCTGCACAAACCAAAGGTAGACTGGTAGAGAATGCCTTTAGGCATTAAGTCCGCCGTTTTGTACATTTCTTTTATGTGTGCAAATAAAGCTTAAATAAATAAATAAAAAAAGCAATTGAAAGACAAAACAACAACAAAACTGATTTAGAAATAAATAATAGCACTAAAAATCATGTACATAAAGATATTAGATTATTACATAAACCATTAAAACAAATTGTGTATTCTAACAAGTGACAAAAGATATAAATTACTACAAAATGTAAACATAAATCATGTTCTAAGTCAGTATGAGTTATATCACTTTATCACTACGAATGCTGGGATAGAGATAATTTTAAAACATATACATAAAAATAAAGGAATATATTATATTATATTTTGTATATTACAAAACATGACAAATGTGTTGCGATAATCGGAAAATCCGATTTTAGTACCTCAGAAGACAGACCAAACCTTTATGGTTTGGTAAAAACAATCAAAACTAGGCTGGAAACAAGTAAAAAAATACAAACGTAATCGTAGTTTTACCAAAACATATATGTGGAAAGCCATTACATAACTACAGAGTGGAGACTTTCAATTACTTACTTAAACAGGACATAAACACTAATTAATATGGCTATTACATTGATTCAAAACTGGACTTAATATACGATATGTTTTCACAGTTAACTGGTAAAATATAACAAAATAGAGTACAAAATTTAATGCAAAATATTGCCAGAAAAATATTATCTCTACAAAAATCGAGTGATGAGAAGCAAATCGACACAAGAAAGGAGAACTCTATTGTCCCTGATGAAAATAAGTTTTTTCTTCTATAATCACTTACATATATTAGATCAAAACATATCGGGACTATTGAGCAAATGTAATGAGTTAGTATTAAATCTGGATGAGTTAGACAGACAAAAAAAGCTATCGATATTCTATGTATGCCCAAGCACAATATGATACCAGAATTGGAAGAATTTCTTACAATTCCTAATTTCACATTAGCAACCAGTTTTTGAAGAAACAAAAGACGTGGTGGATCATGTATTTTAGTATGAAATTGATAAAAGTATAGAGTAATTTATAATATCAAGAAATTCTCGATTGATTGTATGATTCATACAATTAATTAATTATTGTAAAAAACCACCTTTTTCCTCCTGCTATGCGTCTTGAGATTGCTGACCTCACTTTTCTGTTAAAAATAGCTTGCAGTGCTATTGACTGTCCTGAGATTTTATCTCAACTACATGCTAGCTGTCCTGCCAAACCTCTTAGATACAACAAAATTTTAAGTCTCCCGTTTTCATCTACAAATTATAGGCAAAATACATTTATATGGCGAGCGAGCAATAATTTCAATAAGCTAGCCAATGAGTTTGACTTCGATTTGTTTAACACTAGTGCTGCGTTAGCTAGGCGCATACTTAACAATGCATTTTTGGTAGCTCTAAGTGAGATATTGATGCGTTGCTGCAAAATTACGACTTACTTTTGTATTTGTGTTTATTTTTCTGTTAAAAATAGCTTGTAGTGTTATTGACTGTCCTAAGTACGAGTTGATTGTCTTTTATATGAATAATACAAGTTTAGCTCTCATTTCGCATAAATATGTTGTATTGGATACTTTCGAGTGTTAATCGTATTTATCACTGTTGTAAATTCACTTTTGTATCTATAAGTGAGGATCTTTAATTGGCTTACTGTTGTTATTAATACTATCTATCCTAATTATGATAGCTGTTGGTCTTCCAAATAAAATAAAATAAAAGAAAATAAAATAAAAATAGAAATATGTGACCATAACATGATTGAGATAATATGTATTTATAGAGTTACTAATACAAATAAATCTTGTCTGGATACGTCCTATAACACTCTTAGAGGCATTCTAAATACTATTATAAATAAGTACCAAAAATAAAATATTTTTATTTGTGGCGATTTTAGCATTGATATTGTGAAAAATACATCTTTTAGTCGAGGATTTAAAAATCTAATGTTAAGCTATAATCTGAAGCTAGCAATAAAAAGCCGACAAGAGTTGCAAGTGGAACGTGTATTAACAATTTTGAACATAATATAGGAGGATCCAACTGTGAAGTCATTGAAGTAGGCCTTTCGGATCTTATGACGCAAATTTTAAAATGTCCTGTAAAAAAACATGTATAATCAATTCTTGGAGTATTGAAAGGAGAGATTTTAGCTATGAAAACCTTCAAACATTTAAAAGATGTATTGATAGTCTTCCGAGATATATTTGATTCTTCGGCTCCTAATCCTATACTATTAAACGAGCAATTCTTGAATATATATATATATATATATATATATATATATATATATATATATATATATATATATATATATATATATATATATATAATCGGGATCTCGGAAACGGCTCCAACGATTTTCATAAAATTTAGTGTCCAGGGAGTTTCGGGGATAATAAATCGATCTAGCTAGGATTTATTTTTAGAAAATGTCTTTTTGTCCGTGTTTTTAGGCAATGAAAAACTGCTACAATATCGTGAGAATAAGAAGGTAAATTTTGACAGTTTGTAAATGATTATAAATAGCTTAATTGGTATAACGGGCGGTCACAGAATCGTAAAACTCCGGTTCGAACCTAGACCGACCGACCGACTTTTTTAATTTCTTTTTTCAAGTTCCTTTCTTTTTTGAGAAAATCTATTTTTTCGAGGCCTTTTTTTATTATTTTTTTTAAAACACAAAAATTTAAATTAAAATAATTGCACTCATGATTTTTTATTCAAATAACCAGATCCGTTTTTTCTGTTATGTCGCTAAGATCAAAAAATATTATTTATATTTTATCAGTACGTAATTTAAACCTAATAATAATTTCCAAAACACACGAATTAAAAAAAATCGAGCGATAAATACCGAGCAAAGCTCGGTCAACCGAGTACTACATCTTATGATGGTTTCTTGACATATTCAAATGCTTTTATGATCTATGTTTCCCCTATAAAACTATAAAAAATACTTTAAATTCCAAGCAAAAATGGATATCAGAGGAACTTGAGGCATGTTGTAAAAAACAGGATTTAGAATATTCATCAAAATTAAAGAAAATAATAAAAGGCACACAATGAATAGGAATATGATCTCCTTTTAATAATAAAATGCAGTAATTTGCTCAATCGACCTTCATTTTTATTTCTAATTTTTTACAAACGATGACAGATACAACTATATTTTGTTTTAAAAACATAACATATATATATATATATATATATATATATATATATATATATATATATATATATATATATATATATATATATATATATATATATATATATATAAAACCTACACGGCTTACGAACTAATATTGACATTAGAACTGCTAAAATAATTTGACAGGCGCTTCAACATGCCCCCCGGCGTTGAAAGTCTACCTTTCAACCAGATTCTTCAGGTTCAGGAAGCGGACAAATTTTGCTAAATGATCGGCGAACTATACCAGTCGATGTTTTAATATCCGCCACCCTTGATACGCTATCCGAGCCTGGATAGACTGCGACGATGCGACCCATCTTCCACTTTAATGGCGGTGAATTCTCCTCTTTTAGGAGTACCAGTGAATTTACCTTCAAAGATCCTTTACAGGAACGCCATTTCATCTGCAGTTGAAGCTCTGATATATATTCTTTGCTCCATCTAGCCCAAAAATGTTGACGTAATTGCTGTATTCGTTGAAATCGGGTTAAAGAGCTTACGAAATGATCTTTATAGTCTGGTGTCGGCAAGGAAGTCAAGGGGCGTCCAATTAAAAAATGACCGGGCGTTAGTGGTAGCAAGTCTTCAGGATTCGTTGACAAAGGTGTGAGTGGTCTGGAGTTAAGTATAGCCTCAATTTGTATTAATGTGGTATTTAGTTCCTCGTAAGTCAAATTACAATTGCCCAGCACTCTAACTAAATGATATTTAATGCATTTGACACCAGCCTCCGCAAGCCCAGCAAAATGGGGAGAATAAGGCGGTATAAAATGGAAATTAATTCCTTCATTTGCCATTACCTCAGATAAAGAATTACAATACGTCTTAATAAATTTTGAAATGTCATTGTATGCACCTACAAAGGAGGTACCATTATCCGAATAAATATTAATAGGTTTCCCTCTTCTTGACATAAATCTGCGCAAAGCTAATATGAAGGTACTGCTAGTTAAATCACCCACTAATTCAAGATGAATTGACTTAGTCGCGAAGCAAATAGAAATAGTTATATACACCTTTACAATTTTACAACCACGGCCATGGCGAGAAACAGATTGAATTGGTCCCGCATAGTCTAGTCCAATATTTTGAAATGGAAAACCAGAAAGGATGCGTTGGTGTGGTAGGTTGCCCATTATTGGAGAGATGGTTTTTCCTTTCATTCTATTGCATCTTACACATTGTCGATAACAAGATCTGGACAAATTACGACCTCTAATCGGCCAGCACATCTCTCTTATAGTGGCCAACATTAGCTGTGGTCCTGCGTGCATTAACCTTATGTGCTTATAATTGAAGAGCAATTTGATAAAATAATGGGTGGACTGTATAAGTATGGCATGTTTTTTTCTCATAACAGTAATCGGAATTTTCAAGACGCCCTCCAACACGCATTATTTTATTATCATCGAGAAATACATTAAATTTATGTAACGGACTTTTAGTGGGTAAGCTTTTATTTTTAATTAACATGGTGCACTCCTCAAATGATTCACTCTGAGATATTCTTATAATAACATTGAGTGCGGTTTGCGACTCTTGATTGCTAAGAGGACTGTGAACGGATTGCTTTCTACAATTATTAATAAAACGCAGCACATAAATAACGGCCCGATTTAATCCAGTATATTTAGAAAGGAGTTTAAATTCAATTAATTTATTACCGCCTAAATCTTCATTGTTGTTAGAATGAAGTATTCCGTGGAGGATAACATTTGACAATTTAATCTCAGGCAACTCGTGATTGATACTTAAGAAATTTGTAGGCCAGTGAGAGACCTCTTTCTTTAAAAATTCAGGCCCTGACCGCCACTTACTCATGGATGAAATATCCTTACAACTCATACCGCGAGAAATATGATCGGCTGGATTACACTCTGTTGGGACATGCCTCCACTCGCAATTTACAGTATTCTCTAATATTTCAGCAACTCTATTTATAACAAAGGGTTGTAGCTTGCTAGGTAACACCTTTAACCATCCTAACACGATGGACGAATCTTTCCAAAAGAAAGTGCGCTTAGCTTGATGTCTCAGCGATGCTACAACCTTTTGGTAAAGGAAAGCTCCAACAAGTGCACCACAAAGTTCCAGTCTTGGGATTGTTATATGTTTAAGCGGCACGACACGACTTTTCGCCATCAATAATTGAATTAAATCCTCACACTGATCATTAGCGCTACGCAAATATAAACAGGCGCCATATGCACGCTCAGAAGCGTCTGAGAAAATATGAAATTCTAACAAACTAGGCGAATCACAAATAATACGACGTGGAATACGTAGAGTATTTAATTTAGGTAAATCTACTATTATCTCAGCCCACATCTTGCTGATTTCTGGCGTCAACTGCTCATCCCACGACAGCTTGAGCAGCCACAACTGTTGAAGAAGCATCTTCATCTTAATTACCCAGGGAGATAGAAGTCCTAGTGGATCAAAAATCTGTGAAATCACAGATAACATATCACGCTTTGTTTTACCTGAGAATAGCCCTCCTATAGGGAAACGAAGTTGGTCAGTATGTGATTGCCAACCAAGGTCTAAAGTTTTAGTCGGTTCAAAGCCACCAATATTCAAATCAAGCGAAGAAATATCATTTTCACTAACCAGTTGAGATTCATTCGACTTCCACTTTCGCAAAACCATATGAGCTGATACAAGTGTGGAAGTCATTTTACGGCGCAAATCTGTAACCTCGTTAATATCATCCCCTCCCGTTAGCAAGTCATCAACGTAAAAATCGTGAATGATCACTTGAGCAACCTTGTCAGTGGTACACTCTAAGCCTAATTGTTGGAGGCACCTAGTTGCCAAAAAGGGAGCACTAGAGGTGCCGTAAGTCACGGTGTTAAGTCGTTAAGCTTGAAGCTGTTCTGAAGTGTTATCACGCCAGACAATTTGTTGCAAATAGCGATCATCGGGATGAATGACTATTTGCCGATACATTTTCTCAACATCAGTTATGAGAATGTATTTGTGTAGCCGAAAGCGTAAAAGAATGGCCAAAAGGTCGTCCTGTACCACGGGACCTACCATCTGTATATTATTCACCAGAAGAAGACGGACTGCTAGCATTGAAAACGACTCTTAATTTAGTAGTACTTTCCCGCAGCATTCTTATTTCTCCATATGACCCAGAGTTTCGTACTCTGACATAAATTCTTTATACATTTCATAGAGCTGAGACTGACCTGCTAACCTGCGCTCTAGCGATAGTAAACACTTCTTAGATCGTGGCCAAGAATCACCTAATACGTCAGGATTATGTTTTAAGGGTATCCTCACCGCAAAATCGACCATTTGCCAGTCGCGTGGTGTATTTTTTAAAAAGTGTTCTTCGCATAATTTTTCTTCGTTTGAATAATGAGGCGCAGGGCTTACCTCTTCGAGGTGGCAGAAGTGTACTAACTGTTTTTGTATATCTTCATCTAAATCTTTACTAGCCTCATCTTGAAAGATTCTTGTAAAATTACATTTAATAGAGTTGACCCCCTTCTTAACATATCTATAATCAATCGGACCTGATACTAACCATCCTAAGCTAGTTTCACAAAGAATCGGCTGACCGTCCCCTAATTTTAATATCTGCGTTCCTATTAAGTCCCAAAAGAAGTCAGCACCTATAAGCACGTCAACGGGAGCAGGTGAGTGAAAATTAGGATCTGCCAGAGAAATATTAGATGGAATTTTTAAGTTTGACAAATCAACATATCTAGTGGGTACATTTTCGGTTATTGATGGTAGGACAAAACAATGAAGATTACTAGAGAAGTTATCATTCAATGATTTTATCGATACCTTACAAATCTTCTTGATGTGTGCCGAAGCATTATTAATACCGACTACCGACTGATATAACTCTTCAGTTATTGAACAAGCGTTACTGCCACTATCAAGAATAGCACGAGCAATATATGGACAACCATTCTTACCTATAACTTTAATTAATGCCGTCGATAACAATACGTCACCTCGTTCACTACACGATGCAGTGCCTACCTTTGCGGACAATGACAAATGTGCGTTAGAATTGGATGACGACTGTAAGTCCGTAGAAGTGTTTGTTTGTTCGAAATGACCTTGCATAACAGGCTTATTATTACCACTACTCGTGTTAGATGTATTAATATCTGTAATTAGTTTTGACTGGTAATCTGCGACGTGCACGAGAGTGTTATGCTTTCGGTGGCATATTTTGCATCCTGGCTTTTTGCAGTGATTTGCATAATGTCCTGAATTAAGACAATTGAAACATACTTTATAGTCTGGCAGTAACTGTAGACGCGCATCGTTGCTTAATCCAAGAAACTGAGGACAACTGCTTAAATTATGGTCACCCTTACATTTAGGACACAGTTTGGCGGAAAAAGCCGAACCGTTTTTATTAACGGTATCCCGAACTGAAAGCATTGCCTTAACTTTTGGAGCATATTTTATAGAAGAATTTAAACGGTTAGTAGCAGCAGAATGAGATATTTCTAGTGTTTCGATTAAATCGGCTCGATTTTTTAAAAACATCAAAAATATATTGAACGTAATAGGTGTATCTTTCTCCAAACGACCTTTAGAATCTTCCCATTCACGATATGTCTTAGCATCTAATTTTTGAGTAATAATATGAATGAGAAGTGTGTCCCAATGTTTAGTTGGCTCACTGAGGGATTCTAATACACGTAAATTTTTATTTATTTGATCAATGAGACGCTTTAAGTTGACAGACAATTCTTTATTAATTGGTGCTATATTGAAAAAGGCTGTCACATGATTTTGAATTAGTAATCTTTTATTATCATACCTATCACATAATATAGTCCAAGTGTAATTGTGTAAAAAAACAAAGCTGCCGAGAATTCGATTGACTGTATGACCACGGCAGCGGGCCCTTCCAACGACGCTCTCAGATAGTGAAACTTATTTATGTCATCTATCTCGTCATTTGAATGTATGAGGCTCATGAACGTATCATGAAACTCTAACCAATTATCATAAGAACCATTAAATTTAGGTAGTTGAATAGTGGGCAGTTTAACAAATTTATGATTGCCGGAATGAGAGCCACCGTCACTGTTTACGTCATCTGACTTAATGCAATCTGCTAAGATTCTTTTTGCAAGAGAAAGCGATTTAAAATAAAGGAATTCAAACTCAGTTCGTTCTGATATCTGGGCGTCTGTTATCAGTATTACACTCGATGGATAATTGTACCTCATCATATCGTTCGTACATTGACTCAATCCTACTAATATGTAATTGCAACTCATTTACCTCAGTAGCAGTCAATGTAGATACCTTCAGTGAATTTAAATAATTTTAAAAAACAATTATTTGTCCCTTGTAGCTAGCTCGTTTCCTAATTTGCTCCTTATCTTCTGGCATGGTGGCTGGGATTGGGAGACTAGTGCAAATGCCTGATAAATTATACAAACAAGAAGTTTATATTTTATAAAATATAATTCATGAGTAGTTTTATACAATTTTGTTTACAGTTATAAAGAAATGAAAACTAATTCCCTTACTTATTTTGATAGTTTAAACCCAATAAAGAAAAAAGTTATAATATCGTCAATATAATTTAACTAAGCTTTATAATTTAATTTAATTATGATTTGACAGTTATAAGAAACTATATAAAACAATATTAAATGAATTTTAGCTGATTAAATACATACTTTAAGTTATACGTAATTATTTTGTAGGTAATTTGGTTGGTACTAACCTTTATCAGGTTAGTACCAACCAAATTAGCAGTCGATTTACACAAAATACTACCTAATAATGAGTGCTGTGTTAAATAAATTAAATAATAGTCCAATATCTAAGGGGCTAAGACTCCAGATTTCTTGGTTAAATATCTTCACTCCCTCGGTGGTATTTCCACAATGAATATTTAAGATTAAGACTTCCCAAACGTATTCCACTAAATAATATCTTGTGCAATTACGTTTTTTCAAATCCGGCTTCGATGTAGGACCATGAATAGGAATATGATATCCTTTTAATAATAAAATGCAGTAATTTGCTCAATCGACCTTCATTTTTATTTCTAATTTTTTACAAACGATGACAGATACAACTATATTTTGTTTTAAAAACATAACGGCTATATATATATGTAAAATGAAAGCAACTTGCTCCGTTATAAATAAATCCATTTTCCCAAAGAACCAATACAGAAGCTAAGAGTAGGTAATGAATATCTTACTAACCTTATTGACATCACTGATGTGTTTAATGATTTATTTATTGATGAAAGAGAGTATAAGAGAGAGTGGGACAAGGAAACTGAAAATTACACTATTAATACTGAAATTTCTTCAAATAATAATAATAACAATTCCAACAATAATTGTAATAATAATGTAACTTTAAGTAGTTTATCTCAGTTCAATAATAATTATACATCTCTATTTTTAAGCCCGACAACATCTGACTCAGTGTGTAAAATTATAAATAGTCTCGTAATTTGTACAGGAGTAATAAAAAATGTTAGCTCTACAATACCTACCTACTTTAAGTCATATTATTAATTTAAGCTTTACTACCGGTATATTTCCAAAAAGTCATAAACATATAAAAGAATAATTATCGTCAAATTGCACTGCTATTAATTTTCTTAAATATATTTGAAAAAAAATATTCATGATCAGCTTTATCAATTTTTGGAAAAACTTAACATTTTAAACAAAGAGCAAAAACGATTTCGCACAAATACTACAATCGTAACAGCAATAGACGACTTAGTAAAAAGAGCAGTGATTTGTCTAGATGAAAGGATCCCATCATGTGCAATTTCTATGAAACAAAACACAACGAAATCATTTGAACATGTAGATCATAATATATTGCTGGAAAAACTAAGCCGTTATGGTGTAAGAGGTAATGCACTCAATTTAATAAAATCCTATTTAACAGATAGGACACAAAAAACCGTAATCAGTCAGATCTGTATCCCTACAAGGCAAGAAAAAATATATACGTGTAATAATAGAACGATTAAGCGTGGCCTTCCGCGGGGAAGCGTTTTGGATCCTTTGCTCTACATAATATACATCAATGATATCGTGCAGTCTTGTAAATACCCAATGATACTATTTTAAGTAGTAGTACCCAATGATACTATGTGTAGGTATGATGCGCGCACACCCTATCTTTGATGTATGGCACCGCCGGCCGGCCGCCGCTGTTTGATTTTTCGCTCTTGTAGTTCCAGGTAGAGGTAATCAATTTACATAAAATTTACAAATATTATTTAATAGAAAGGAGACGGTCCATTTCAGGCCCAGGATTTTATTAAAATTTAAGTAAAAGATCAAACCAAACTAAATAACTTGCTAAAAATAAAAATGCAATCCCAAGATTTAGTTGATTTCACAAGATGGCGCCCTTCCAGTCATACAAAAGACGCGGTTATTTGTCAAGTATCATTTCTGACAAGTGACTTGAGTCGTGAAATAATGTAGGCAGCGTGACATTTTTATTTATTTTGAGCTTGTTTGTGTAATTGTGAACTCGTAAATGCGTTTATTGTGTTTCTTGTGGATTTATTTGGCGATTTTGTAACGGTTTAGTGATAAAAATAATACAGTATTTCAAAATTCAAATGGCCATCAATAAATGGATCAGTAACCTCAAACAGTTGATGTCAAAACGATATTTATCTGCCATTAGTGTTGCATTTTTGGTGAGAATAAAATATTAATAACACTGAAATAAAGTCAAATTCGTGAATTTGAATAATCAAAAGTGGTTTAATATTTTATTTTAATTATTTCCCTACTAAAACAAACCTAGGCCTACGATTCATACAATTTTGGACCATCTTCTTCTATTTAATTATTTTTATATCGAGTTTTCTGAAGTAAAGTTATTTATATACGTTTGAATACTGATTCTGATAACGCACTTAATGGGAACCACAGGGTTTTTGTTACAATTTTTTCCAATTCAGTGTGTTTTACTTATAAAATTTGAGTGCAGATGGCTATTTCTACACGGGACGGACCTAACAGAAGCAAAAAAAGCGAAAGAAACAAAGATTTGAAAAATTTGAAAAATTTTGTGAAAATAGGACTATTGGAAAACGAATTATGCGAAAATCAGTAATTAATCGGCGAAAATTTACTAAGAAAACTATATGTGAATACGCGGGCCAGTTAATTACACAATTTTAGAAGAAAATTCGAACGGAAAAGGCCAATTTTTAGCCGAGTTATAGATGAATTGATGTTTATTTTAATGAAATTACGTAAATAGGGGGGAAAATATGAAAATTACTACTTATAAAAGGAAGAGAGGATATCTCAGTATATTGACACAAATAGGAAGTGATTCCTTTTTATGTGAGTATATTTTACATTAATCATAACTTTACAATAAAAAAACTGAGTTGAAGTTTAAAATTTGTAAAATTGTCTGGGATGGTTTAGGATTCCGATTTCTTCAATTTAGTAAATAAGATAAAGTTCAAAACGGTATCGAAAGCCTTCCGGAGATCCAAAAAGACACCCCTTAACTTGTTTTATACCATCGACAATGTATGTAGGGATTTTTCTAGTAAACGTCAGAACTGCGTTTTCGGTTGATTTATCTTCTCTAAATCCAAATAGATTTTCACTGACAAGACTTTTAACCTCAATATATTGCATGAGCTTCTTTTTTCAACCAACTTTTCTAACACGTTAGACAGATTTTAAATAATGAAGATATATATATATATATATATATATATATATATATATATATATATATATATATATATATATATATATATATATATATATATATATGTATATATATATATATATACTCACGATTGTTGTTATTCTGATAGATCTGCGTTATTTTTTATATCAAATTACTACACTCTTATCTTATACGAGACGGTTACATGACCTTATGCTTTTTTATATATTTACCATAATCGCTTTTTACACTATCTATGGGACGAGATGCGATGGTGGATTCTATATTGAACTCTAATAACATCTTCTAAAAGAGACAAAAATTAACAAATGTATTGCACTATACCATAAACCAATTTTTATTCTCGTGATTAAATCTGTCTTATTACATATGATATACTTAGTTTATTTAATTTAATATCAAACACTAATCAAATTTGTGTGTTTCTTCGATTTTGATACTTTTAGAAGTGTGCTTAATTAAATTGGGCATAAAATTAAAATTACTTTGTCTGCCGCAGTACAGCGTAGAAAGTGTAAGAAGATTTTAAGATCTGAAACAATTTAGAAACATTACAGAACTAGAAAATATCATTCTAAACGATTTTATCAATAGAAGGTACGAAGTTTACTTAGGGAAATTTTCGCGAGTATTAATGCTAGCTAACATAGCATTTTATTCTTTTCCACAAAAAAAATTTCATGTATACCGGACCGTAATATAATGTACTGAAAACCATTTTAGAACATAATTTAAATATAAAATCATTATGTTAATCGTGAACATCAAAAATTATGCACTTTTTAAAAGAAATGTCATTTGAAAGGTTCTATGCCTTGAATTTGCATAAAAAGAAAAATGTTATTTGAATTTTGCTGTTAAGGCAGGTGAAATAAAGTCGACACGCAATTGATTTTTCCATACAAAACATTTGAATTAATTTAATGAAAGACTTGGAGAGTTGAGATCTCTTTGACTTCTCTGCATGGAAAATATAAAAAGTTTTACAAAACAAAAAATAAATTAAAGGCTTACATAATGATTTCTTATATTAACACTAACACTAGACATTGAATAAAATTACTTTTACGGATTTGATCGTGTTTAATTTAGTTGATTTTAATTCTCGACGTTTCGGCTGCTTTCCTGCACCAATGGTCATGGGGAACTGAAGTGATTGACTTTGACCCGGAGTACCAATTAATTATTACTTGTGGTCCGATCTACGCAGAATGAACTAACTGTATCTTGAAGTATTAAAGTGCTTGGATTTAGTTTAATTTTTATTAATTACAATATCCCAAACAATTCTCGACGTTTCGGCTGCTTTCCTGCACCAATGGTCATGGGGAACTGAGGTGATTGACTTTGACCCGGAGTACCAATTAATTATTACTTGTGGTCCGATCTACGCAGAATGAACTAACTGTATCTTGAAGTATTAAAGTGCTTGGATTTAGTTTAATTTTTATTAATTACAGGATCCCAAACAGATGGCAGTACCCAGCCTCCTTCTCTATTGAAATCAGGATGTTTTATAATTTGAATATCTATCGATTTTCTTTCGCGAGCATTTGTTGTCTATCAAATCTGAGGTTAGGGCCGTTTGGAATATGAACACAAACTGCAAATTTCCCTGAACGTTCTTGTTTTATGCCAGCTATATGTTCTTTTACGCGGGTTTTAATAGATCTTTTTGTTTGTCCTATATATGAGAGACCACATTCACAATCAAGCTTGTACAGTCCTGCATCTCGTAGAGGGATATGACGCTTCACGGGTGGTAAGAAGTGCCTCCTCGGCGGCTTTTAGAATGTTTTAATCTTTTTGTGATGTAACCAATCTTGACTGTGACATTTCTGACATATGGTAGTACAGCAGGCTCACGCTCGACCATGGCTGGCTTCACTCGGTCAATAAGATGTAGGCGAGAAACTCGAAGCTTGTTGTTGTGCAGAACCTGCTTGACATTGTAATGAATCTCGGTGAGCAGGTGTTTGCTGCCCACGGTAGATAACTGTGAAGAGTTTTTTTAATTATTTGACTCTATTTCCATAGTAAATTGAATTTTAGAGTTTATGGAATTAAGATATTCTAAAAAAAAATAGTTACTTTGACTGAAGGTAAAATTGTGAAAGTATTGTCTATGTACCGCTTGTAGAACCTTGGAGTTACAGGTGCAGTAAGGAGGGCTTTCTTCTCAAAGTACATCATTAATATGTCGGCGAAAATGCGAGATACTGGTGAGCCCATCGCAACACCATCTACTTGCTTGTAGAACTCCTCCTTCCACAATAGGTAGCCAGATATAAGGCAGTGTCTGAGTAATACTGCGTATTCTACGAGCATATTGTTTTCTTCCAGCCTTCCAGTTACAATTGAGATGCATTCTTCAACCAATAATCATAATATCTCTTTTTTTCAGACAAAATCCATAATGGTTAGTAGGTACACAAAAGTAATAAGCACGTAAATAGTGACTGCTCATTAGAACTGATCATTTTTTCATTGTTTGCCATATTTAGGTCTTTAATCTCGTTGACCAAATGTTAGAAAATCTTTTGGGTGTGCTATTGTTTGTCCCCTTAGCGTTAAGAGTATCTTTTGCTAAGTGTTGTCAATTTGGAAGTTGGTGAATCGATTTGGCTTAGTATGGGACGTAGTGAAGCATTGGGCTTGTGTATTTCTGGTGGCCCTCTCCATAGCTCGCTGAGCTACCTTGAGCGCCCTTATATGGCCAGCAGTGAAGGACCACGTTTCAAGCCCGTATATTATCACTGGCATCAAACACTGCTTGTATAATATCGCTTTCGAGTTTTGAGGAATACCTGACGAGAAGATGTAACGTAATTTCCCGAACGCTGCCCAGACGAGTTGAATCCGTCGATTTGCTGACGATATACTCCTTATGACGGAATCGCCGGAGGATCAAAGCACTATGCTCAATTACTTTAATATTGTCTTCCAGCCGGATATGTCTTAAGATAAACATAGACCAAACAAAGATCATGTGTAACATCCATGTCACACCTAGTTGTTGGAAGCACCAAGCTCGAATTTGATGGCAAGTATGTTTACCTGGGGCAAATGGTGCAGCTAGTTAAGTCCAATTTCGAACGATTGCTTACTATAGGAAGAAATATATATTTTCGATCTAATACTAGGCTGCTCTAAAAGTATCGGGAATGGAATATTTCCACTGTTCCTGTTATGTTAAAATCTTTTTAATTAAAAACTCCTTGGTTTTAAAAATCGAATACAATTTATTTATTTAAAAAAAGATTCTCGGTTTTCTCACAAGGTTTTGTCAAACTTGTTTAGTCGTTGAGAAAATGGAATTGACTCGAGAAAATGCAAGAGCGATGATTTATTATGACTTTCGAAGTGGTTCAACAGAAAAACAGTGTGTTGACCGGATGTTTTCTGCATTTGGTGATAAAGCCCCATCCAAAACCACAATTTATCGCTGGTCTGAATTTCAACGTGGACGTGTCAAGCTCAGTGATGATCCCCGGCAAGGTCGTCCAAAAACTGCAGTCACCCAAGAAAATGTTGATGCTGTGCGTAAGCTGCTTGAGGGAGATCAACATGTGACGTACCGCGAAATTCAAGCAACTTTAAACAATGGCATGAGTCAAATACAAATAATCTTGCATGAACAATTAGGTGTAAAAAAGTTGTTTTCCCGATGAATACCGCATTCGCTCTGTGAAGAGCAAAAAGCGGCTCGCGTTACATCAGAACTCTCGAAAGATTCCACACAGGATCTTTAAATGCTGTATACAACATCGTATCAGGTGACGAATCCTGGATATATGCGTACGAATCCGAAACAAAAATCCAGCCACGAGTTTGGGTGTTCGAAAATGAATTAAAGCCAACAAAAATTGTTCGTTCACGGAGTGTTGCAAAAAATGGTGGTCACGTTTGGCTCCAAATCCGGCCATGTTACGAATATTTCTCTTGAGGGACAAAGAACGGTTAATGCAGAATGCTATGCTAGCATTTCTTTGCCACAGTTCGTTTCTGAACTCCGTAAAGACAACTGCAACCGCCGCATCATCCTCCATCACGACAATGCGAGTTATCACACCGCACACAGAACAAAAGAGTTTTTAAAGCAAGAAAACATAGAATTATTAGACCATCCACCGTACAGCCCCGATTTAAGCCCTAATGGTTTCTATACTTTTCCTAAAATAAAGAATAAATTGCGTGGACAGAGATTTTCATCACCTGAAGAAGCTGTGGACGCCTACAAAACGGCCATTTTGGAGACCCCAACTTCCGAATGGAATGGTTGGTTCAATGATTGGTTCCATCGTATGGAAAAATGTGTCAAATTTCGCGGAGAATACTTCGAAGAGTAATAAATACATTTTTAAATAGTAATGTTGTGTCACTTCCTTGATTCCCGAAATTTTCAGTAGTTACAAAGAAATGGCAGCAACAGAAAAAAATTGCCAACTCAATCAAAATTACTGATAAGTTAGACTTAATTTGCAATGTAAAGTATAACAATAAATTATTTAACAGGAATAAAACAAAATCAATAATTCTAAAAATTTAATAGTAGTATTTGCTAATTATAACTAAACAATAATTAAAATTCAAATCACTTGAAAAAGTTTTGCTGACGTATTTTCAAGTATAATTGACTTAAGAACATCTGCTAATACAAGATAGTTTACCTACATCGTTAAGCGAGATCATATTAATAATGATATTGTTACGAGCTTGAGGTTCGTGACAATAAAAATTGCCGATAGAATTACGTAAATTAACACTTTAATTCACTTTACACTAATTAAAGTTAAAAACACAAATAATTAATCACACTGATTCACTTTATTCCGCTCCGAAGCTTCGCTTGTCTCGTCAACTTCAATATTTCACCGATCGCATCTTGCAGCGCCTATAAATATAAATTAGCACCAAAATAACCAGAATATTCAAGTAAACACGCGCAAGGTACCAAGAATTCGAGTTTCAACTTCTAGAAGTTTAGTTCTTCGGTTCGAGACTAGATGGCGCTGTCGGTTGAAAGATGAGTGATGTCATTTTCTGGAAAGCTCCCCTCGCTCTCGTCTCTGACACTAGATGGCACTAGTGCCGTCGACTTAGGCACGTAACACTGCCCCCTCCTAAGACATGCTCGTCCCAAGCAATATCGACCACATAATAACGCGCCAGGCGATCCACATGGACGATCTTAGGAGTCCCTCTTGCGCCTTTCTGTATCCGGTAGATTACATCGTTGATCCTGGTCACAATCCGGTACGGGCCGTCCCATTTAGCTTAAAGCTTAGGAGATTTACCTTTGCTGCGGACTGGGTTGTGCAACCACACTAGTGAACCTTCGTCGAACCCTTTGTTGTTCATTTTGCGGTCATACCGAGTTTTCATCTTGTCAGACATTTGCTGGCCCGATTGTCTGACGTGCTCATAAATGACATTCATTTTGTTTCGCAAGTCATTTGCATAATCGGTTATACTGCGTGGGGTTTCAGGTAGTATCCCGGTGATCAGGTCTACAGGCAGCCGTAATTCTCTTCCAAAGTTTGCGAAAGCCGGTGTCACTGATGTACTTTCGTGAACAGCGCTTCGATATGACAACAAAAACAGTTGTATGTGCTTGTCCCAATCCCGTTGCCGATTGTCTACAACTTTTGCTGGGTACTACTCCAATGTCTGATTAAATCGTTTTACCATTCCATCAGATTGCGGGTGATAACAAGTCGTTCTTGTTTTATGAGTATTGAGTACCAATAACTCGGCAAGTTTCCTGGAATATTTGAGACTCAAAATTCCTTCCTTGATCGCTTTGATTCTCTAAATGTACTCCAAAACGACAGAAGAATTCATGAACTAGTTTATCTGCAACTGTTGAAGCTTCTTGATTTGGAATGGCGAAGACTTCTGGCCACTTAGTTAAGTAATCCATCACAACCATGAAATACTTGTTACCGCTTTCACTCTCCTGAAACGGCCCCGCCACGTCAATGGCTATTCTCTCCCATGGTGCACCAACATTGTACAACTTCAATGCACCTCTACTACGAGTCTGAGGTCCCTTTACAGCCGCACAACTTGTACATTTGCGACACCAGTCCTCGACATTGTTTCGACAGTGGACCCAGTAAAACCGTTCTCGGATCTTCAGTGGAGTTCGTTTAACTCCCAGATGGCCTCCAGAACAATCATTATGGTACATTTTAATACATTATGATATTTTATACCTATTGGTATTGCTAACCAACTTGCTTGTCCCTACCACTTCGAATGTTGTGGAATAGAAATCGCGCAATATAACCTTACCATTATTTGCATTTATAGAACACCGGATAGCAATGTTAATCTATTTTTTTACAAATTAAATGAGCTTTTATATCATTTAACAAACAAAAAACGTGCAAAAAATTTATATTATGTGGCGATTGGAATATAGATATCCTCAAAGAAGGAAAAAATACGTACGAGTTATTTGAAATCTTGGAAAGTTACAATATATCTATCCATATCAAAACCCCTACTAGGAAAAATGCATGTATTGATCAAGTAGCCAGCAATATAACCAAGGTAGATGCTGAGATCTTAAACCTGGCATTATCAGACCATGAAACAGGTCAAGCCATATCATTTCAAATTCAAAGAAATCTACTGTAACAACCTGGCATGAATTTCGCAGAGACTACAGCAAAGAAAACATTAAAAAGTTTTCTGACTGTCTATCGCATCTCTCCTTTTCGGAAGTGTACGATCAGACCAGTGTTGATGAGGCCTATAGATCATTCCATAACTTTTTAACTCTATTTCATGGACTTTGCTTCCCTATAATTAAACTTACGAGAAACAACATGTGTAATAGAGGTGGGTGGAAAACAAAGGGTATAAAAAAGTCAAGTATTACGAAAATAAATCTTTACCTAACCTATAAATACTCAAAAACTAATAAAATGTTAAATAAAAATAAATACAAAAAATATAAATCTTTTGAAAAAGTGCATACATAAAGCTCAACAAAAAACCATCTTAAAATACATTCTTAATAGTAAAAATACTTGCAAACCTGTTTGGAATTCAATAAATTCAAGTATAAATGAAACTACCCAAATTAATAAAATTGACGTAATTAAATTTAATGACCAAACAATTAGTAACCCTGGCATGATATGTGAATTATTTAACAATTTTTTTATTAACCTAAGTCACATCAATAATACAAATAAGTCTGGTAAAAATTCTGCTCAGCCAAATATAGATACAAATCCAAATACAATTTTCTTACAACCAACGGAACCAGCGAAAATTGAGAAAATAATCAAAGAATTAAAAAACACGAATTCAGTTGGCTACGACGAACTCAGTACCAAAATACTAAAGTCATGTGCCTGTTATATCTGTACACCACTGAGTTTTCTTATAAACTTATCATTTGTTGTGGGCTCATTCTCGGAACATCTTAAGATTTCTATAATAAAACCAGTTCAAAAAAAAAGGAGATGAAAAACATCTCAATAACTATAGACCAATAACTTTGATCCCCGTAATATCAAAGATATTTGAGAGAACTATGTACGATAGACTAAGTAAATTTATACAAAAATTTGGTATCTTAACTGAAGATCAATTCGGTTTTCGCAAAAACAGATCCACGACTCTAGCATGCTTCAATTTTATTAAAGACATAGCAGAGAGTATCGATAGAAAAACTCCTGTAACTGCTCTCATGCTGGATATGACCAAAGCGTTTGATCTTGTTGACCGCAAAATTCTATTAAAAAAAATTGAAAGTTGCGGGATAAGAGGTACGGCTTACACATGGCTAAGCAGTTACTTGCAAGGCCGAAAACAATGCACAGAAATCACTTGGCTAACGCAAGCACGACAAGACAGCATATTTACCAAAGAACAACATCGTTCACAGTTTAGATTCAATGACCGCGGTATCCGTCAGGGTAGTATTTTAGGACCTGTATTATTTTTGCTATATATTATATGACTTGTCTAAAATAACCAATCATAAATGCATCTTGTTCGCGGACGACACAACTTTAAATGCACCAAAAAAGACATATATGAAACCGAAATAAATAATTCTATTAATACTATTGTGACATGACTTAATTCAAATAATCTTTTTCTTAATATTAACAAAACAAAAATAATACAAATTGGGACTTACAAAATGGAACCTATAAATATGAATATAAAATATGAAAATTCAAAGATAGAAAATGTTGAATCAGTTATGTTTCTAGGTATAAAAATTGACAAAAATTTAAACTGGAAGCCTCACATTGACCAGATTTGTACAAAATTAAACCGGTTTGTAAATGCTTTAAAAGATTGAGAAAAACAATATCACAAAAAGCAGCCCTAGCTGCTTATCACGGTTATGTGTCGTCAGTATTATTATATGCTCTGCCTTTGTGGGGAAATCCTGTTGATATGATTAGAGCGTTTAAATTACAAAAGAAATGTGTGCGAGCGATATGTGGTGCGTGGTTTCTTGATAGCTGCAAGCCTTTGTTCAAAAAGATACGTATATTGCCGTTGCCATGCATGTATATTCGAGAAACATGTATTTTTGTAAAGCGACACCCGAACTACTTCAAAACCCACGCTGAGTGTCTCGAAAGGCAAACAAGGCATAAAAACAGATTATTTCATCCTAAATGCAGCTCTAGATTTTACGCAAATGGTGCTCCTATAATGGCTATTAAAATATATAATAAACTGCCCAATAACTTAAAAGAAATGCCTTTGAATAAATTCAAATTTGAGATTAATAAATGGCTTCTTGACAAGTGTTAATATAGTGTTAAGGAATATTTTAATTAATTGCAATATTATTTAATGTATTACATAATTTATTTAATTTTTTGACATATTATATGTACAATTAAATTTGATTATTTTAAGATATATTTGCACACCGGTACAACTCCCGGTAGAATATTATTGAGACTTACTCTTATACTAAATACCTGTATTACCTAAACATTTTATTAAGCAAATAAAGATTTTGAACATCCGGTACTTTAGCTTTAGGGACAACCATTTGCAAGTGACAGCTGTCTCCTCGAACATTTTCCAATTTACGGCATAGAACTCCATCCTGAAGCAGCAAGCTGTCCCATTGGGCCCAATAGCCTTTAGTGGTCGAACTCATCGCTGGGACGTCGCTCCACTTGGGCTTGGGAGCACTGGCCTTTATCCATTCCAGAATCGGCTTGATATCTGGATCTTCCGGCTGTGCACGTTGTAAGCTGTCCTTCCACTCGTTGCTGAGGTGGTCTGCCCTGAGCATCCTCACGGATACCACTCCCTTACTTTCTTGCCTAGTACAATGTTTGCAATCTTCAGGACAAGGACTTCTTGACAATTCATCTATGTTGCCATGAGATTTCCCGCTGCGATGTTCGATCTCAAAGTCATATTCCTGCAGTAGTTCAATCCACCTCGCAACTTGTCCTTCTGGATTTTTAAACTGCAATAGCCATTTTAGTGCAGCATGGTCAGTTCGTAAGTGAAATTTTGGCCCCAGAAGATATTTGCTAAAATGCTGCAACGACTTTACCACAACTAGCAATTCGCGTCTTGTGACACAATAGTTCCTTTCCGGTTTTGACAACGACTTTCTGAAGTACGCTATCACAACCTCTTGGTCACCATTCCGTTGAGACAACACAACGCCAATTCCTATATCACTTGCGTCTGTGTCAACTATAAATTCTTTGCTTGCATCAGGGTATCCCAAAATAGGTGTTTTGCACAGACGGTCCTTGAGCTCCTAGAATGCAATATTGCAACTTTCATCCCAGCAGAAATCTCGCTTCTCCTCGGTTAGCTTGTGCAGAAGATTGGCTATATCTGCAAAGTTCTTCACAAATCGCCGGTAATAGGAGCACAAACCCAAAAATGCTCTAACCTGTGTCTTGTCTTTTGAAAATGTCCAACCCTTGACAGCGGCGATTTTCTCTGGATCCGTGTGGATACCTTCTTCCGATACTACATACCATAAAAAGTTAACTTGCCGTTTGAATAGTGAACATTTCTTCGGACTTAACTTGAGGTTGGCATTCTGAATCTTCATGAGCACGCGTTCCAGGTTTCGAAGGTGTTCCTCAAACGTCCGGCCTACGATGATGATGTCATCCAAGTAGAGCAGACAGGCATCGCCAATTAGCCGGTAAGTACAAGTTCCATCAGCCTTTCAAACGTTGCTGGAGCCTGCTGTGAGCTGTAACCCAAACGGTATTACTTTAAATTACCACAGACCCTTTCCCGTAGAGAACGCAGTTTTCTTCTTGTCCTTAGGGTCAATTTTAACTTGCCAGTAGCCACTTTTTAGATCCAGCGTGCTTAAACACTTTATTCCTGTAAGCATGTCCAGCGTGTCATCAATTCTTGGCAAGGGATAGCTGTCCTTCTTTTTAAGGTCCTTCAGTAATCAACACAGAACCGCAGGCTTCCATCCCACTTCTGACACCAATTGTTACGAGCTTGAGGTTCGTGACAATAAAAATTGTTGATAGAATTACCTGAATTAACACTTTAATTCCGCTCCGAAGCTTCGCTTGTCTCGCCAAATCCAATACTTCCTCGATCGCATCTTGCAGCGGCTATTTATATTAGCAGCGAAATATCCAGAATATTCAAGTAAACACGCGCAAGATACCGAGAGTTCGTGTTGCAACTTCAAGAAGTTTAGTTCTTCGGTTCGACACTAGATGGCGCTAGTGCCATTGACTTTGGCGCGTAACAATACATTACATACACTTTTTTAACCTGATAGAGCTACACTACAGCTATATTATGATTGTAACACAAATGAGTTGGCTGGTCCAGGGAAGGAACACGCTCTCACAGAATACAAGCGTAAAATAGCAGCTTATCGCCGCTGTGTTTCGTATGGTGAGTTTAGAAAACTGAAGACGCTTTCAAATGAAAACGAGGCAATCCATCTAAGTCCACACGGGTAACAACGATTCTACATTTTGATTCGTATTAGAGGGTAGATGTATATGTCTATGTGTGGTCGTTTGTCACCCTATCCTATAAAAAAATCCGATAACATATCTTCTGAGTTGCATATCGCAAACATGATAAGTATAACATAATATAAAAAAACATGTGTACAGTTCCCACGCGGTAGCAATGAAACGTTCATATGAAATAAAATATAAAATGAAAAGTTTCACGGCAAATGATTTATTTAATATGACCATTTTCAACCAAAACGGCTCTATAAAATCTCTATATGTATATGAAGTTCAATTGCTGTCCGTTAGGCTCGCAAAACATCGAAAATGGCGACCAATTTTGATGAAATTATTTGATTGAGTTTGAGTGTAGATTGTTTACATTTGCAATTAGGCCCTGTAGGTGGTGCTGTAGTCGAGCTCCAGAAATCACCCGTGCGAAGCCAGCGCGGATCGCAGGTATGAGAAACAAGTTTAATTTTACAACAAGGAAGAAAGGATATTTTCTTTGTAGTAAAATGGGTTTGTAATGACACCATCTACTTAATTCTATAGTTAAACTCATTTTATCGAAAAAACAATTGATTCACTGTCAAGGTGGGTAAATTAGACGCTCAATGGCCTGAAGTAATAAAATCTTGGATTGGTATATTATATTAATTTTATTCTACATGGTTAATTTTATTTCTTTAATAAATTTGTTACTATCTACTACTATATCTCGGAATCTCGGAAACGGCTCCAACGATTTTCATAAAATTTAGTGTCCAGGGAGTTTTGGGGGCAAGAAATCGATCTAGCTAGAATTTATTTTTAGAAAATATCCTTTTGTCCGTGTTTTCAGGCAATAAAAAACTGCTACAATATAAGAAGGTAAATTTTGACAGATCACTAACGCCCGTAACAATAGCTCAGGTGGGATGTCGGTCGGGCGTGATATCAGAGTTCCGTGGTTCGCGTTCTGTCTCTAGTCCGGCTTTTCTCCTTTTTTTCAAGTTCCCTTCTTTTGTAAGAAAATCTATTATTTCAAGCCCTTCTTTTAGTACTTTTTAAAAATACGAACATTTTAATAAAACTAATTGCACTAATGACATACATATAAGCGACAGTAGCCTAATGGCAGGACGCGGACCGCGAACTCAAAAAGGTCGTGGGTCCGAATCCGCCATTCGACTACTGGCGTGAACCACTCGTAACACAAGCAATTTAAGCTGACCACGAGTAGTTAAGGGGAATATTAGTAATGTTTATAGCACTGTTAATATTCTTAAAAAAAATCATTTAATCGAGTTTCATGTCGCAACAATTCTAAAGAAAGTTTCAAATTTATGGCAACACTAACTAAAACAGTGTCATATAAAAGAGGTTACCGTAATGAAGGTATCGAGTGAGAGCGGTATGATCAGGCCGGCCGCTGGTTGGATCGGGCGGCCCACACGCAACATTAACAGCACTAACAATCGCTTGAACTTCAACGGTGTGTCTAACCACTGCATTGAGTAAACAGAGTTTACTATACGAGTGCTCTGTAAAAAATAGCATACAAACAGGGTAAATATATTGACGAAAGTTTTTTATTAATAATATTAAAAATATCAAATGCAATTTGGGAGAGTTTGAAAACATACCGATAGTCCATCAGACTCGTGGTGAAAATATGACCAAATTTCAAAGAAGTAAAATCTTATATTATAATAAATATTATTAACTTTATGTTATTGCCTACATATTATGCTAGACACAATGACTTTTTAGTTTTCTTTATCGTTTACACAAGGGGATGTATGATGTCTTAATTTACTACTTATTTAATCTAAATCATAATTATTAATTATAATCTGTATTTATTTCTATATCTTAGCTGTTTTTTTAAATAAAGAATTAGCAAAGCTCCATCTAAATAAAAGTTCGATAAAAGAAATTTGTGAAATTTATAAACGCTGGATCAGCGCGTTGGACTAATTATAAATATTGTTACGCGCTCCAGTCGACGATATACTAGCGCCATCTAGTGTCAGGAACGAGAGCGAGTAGAGCGTGTAAAGAATGACATCACAGATCTCTCAACCGACAGCGCCATCCGAAGAACTAAGTTTCTAGAAAATCTATACTCGCAAACTCGTCCCTTTGCGCGCATTTACTTGAATATTCGGGACGCTTCTTTTCTAATTTAAATAAATAGGCGCTGCAAGATGCGATGGGGACAGAGTTGAACTCAGCGACACAAGTGAAGCTTCGGAGCGGAATTAAGTGAATTAGTGTGTTTAATTATTAGTGTTTTAACTTTAATTTGTGTAAAGTAAATTAAAGTGTTAATTTAGGTAATTTTATCGGCAATTTTTATTGTCACGAACCTCAAGCTCGTAACAATTGGTGTCAGAAGTGGGATAAAATAATGCCGATTTTACCTAAGGAGGAAACGGAGGGTGTCCGTACCCGAAGTCAACGCCAGCAGGAGACGGACCAACGAAGATTTGTAGGTGCAACGCCGCAGACGTCGGAGGGCCAGCCACCGGCTGCAGGCCCGTCGGTAGCTCCTATATCTGCCGCACCTGAATTAGGTGCTCTGATGGTGATGCTGCAGGAGCAGGCTCGCCGACAGGAGGAACAGGTCCGTCGGTTGGAAGAGCAGCTGCGGGGCGGACAGGATGAACAGGCTCGCCGACAGGAGGAACAGGTCCGTCAGTTGAAAGAGCAGCTGCAGAGTGGACAAGAGGAACAGGCCCGTCAGCAGGCGGAACAGGCTCGTCGGTCGGAAGAGCAGATGCTCCTCATGAAGGACCTTCACGCTACCTTTGGGAAAGAGATAAGGCAGGTGAAGGATAGGGTTGCTCAACACGACAACCACCTGTCGGAAGCTGAAACCCGAATCGAAGAACATGAAACCCGAATCAACCATGTGAACAATCGGGTTGACAACGTGATGGCTGACGTGAAGAAAACGCTGAACGAACTCAAACTTGGGGATGGAACTACAGCTCCCGTAGTAGCTTCAGCACCTTCGCTACGTGGGTTCAAGGTGCCACCGTTCGACGGGACTTCTTCCTGGTCAGCCTGCAAAATCCAGTTCGAGGCTGTTATGAAAGCGAACGGCTGGAATAAAAGTCAGGCCATGACTGCTCTCACATTAGGCCTGCGCGACCAGGCCTTAACCGTTCTGGAAGCTCTCGGTAAGGAAGTGACTTATGAGCAACTCCTTGAGGCATTGGAGGCGAGATATGGCGACGCTCACCTGGAACACGTGTTTCGTGCGCAGCTTAAAGATCGTGTGCAGCGCATCAACGAAAACCTGCAGCAGTGGGCTCTAGAAGTGGAGAAGCTGGTGCGAAAAGCATGCCGGTCTGTACCTGCGCTCATTGAAGGGAACCTGGTGCAGACATTCATCGACGGCATCCGCGACCTGGAAGTCAGAGCTGCTGTGAGGCTCGGTCACCACGAGACGCTTAAGGACGCCTTGGCCCATGCACTGGAAGTGGAAGCCGAGCGGCAGGATCATCGTTCCCATCGCGTCAGGGAGGTTGCAGCAGCTACAGTTCGTGACCGCAACAGAGGATACAGCCCTAGGTGCTATGGCTGTAGGGAAAAGGCCATCTTAGATCCAGCTGCCCCAAGCGAACCGTGGAAAGGAGAGTTGATCGACCTCGAGAGGGTAGTGCAGCTAACGGCACTGCCTGGCGGCGACAGGATCATCGTTCACCTCACGCTAGGGAGGTTACAGCAGTTACGGTTCGCGACCACAATAAAAAATACAGCCCGAGGTGCTATGGCTGTGGGGAAAGGGGCCATCTTCGGTCCAGCTACCCTAAGCACACCCCAGGAAGGGAAGGCGAACGGTCTCAGGAAGGAAGTGCGGCTAACAGCACCGCCCAGCAGCAGCAGGAATACGACTTTACTATCAGACACTGCAGCGGGAAATCTCACGGCAACGCAGATGCATTGTCAAGAAGACCTTGTCCGGAAGATTGCAACCATTATAGTAGGCAAGAGAGTAAGGAAGTGGTATCCGTGAGGATGCTCAGGACAGACCACCTCAGCAACGGGTGGAAGGACAGCCTACGACGTGCACAGCAGGAAGATCTAGACATCAAGCCGATTCTGGGATGGATGAAGGCCCGTGCTACCAAGCCTAAGTGGAGGGACGTCTCAGCGATGGGTTCAACCACGAAAAGCTATTGGGCCCAATGGGACAGCTTGCTGCTTCAGGATGGAGTCCTGTGCCGTAAATGGGACAATGGTCGAAGAGACAGCTGTCGTTTGCAAATGGTTGTCCCTAAAGCTAAAGTGCCGAATATTCTACAGCTGTGCCATAATGGTCGTTCAAGAGTCCATCTGGGAGTTAAACGAACTCTGAAGGTCCTAGAACAGTTTTACTGGGTCCATTATCGTGACGATGTCGAGGATTGGTGTCGTACATGTACAAGTTGTGCGGCCGTGCGGGAACCTCAGACACGTAGTAGAGGAGCACCGAAATTGTACAATATTGGTGCACCACGGGATAGTGTAACGTTGCACGTACATGTATGCATAATTATAATTAAACGGTTTATTAAAATTAAATAAACATTTAATAAACTAAATAAAAATAAAATAAAAGTTATTAACAAAAATAATTCTATAATTAACTTAGGTATCCTATTAATAAAACAAATCAGTAAACTAAAACAACGAATTAAATAATAAATCAAATATTAAAATATTGTATTTCGAACAAAAACCCTGACGCTTCGTTACTCTATGCGCTTTGCAACTCTCGCGTCAGAGTTTTACCCGGCCGGTATTATTCCACGGCGTCGCGCTCCCGATCATTCTCCGCCCGAGCGCCCTGAGAGGCGCACACTACCACTGCAGCCGCGTTCACAAGCTCTGCTTTGTGTCCTCGTACGCGCTTGCAAATTTTAATCCCATTTTGGAAAAAGTTTAAAATAATATAATAATTCCGGCACTGTGGCCGTATAGTTTTTTCGTTAATTCTCGTCACCGAGACCTCCGTATCGTCTTGCACCCCGTAAGGGTAAGTGTTGAAACGTTACCTAGTTTTAAGTAGTGAAAGTGTTTTATAGGTAGTGTAATTTGATCATGCCAGGCTATTTGCTTTTAGCTATTTAATTGCCACGTTATTAGTGTTATTTGCATGTAAGTAATGTATGTAGCCGCTGTGCGCGTTGGAAAAAGTACCGTTACAAAATGGCGTCTCATACATTTCGCACCGCGATCAAATATCGCAAGTCACCATCATGTTTCAACCAATGCACAGCCTAAATTAGTTATCCTGGTACATTTAAACAGTATTTTACACTTGCCGTAATTTTAATTCATGTGTATTTTAATTTGCGCCTCACCGCTATGACGCTTGCCTTCCATTCCGCCTTGTAACTCCGTTCTGATTATGAACACCCGCCAGCTACTCTCTGTGCTCCCATCTACTGCTAGCCTGCGATATACCGGGGGTTCATAATCGGCGGCATTTTATTACCTGGACCTAAATGTGGACGACGTTGTTTCCAGGGTGCAATTTTACGACTACAACCGTGGCGGTCGTCCTTTTTAAGAGGGCCTAGGCCTCCCCTCGACGCCGCCACCGCCACAGCCGGCTGCCCACGGCGCTCCCCGTGAACAGTCCAACCCCCCGGCCCTGCTCGACCACCTCGCGGCCACATAGGGGAGTACCTGACCCCGCCAGTGAAGCCAGACGGGCATTTTTTTTAAAAATTATCGGAACCACGCCCACAACCTTTCTTTTACCAATATATAAATTTTTTTTTGACTGGTTGTTGCCTTATTTTAAACACCAACCGGCCCACACTGGCGCCCAACGTGGTAAAAAAGGTCTGGTTTCACTGCGTAGGAGTAGTTGGTGTCTGTGTCGTTTTGTGTTTGTGAAACGTTTTTGTTTTTTTTGTTTTTGGTTGCAGCAACTAATGTGTACGAATTTCATTATTGTGTTTGTTTTAGGAATTTTATTGAATTTCAATTGATTTAATTATTTACTTTTATTATTTGAGAGATCATAAACTTTAATCCCTAACTAAGAATTTGTTTAGTTTCGAACAACTTTTCGTGATCACTCTATGCCGTGCACTACCCTATGTTGTTTACGTTCTATCATTGTACAGAGTAGTTAGCGTGCAGAGTGGTCACTGTGTAATCTGTGATAGGGTAAAATTAATATTGTTCCGAGGTATTACTATTCTATTCTGCAGTAGGTTTTTTATCTCGTGGTTTTTCTTTTCTGTGATATTATTATTATTGAAATTTTATGAATTGTAACTATTCCCTATTGTTGCTGCAGAACTCTAGTTCAGTGAGTCACGCATGCGTTGGTAGTATTTTAAATTATTCAATCAATTGTTTTTTATTTTAATTCTTAGGCATATTATTATTATCTTGTTGTTGTTTTATTTAATTGTTCGAGTACATATTAGTTGCGTATTTTAATTTTTTGTTGCGCTGCTTCTTTTATTTTGGTGGCAGTTGCTCTATTCTTTTTACTGCTTCTTTTATACGCCAATCGTTTTAGTCAACCAGAACGTTCTTAGTACCTGATATTGTAATTGTAACGGAACGGAGTAGATTAAGTCAGCAACGACTCAACACTTACCTCTTTGCGGTTATACACGTGTTATAATGGCGCACCCGGTTAAATTCCTATCGTTGCAAAAGTCGGAGTTAGAATACGAAGTTGCCATTAGAGGTGCCACCCCGGCTGACACAGTCAGAGAGTTACGCGAGCAGATTGCTAAATTAGGTCCACTCTTTCCTTCGGAGGACATTCTCGAGAGCGTTTTGTCTGTCGGCGATGATTTAAAGGGAGTCAGCGATGCTTTAATTAAGCTAAGAGCATATATCGAGGCGCCTAGCGATGGGAATGCGTTGCTTCGTGCTCGCAACCTCATTAACCACCTCCATCATCGACTCAACCGTATAGTTTGTGATAGCACGACCCAGCAAGGGGTGGTGGATACGTGTGTTTCGGAATACAGGCAACTTTTGGAACGCTATAATGCTATTACTGCTACTGATTCCACCCCTTCTCTGGCATCTAGAGACCCTCAGTCTACTGCTGCTTTACCTCTCAACGTTAACGTAACTTGTGAGCGCGGCGTGGCTAGTGAGTTCACTAAGTTTAAGTTCGACGGCAAATCTTGCGTTCGTGCATTTATCCAGCGCATCAATGAATACAGCCAGTCGAGGAATATACCGGGGGAAAAACTGCTGTCTTACTGCGCTGAGATTTTTACCGGCGATGCCTTGCATTGGTATCGTGCCATTCGGGACCAGGTATCTAATTGGGACGAGTTAGTTTCCCTTCTCAGAGAAGATTTCGACCAGGCCGATTATGATTACAGACTCTTGTCGGAGATTCGGGCCAGAACTCAGGGTGAGTCTGAAAATATAACTATTTACACTTCTATTATGACTGGGCTATTCTCACGTTTGTCCAAGAGCCTGTCTAACGAAGACAAACTTGAGATAATTTTACATAACATCCGCCCATGCTACGCCAGCACCTTAGCTTCTGTCCCGAAGATCTCAGACCTCGACACCTTGCGTTCGCTCTGTCGTAATTACGAGAACATTCAGGCTCGCCTAGTGGGATTCCACGAACCTCCGAAGGTCTCTTCAGGAACACTGGCGCCAGAGTTTGCTTACGCTGGTCAGTCTGCAAGTAGGTTTAATCAAGGCAGCGGCCAAAGTTTCAATAAAAGACCTTACAATAACTTTTACAATAAAAGCAACAGTAATTACAATACAGGTAATAAAACGTATACTAAAAATGATAATTATGTGCATGCGGTGCAACAGCAGTACCAAAAGTCTCCTTATTGTCCGAGGTGTCGTAATAACACCCACAACCTTCGTCAATGCAAAGCAAATAGGGATAGAATATTTTGTTTTGTTTGTGGCCAGGAAGGCGTCAAGTCACCAGACTGTCCGAAGTGTGGCAGGGATAAACCGAGCACTTCAAAAAACTGATAGACCAGCAGAATTGTACTGAAGTCCTACCACCCAAGTTTGACCAAGAGGATTGGCAGAGCTGGCTTAACGCTGTTAACGTTTTCTTCAATTCTTATAAAGTTGATACAATTCTGCTGGACAAACCATTGCAGGATCCTAGACCTTACGCTTGTGTACAAATCAATGATTTTAAGCTATTTGGCCTCTTAGATTCAGGCTCAGCTGTGTCCATTTTAGGTGATAAAGCTTATAGGAAGCTAGAGGAACGGGGTTTACAGCTGCATAGGGACAACTTAATTACAGTCACGGCTGCTGGGGGTCAATCTATGACCAGCATTGACTATATGTTTCTCCCTATAAACTTTGAGAATGAGTACCATATAATTAAGTCATTTGTTGTGCCAGACATCAATATTGATCTCGTGTTGGGGATCGATTTTTGGCGCGAGTTTAACATTTTTCCTAGACATTTCTCAAGCATTACATTTTCTAATGCCGCAGTATTGAATGCTAGCCTTAGTACCGATTCTACCACTTTCATACAAGCGTATGACCACTTAACTGTTTCGGAGAGATCAGTGGCGGATGACATCATTTCTCAATTTAGCGACATTTCCGCCGAACGTCGGGGTTTGGGCGAGACGAGTTTGGTCACCCACCGTATTGATACGGGAGATGCTGAGCCAGTTCGTCAAAGGTACTATAGGTTGTCTCCAGAGAAGCAGCGGATCCTTGCCGAACAGGTCGACGAGATGCTGGCTCTGGACGTAATTGAGCAGTGCGAAAGTGCTTGGTCATCACCAGTTCTCATTGTTACGAAGAAAAACGGTCAGCCTCGGTTTTGCCTCGACAGCCGCAAGCTCAATTCCATCACGAAGCGCGACGCCTATAGTCTACCCTACATTTCCGAGATCTTGGATAATCTTCGCGATGCTCGCTACTTATCTAGTATCGATTTATCCAAAGCCTTTTGGCAGATACCTATAGCACAGGAGGACCGGGACAAGACTGCTTTTTATTTGCCTAATCGCGGTACCTATCGTTTTAAGCGCACTGCTTTTGGTTTAACTAACGCCCCGGCTACACAGCAAAGATTGGTTGATCTGTTATTTAGGGAATTTGACCTCAAAGTCTTTGCATACCTAGACGACATTATTATCGTCTCAAACGACTTCAATTCCCATGTTTCCCTGTTACTTCGGGTTCTTAATAAGCTGAAACAGGCCAACCTCACTGTAAACCTAGAGAAATGTCAATTCTTCCGCAGTCAGCTCAAATACCTGGGTTACGTCGTTGATAGTAGTGGTTTACGTACCGATCCTGAGAAGGTGGAAGCAATCCTCAATTACCCGACACCTACATGTCGTAAGGACGTTAAGCGCTTCCTCGGGACTGCTACTTGGTATCGTCGTTTCGTCCCCAATTTTAGTACCATTGCAGGCCCCTTAAACAAGTTAACTTCGAGTAAGAAGGGCGGACCACCTTTTGTCTGGTCTGCCGAAGCTGATGCTGCCTTCAAGAAACTTAAGGAGTGTTTAGTTTCCGCTCCTGTTCTTTCCTGCCCTGACTACGATAAGCCATTCGAAGTACACACCGATGCCAGCAATTACGGCGTGGGTGCGATGCTGACGCAGACTATAGATGGTAAGGAGCACCCCGTTGCTTATATGAGCAAGTCGTTGTCAGCAGCAGAGAGGAACTACAGTATAACGGAGCGTGAGACATTAGCTGTCGTCATCGCCCTGGAGCACTGGAGGTGTTACTTGGAGAACGGTAGGCCATTCACTGTCTATACTGATCACAGTGCGTTAAAATGGTTTCTGTCTCTCAGGAACCCTACCGGTAGATTAGCTCGCTGGGGTGTAAGATTGTCCTCATTTCATTTAGAATTCAAGCATCGTAAGGGTGTGGACAATGTGATCCCCGACGCCCTCTCTAGAGCTCTTCCCGTCTCGGCGATTAGTACTTCCGGTTCGAACATGGTGACATCGGATTCTTGGTACAAAAATATTTATAATTCTTGCCTTTCTAAGCCGAAAACTTTCCCGAATTTCATTATCAAGGATGGCAAGTTATTCAGGCGTACCAAGAATAATCACTCACTTTCAACCGAGTTCTTATGGAAGGAGGTTGTACCTTTTGAGCTTCGCGAGCAGGTGATCAACGAGAATCATGCGGAACCCACGGCTGGACATCTCGGCGTTTTTAAAACATACCATCGTATTGCCTTGCGCTACTTTTGGCCTGGTATGCACCAGGACGTGGTGAAGTTCGTTGCCTCCTGCGAGAAGTGCTTGTCTTACAAGGCTCAAAATCACCAAACCTTGGGAGAAATGGGCCGCCCGAAGCAGTGTTCTAGGCCATTTCAAATGATTTCAATTGATTTGATGGGCCCCTTGCCTGTCACTAGGAAGCAGAACACTTATATCTTCGTAGTCACATGCTGCTTCTCGAAATATTGCCTAATTTTCCCATTAAGAAGTGCTACTGCCACTAAAGTCACGAAGTTACTGGAAGAGTCTGTTTTCCTCGTCCATGGTGTCCCTCAGACCATATTTTTGGACAATGGCAGCCAGTTTATTTCGAAGGTCACTGAGTCACTTTTCCATCGTTATAAGGTCCCTAACGTGTTCTTCACGCCAAAGTACACCCCTCAAATTAATTTGGTAGAACGACATAATCGTTCAATTATCACGTGTATCTCAACTTTCGTGGACAACGATCATCGCAGTTGGGATACATATATTCCGAAAGTTCAGTTCGCCCTCAACAATTCGGTGAGTGAGGCGACTGGTTTCACTCCATCCTTCCTGGTGTTCGGCAGGGAGCTCGTTACATGTGGCTCGCATTATTTAGATAACGATTTAGGCGATGAGGTTTTATTCCTTCCCCGTGACATCTACGCGGAAGATTTGGGTTGTCTTAAGGAAGTTTTCGATACTGTAAAGGCCAAATTGTGGCATGCTCATGCTAAAAACTCAACCCACTATAACCTTCGGCGCAAGCCTATGGAATTTAACATTGGTGACACTGTAATGAAACGCGCATATGTTTTAAGTGATAAGGATAAGTTCTTTAGTAAAAAACTTGCGCCAAAATTTATTAAATGTCGCGTCATCGGTAAAAAGTCACCCCTAGTTTACATCCTGGCTGACATGTCTGGGAAAGATATTGGCACCTGGCACATCAAGGATTTGAAATTAACAGGACACAATACTTAGTCATATATGTATACACTTTTTTTTTAAAGTGTGTACATCCCCGTGTGGTGTCGGGTTAGAATAGCACCACCCCATTTCTTCTTGTGGGTGTCGTAAAAATCGACTAAGGGATAGGGTAGTAGTGTGTTGTGGGAGATGGGCTAGCAACCATCACTGCAATATCACAAGATCTCCATGTTACACCTACAAGTACACTTAATTAAGTTGCATGTGTTCTGCTTGTTACTTAGGAATACACTAGCGTTATATTTATATATATACATGGTGCTCGTTTTACCCTGGTCACACTTTTACATCTTTAGCTCTAGGTATTCGTATGGGTCTTCCAGTCTAGCCGATGCTGGAACACCTTGCCAAATGACAGGATGCGTCAACTACCCTATTGATGTTCGTTGACGCTGATATAATCGCGTGAAGTATGAGAGATGTTGTATAAAAGGATAATGCGAATACATAACAATTTAGAGCGGATTTTATTAATTAAGAGTAATAAAATCCTTATGTAGCGCGCGGGGTACTGTAACGTTGCACGTACATGTATGCATAATTATAATTAAACGGTTTATTAAAATTAAATAAACATTTAATAAACTAAATAAAAATAAAATAAAAGTTATTAACAAAAATAATTCTATAATTAACTTAGGTATCCTATTAATAAAACAAATCAGTAAACTAAAAGAACGAATTAAATAATAAATCAAATATTAAAATATTGTATTTCGAACAAACATCCTGACGCTTCGTTACTCTATGCGCTTTGCAACTCTCGCGTCAGAGTTTTACCCGGCCGGTATTATTCCACGGCGTCGCGCTCCCGATCATTCTCCGCCCGAGCGCCCTGGGAGGCGCACACTACCACTGCAGCCGCGTTCACAAGCTCTGCTTTGTGTCCTCGTACGCGCTTGCAAATTTTAATCCCATTTTGGAAAAAGTTTAAAATAATATAATAATTCCGGCACTGTGGCCGTATAGTTTTTTCGTTAATTCTCGTCACCGAGACCTCCGTATCGTCTTGCACCCCGTAAGGGTAAGTGTTGAAACGTTACCTAGTTTTAAGTAGTGAAAGTGTTTTATAGGTAGTGTAATTTGATCATGCCAGGCTATTTGCTTTTAGCTATTTAATTGCCACGTTATTAGTGTTATTTGCATGTAAGTAATGTATGTAGCCGCTGTGCGCGTTGGAAAAAGTACCGTTACAAAATGGCGTCTCATACATTTCGCACCGCGATCAAATATCGCAAGTCACCATCATGTTTCAACCAATGCACAGCCTAAATTAGTTATCCTGGTACATTTAAACAGTATTTTACACTTGCCGTAATTTTAATTCATGTGTATTTTAATTTGCGCCTCACCGCTATGACGCTTGCCTTCCATTCCGCCTTGTAACTCCGTTCTGATTATGAACACCCGCCAGCTACTCTCTGTGCTCCCATCTACTGCTAGCCTGCGATATACCGGGGGTTCATAATCGGCGGCATTTTATTACCTGGACCTAAATGTGGACGACGTTGTTTCCATGGTGCAATTTTACGACTACAACCGTGGCGGTCGTCCTTTTTAAGAGGGCCTAGGCCTCCCCTCGACGCCGCCACCGCCACAGCCAGCTGCCCACGGCGCTCCCCGTGAACAGTCCAACCCCCCGGCCCTGCTCGACCACCTCGCGGCCACATAGGGGAGTACCTGACCCCGCCAGTGAAGCCAGACGGGCATTTTTTTTAAAAATTATCGGAACTACGCCCACAACCTTTCTTTTACCAATATATAAATTTTTTTTTTGACTGGTTGTTGCCTTATTTTAAATACCAACCGTCACAATAGGACAGCCCTTGACATTGCGGAGCCGTTACAGAAAGCCGTAAGAGGGATTCCTAAGATCGTCCATGTGGATCGCTTGGCGCGTTATCACGGGACCGATAATGCTCGGGACGAGCATGTCTTAGGAGGGGGCAGTGTTACGCGCTCCAGTCGACGATATACTAGCGCCATCTAGTGTCAGGAACGAGAGCGAGTAGAGCGTGTAAAGAATGACATCACAGATCTCTCAACCGACAGCGCCATCCGAAGAACTAAGTTTCTAGAAAATCTATACTCGCAAACTCGTCCCTTTGCGCGCATTTACTTGAATATTCGGGACGCTTCTTTGCTAATTTAAATAAATAGGCGCTGCAAGATGCGATGGGGACAGAGTTGAACTCAGCGACACAAGCGAAGCTTCGGAGCGGAATTAAGTGAATTAGTGTGTTTAATTATTAGTGTTTTAACTTTAATTTGTGTAAAGTAAATTAAAGTGTTAATTTAGGTAATTTTATCGGCAATTTTTATTGTTACGAACCTCAAGCTCGTAACAATATTAATCTGTTGGGGTGATTGTTCGTCGTTCGTTGTTATTTTTAAAACAATCCATCAATTAAATAACACACAAAATCTACATATAAATGAAATTGATGTTTCTGTCAGTAATATCAAAATAATTAACCATCCACTTCGACCATGATGCTCCGAACCGTAAGAAAACTGGTGGTCCAATTGCACAATTTCTCAGAAAACTCATAGGAAGAAGCTTCAAAAGAAGCGCTATGTGCCAAACCCGATCCCTTGATCCTTTTAGAGCCTTCTTTATGTCCAAAATAACGGCCAAAGCTTCCCCACTGGATTCTATTGCCTCCATATATTAGAGTTAGGTAACCCAGAAGATCACCAACTGAGCGTACCGTCTTGACGGTCACTAATCAGTGATCCTCAAGGTACCTCAAGAGCTGGCAGTTGATAATTGCTTCCATTATTTTGGAGAACAAGGATGTGGCATTGGGACAAATCTGAGAAGTTGCTTTATTTAATGATCGGATGCACCAAAGCTGCCTTCCATGAGTTCGGGACTACGCCAAGGGAGTAGGAATATCGGAAAAAGCGCGTTGAAACCAGTGCAAACCCCGGAGTGCATATCTTCATCACTATGGGTGGGACTCCATCAGACCCACTCGAATTGTTGACACCCAGGCAGAGGAGTGCTTTGTGTACCAAGCGCTGTGTAAAGAACACATCCTGCATGGAGCACTCACTCCGCGGTAGAGTCGGCGGTGTGTTCCTCCTGTTATCGTATCGATCATATGAATCATGAGATTATCGTATCAAGAATCAGAGAGAACCCTCAGTTAGATCGGCTTTTAGCTTTGCAGCATGGGTTAGTGAGTCATCCTCTCTGTGCAACGATGGCAGAGATGGCTGAAAGAATTTCCCTTGGACAGCCTTGGCGAGAAACCCGAATGCACGTGTTTCCAAAGAAAGTCAAACTAATTTCTCACCAATTATGCCGATTTGCTCTGACTTTCCTTTGGAAATGACACTTTTGAAGAACCTGGAGTCGGAATCATACTTTTTTTAAAAGCGCTAGTGTTTTCATCCCGAGACGATAATGCGTCAGTGTCGGCCCGGTAGTACTCCAGCTTATAGTAATTTTACAGGAGTGACCAAACCGTGGCTACGTTCTGCCTCCAAAGTACACCATAGATGATGGAATAAACAGTTCTATTCCTTAAAAAACCTCATCAGCAACAGAATTAGCTCCAACGTTGGGATCATCTAGCGAGAAACAAACCCACCCCCAGGGATACGATGCAATAAAAGATCGCATCAATGTTCATACGTGGTAGAGCTAGGCTGCAGTTATATTAGTAGTAGAGTTATATTAATAGTATAGTTGCAGCATGAATAGGTCGACTGGAACGGGGATAAACTAAGCTCTCACAGAATAGCAGCGTACAATAGTAGCTTAATGCTGCTGTGTTTCGTATGGTGACTGTAGAGAACAGGTGACCCTTTTTACTGAAAACGAGGCATTCCATCTTATTCCTCATGGGTGACAACGCATCTGCAGTTTCATATTTAATTGAAGATAAATGTAGCCGCCGTTGGGCTATGTCTGTAACTCTGGTTCTACTGCGGATATCCTCATTTCTAAGTTTATTTTGCAGAGAAACCCCGAGCATAGCCCTCTCCATAGCACGCTGAGTGACCTTGGGCATCTTCATACGGCCAGCAGTGACGTTTCAGATCCTGTCAACACTCACTGGTTGTACAATCTAGCTTTCAGGTCTTGAGGTATACAAGACGAGAAGATAACTCGTAATTTCCCGAACGCTGCCCAGTTGAGTTGAATCCGTCAACTGACCTAACGGTCAAAGTTGAACTTAACTAATCGAACTTTTTGTCCCAGGTAAACGTACTCGTCAACGAATTCGAGCTTAGTGCTCCAATCATTACCGGCATAGGTGTGACATGGACATTAAGCACGATCTTTCTTTTGTCCATGTTCATCTTAAGACCTATCCGTTGGGAGAATAATAATAATTTATTTAAAACTTTAACTTGTAGTACATATAAAAAAAAGTCTTACATGAGATACATCACAAAAATACTAGTGAGGGTGACGTTCTGTTCTCCTTGCTAGACTAAGAAAGATTTTAATAAAGTATCCTTTCCAGTTCAGTAGCTTGAAAACGTCTACCAATGTAGCAGTGAAAATTTTGGGGATATAACGTCACTCTGTCTTACACCTTTCTGCAGTTGGATAGATTTCGTACTTTGGTTCTGTACGCGTATAGCCATTGTAGTCCTTATGTACAAATACTTCAGCACTTCGACATATTGACAGTCAACTTGGCACCGCTGAAAAGACTGTAGCACGGCCTAATTTTTGACGGGATTAAAAGCTTTTTCATAGCCCACATACGCAAGACAATGTGGTAGATTGTACCTTCAGTCTTCTGTACAATCTGCCGCAGGATATGTTTGTGGTCCACGGTGCTGAAGCTTTTTCGAAAACTGGCTTATTCGGAAGGCTGGATGTCGTTGAATCTGCGTGCGAGGCGATTCGTAATGACTCTCAAAAACAGCATGTAGACGCGGCTCAGAAGGGTAATCAGCCTGTATTTTTCCAAGAGACCGTTATCACTTTTCTTGAAGAACAAAACTACCGCACTTCTGTTCCACGCCCCCAAAATAGTGCCATCATGGAGGACGCCATTGAAGAGCTTCTGAAGGATTTCAAGTACCGGTTTTCCACCCGCTTTCTGAAGCTCCACTATAATTCCATCCTCGCCTGAGGCCTTGTCTTTTTTAAGGTGATGGAAAGCCATTTTAATTCCGCTCAGACTAACGTCTGGGATATCATCGGAATAGTGTCGGATAAGACTTGCTCTTGGATTGTTACTCACAGGATGATGTGTACAGCTGCCCATAGAACCTCTCAATTTCACTCAAAATTTCATGTTTCCCTGAAAATATGCTGCCGCACTTGGTCTTCAGCTTCAGCAGTTGGTCCTTTCTGGCAGACAGATCTCTGGCAAAGACTTCGGAGCCCTGGTTCCGCTCGATCGCTTCTTCAATACGAGTAGTAATAAAGTTGTGTAAGTTCCGCCCCATGTATTTTGAGATCTGTCTGTTCAGTTGCCTGTATGCTGTCAAATTTGTTGAAGACTACAGCTTTATTTACCGTCTAACAGCCATGATATGAAGAGTGTGATTGGAAAGTTTTAGTGTTTCTGTTTCTGCGGCGAATCTCGCAGAACTTAGCTCCGACCGCATGTCGCAACAGTTTCCACGAGCTTGTGATTTATATTGTCTACTTCATTGCAGTCATCTAGGCATTTAAAACAGTTTTGTAACTCGAGCTGAAAAGTTTCGGGACTTTGGATTTAGAGCACGAGAGAAACGAAGCGTTGACTTCATAAAACGAGACCTCTCCAACTTAACGTTATGGTTTAGTGTGCCTCTAACCATTCGATGATCGCTTCTGGTTTTCACCCTCGGAATCACAGAGACATCAGTAAACAGTTACCGTCTAGTCGTCATAATGAAGTCAATCTCATTTTTTGTTGAACCATTGGGGCTCAACCAGGTCCATTTTCTGTGGGGCTGCTTCTGGATGAAAGAGTTCATCATGAAGGGTCCCTCTTTCTCCATGAAGTGGGGCAGCTGCTGGGCCCTTAGGTTCCGTTGCTCCATCCCAAATTTCCCTACCTTCAGCTCATCGTTCTTTCTTGTAACTAGTTTTGCGTTCAAGATATCAATTTTTGAGATATTAATGAACGCTGCATTCCATAGAAGGAGAATACGCAACCAAAAATAGTTTACTGCTTACTATTGAAGTGAAAAACGGACAAAGTACACATTTCAGGGATCTACGAGATAACAAAAGAAGTATTTATCAAATAAAACTGAATCAGTTTATTTCTTCTTTTTTTGTGTGACGTGACGTTCTAATAATGCGTTATGGGAAGTCGTGCTTGTGTACACTCTTGCATACACATTGCCGATATGCATTTGTAAATTGTTTTTGGGAAAATCAAGGCGATATCCGAATCGACTAATATCGAACCACAAGACATTGAACGTAATCAACCTGTATCTGTGGATAGTGAAGAAACGGCGATGAACTTAATATTCAGAGATCCAAGACTAAGAGTCCGTCGCATTTCATTGCGTTTAGGAATATCAAAATAGATAGTCAGGAAAAATTTGAACAAAGATATAGGCCACATTTTCGCCATTTTAGGCATGTGCAAGTTGTTAGATAATCGGACTACGTTGCTCGATCAGTATTCTATGTATTGGTAACCACCAGCATATTTGAAACGCATACTGTGAACGGATGAATCGAATTACATATTTTCGAAATCTAAACTCTTGTTGATGTCTGAAAATCCATATTCTGTTAGCGTGTCAATGTTCCAGCATCTATTTTACGTAAATGTGGTGAGCTATGGTCAATGATAATTGATTGGGGCTATTGAACTCCAAAATTTAAATGGCCCAACACTTCTAGAATTTCTAAATAATGAATTTTGAAATAAGAATTGCCATTATGATATCACGGACGCATGTACGCTCCACTACACTTTGATCGGGCAGTTAGGAGTCACCTAGACCAATATCATCAACAGTGGATTGGTCGCGGCAGACCAGTAGCCTGGCCACCGCGTTCACCAGAATTAACGCCACTGGGCTTTTATACCAGATACACCGCTGGTGTCAGGAAGTCTGGTGCTTCTGAGTGCTCGCTTCTCCTGGCACCATGGCCTTCGCGCATCAGACACGGGGGCGTCTATTGTGCATGTGAATTTGGAGACCGCGGAAAAGGGCTCGTAATATTTTCTAGATGGTCAACACAGCAGGTGACAATCTGTGCTACTGCGTGCCTTCAAAATGGCGGGGGAATTTAGGACAACTTTTGTAACTTCTTGTGTGTAAATTTTCTACTTTTGTAAATAATAATATTACATATTTAATACTTGTTATTTGTTTATCATTGATCATCAATGTAAACGTCTATAGAAAAATCAAATCTTTAATATTTATAAACGTACTACCTGTGTAAGCCTTTTTTCTAATAATAAAATCTCTTAAACTAAGTGTCACAGAATTAAGTTTTTAGTATCATTTTTTACGTAAACTTACGTCAGTTAGACGAGTAAACAAAAAAAGGAAGTTCTTATAGGTGAATTTTGTTATAAGATAATAAAAACTGAAAAAGCGATGTTAATTTTAACGTAAATTTCGTCTTTTACCGTAAATTTCAATCTTATGCAACATTTATTGTTAATATTTGAGTTACTTAACCCATTGTTTATACGTTTCAGTTGCTCAAAGTTTTTTTTATTACGGTTAAGATTTAAATCTCAAAGTTACAGTATTTTTAGTATCCACGCTTCCTAAAAGGTGATCAAAAAAACGGAAATGGCTAACATTCAGTGGGCTGGATTTCGACCTCACATGTAGAATAATATTATTGATAGAAAAGAACGAATTACCTCCCCTTTAAGCTTGTACAGTACGATACCAAACGCACTATATAGAGTATCATTCATTATTAAATTAAATTTTATGTGTTTCAATTTATAATTTTACCTCATCTGTCAGTTCGGTTCCGTAGTAACAATAGAGAAACAATTCCGTAAGGATGCAGCTGATGAAAAGCGTCATTGAGGCAAATTCGATGCTCAATACGGAGAGCTAGAAGTTTAATTTATTTCTTTATAAATTAGTTCGCTCGGGAAAAGTATAATATTATGGTCAATATTTTTTGAAATAAATTACTCACACTCACAAGTTTATATGTAGCCATGCATAGAATCCAGCCTCCAATGCCGAACTGTATCAATACCGCAGTACCGAATATATCTTGTAATAGCCAAGCAGTCCTAGAAGACAGTATAATCTTAAACATTTATTTCTACTTGTAAAATATTTTCTTGAATCTTTTTTACTCACTCAGTAGTTTTTTGGTAATGTATCCAACAATCTACAAACAGTTTCATTAGGATGATATCTCTGTTTTCTCCAGATTCTTTACTCATTATCAGTGCTCTGTCCGGTAAGTTTTGGAAATTCATACTAAAATTTAAATTATTATGTATATGAGTGATATTGTAGTTTTTAAATTGGGATTCTTGATAATTAATTGAAAAGAAAAATAAGTTAGTATTTAATAATACTGAAAAATATATTTGATATCTTACCATTACCATTACAACCATTTAAAAGACGACTGATGAACATAGGCCTACTCCATAGATTGCCCCATAGCAAATATCTCATATAACAACAAAATGTTCTCGAGCGGCTGCCTCATACCAGTAGGTCGCTCCCCCCACTAGATGAAGTAACGAACTAGTGAGACATGCAGAAGGTCGAAGGATGCAGGTGGCTCAGGAACGTGCTTTGTAGCATTTCTTGGGTGAGGCCTATGGTCATGTGACCATGGCTGTAATGATGACGATGAAATATCCCAATTATTTTCTATATTTGACACGACTGGCAAGCAAGTTAACAACCACAGTTTTTCTTCAGCTGTTACTAAATGGTACTGCTTGTCTCCTGATTCAGTTTCTCTGTCGCCTTTTACGATACTTACGTTATAATATGGGGTACGGGATACTGTCTCTTATATTATTTAATCGTCATTGAACAATTAATATATAATGTATGGTATTTAAAATTTTATCATGGAATTATTCTTAAAATTATTATGTAAAGAGTCATACCTACCAAGTATTTTACAAGTGCTAACCTGAGAATTCTTAATTGCGTTTTGCACTGACTCAACACAGCCGCTATAAATGCGTCCATAGTAGTGTTGGCAATCCCCTCCAGCGAAGTGACGTAGTATGTATACAACAGCACAAACACGAAACTGTATCAGGGTGAAAATATATTTCAATTAGTAGTCACAAACTTTTTGGTTCAGCACAATATATTGTCAGAGGTTTACACGGATTTAGAAAAATCGTAGTACAGTTTCCGCACTTACAAAATTTTTAAATAATATTTTAATTGAACAAAACTAAAGAAAATTAAGAAATCATTAATATTTTAATGTACTATTATTATAATAATAATAATATTATAACATTTAAATGATGGAAAACAGGTTATGGTGTTGTTTATTGATTATAAAAAGCCTTTGACACTTTGGACTATAATAAGCTATTGCAAGCGATTTTAGTAGCTATTTATCTGTGCTACGGGGAGGAAGCCAGTATTAGCTTGGGTGTACCGACTGGTTCTGTTTATGGTCCTCTAGGTATTATGTGAGTAATATGAACGTCAATATTGTATCTAATGTTGTAAAAAGTGTCAAGTGTCAACTTTAACACCTTTCTTTTGATTTTTTATTAAATTTACAACATAAACTTCTTTTTTCTTAATTGTGAACAACTTAACTTCTTGTTGTAAGACTTAAAAAAGGAGTAGATATTCAATTCCACAGATTTTTTATGTGTGTTACACGACATTACTGAAATCCTTCGTCACTTCTGAGGATTAAGATAAAATACCTCACAGCACTCCCTTTAACACTGCACGCAGTGGTGCTGCCCATGCATTCTTGTGGCAGGAATAGGTAAAGTATTTCTTACGAAATAATTCAGACGGAAGCCTGGGCAAAGTAGGAGTCTTACCACCTAATAAGTATGCAGATAACATTTGCTTGCTATTTGCCTTTAAAAATATAAAAGTATATATAGAGAATATAACAAAATGGGCCCACGATAATAGCATAATTCTACATTTCAATAAAACAAAATGCATGTGTATTCACACTCCATATAATGTTGCAGCGAAAAAGACCAGATTTTATGAATTTTGGGCCACTGTTTTGAGTGCCTACATGATTTTAAAATTAATTGTAAATGTAAAAAAATTGAATTTGTCGATAAATTTGAATATTCATAGACATAGGGCTAGTGATTGATAAAAACATTACTAACGCCATATATCATCTATATATATATATATATATATATATATATATATATATATATATATATATATATATATATATATATATATATATATATATACATACATACATATATATATATGTGCACCGGGACACCACATTTTTATCATAAACTACATATTTAAATTTACGTGTCGATAGTACTTCGAGTTTGATAGGGATGTATAGTGAAATACAGTCTAAAATTAAAGAAGAGGTAGCGGAAGATCTCGATCTTGTAAAACAGCTGGAAGAGAGAGATCGTTTCGAAGATCAATTTTATCGTGCTGTAGCTTCTGCAAAACTTTTATTGAAAAAGGAAGTCTAGTGTTTCAACATGTAAGCCGATAGGCATAAAGTTACCCGATATTAAAATACCTTCCTTTGACGGTTCATACGATTGCTGGCTAGAGTTTGAAAATTCTTACGTTAGTACTGTTGTGTGAATAAGTCAACTAGCGCCATCTAGTGTCAGGAACGAGAGCGATGGGAGCTTTGCAGAAAATGACATCACAAATCTCTCAACCAACAGCGCCATCCGAACAACTAAGTTTCTGGAAAGTCTATACTCGCACACTCGTCCCTTTGCGCGCATTTACCTGAATATTCGGGATGTTTCTTTGCTAATTTAAATAAATAGGCGCTGCAAGATGCGATCGGGCAGAGTTGAACTCGGCGACACAAGCGAAGCTTCGGAGCGGAATTAAGTGAATTAGTGTGTTTAATTATTAGTGTTTTAAGTTTTAATTTGTGTAAAGTAAATTAAAGTGTTAATTTAGGTAATTTTATCGGCAATTTTTATTGTCACGAACCTCAAGCTCGTAACAATTGGTGTCAGAAGTGGGATAAAATAATGCCGATTTTACCTAAGGAGGAAACGGAGGGTGTCCGTACCCGAAGTCAACGCCAGCAGGAGACGGACCAACGAAGATTTGTAGGTGCAACGCCGCAAACGTCGGAGGGCCAGCCATCGGCTGCAGGCCCGTCGGTAGCTCCTACATCTGCCGCACCTGACTTAGGTGCTCTGATGGTGATGCTGCAGGAGCAGGCTCGCCGACAGGAGGAACAGGCTCGCCAGCAGGCGGAACAGGCACGCCGATTGGAAGAGCAGCTGCGGGGCGGACAGGAGGAACAGGCCCGCCGACAGGAAGACCAGGCCCGTCGGTTGGAAGAGCAGATGCTCCTCATGAAGGACCTTCACGCTACCTTCGGGAAGGAGATAAAGGAGGTGAAGGATAGGGTTGCTCTGCATGACAACCGTCTGTCGGGAGTTGAAACCCAAATCACGAAAGCTGAAAACCGAATCGAGAAAGCTGAAACCCGAATCGACCAAGTAAACTATCGGGTTGACAACGTAATGGCTGACATGAAGAAATCACTGGACGAACTCAAACTTGGAGATGGAGCTACAGCCCCCTTATTAGCTACAACACCTTCGCTACGTGGGTTCAAGGTGCCACCGTTCGACGGTACCTCTTCCTGGTCAGCCTACAAAATCCATTTCGAGGCTGTTATGAAGGCGAACGGCTGGAATAAAAGTCAGGCCATGACTGCTCTCACACTAGGCCTGCGCGACCAGGCCTTAACAGTTCTGGAAGCTCTCGGTGAGCAACTCCTTGAGGCATTGGAGGCGAGATATGGCGACGCTCACCTGCAACACGTCTTTCGTGCGCAGCTTAAAGATCGCGTGCAGCGCATCAATGAAAACCTGCAGCAGTGGGCTCTAGAGGTGGAGAAGCTGGTGCGAAAAGCATACCGGTCTGTACCTGCGCTCATTGAAGGGAACCTGGTGCAGACATTCATCGACGGCATCCGTGACCTGGAAGTCAGAGCTGCAGTGAGGCTCGGGCACCACGAGACGCTTAAGGACGCTTTGGCCCATGCACTGGAGGTAGAAGCCGTGCGGCAGGATCATCGTTCCCATCGCGTCAGGGAGGTTGCAGCAGCTACAGTTCGCGACCGCAACAGAGGATACAGCCCTAGGTGCTATGGCTGTGGGGAAAAGGGCCATCTTCGATCCAGCTGCCCTAAGCGAACCCTAGAAAGGGACGGTGAACGATCTCAGGAGGGTAATGCGGCCAACAGCACCGCCCAGCAGCAGCAGGGAAACGAGTAAAAGCCAGAACTGCGGGGCGGGTGCTGGCTGATGTTAAAAGAGCCCCAAGGATCTCGATCTCACAAACCCATGATGGGAATAGTCTAATCATCAAGGGCGAGGTCAACGGAATGCCGTGTAAACTGACCATAGACACTGGAGCCTCTCGTACGGTTGTTAGTTCCCAACTTATAAGTCAGTTCCTTGGGGACTCCGCATACAACCTAGAACGCATTAATTTGGTAACAGCCACCGGTCAGCGTATACCCGTCCGTGGAGAGAAGGAGATGGAGTTGAAGCTAGGCAACGTGATCTACCTGCATAATGTCATCGTGGCTGATATAATGGACGACTGCATCCTAGGCCTAGACATTATGAGGAATAATTGTTGTGAGATCGACGTTAAGCAGGGTGTTTTGAAATGTGGACAGGAGGAACTTTTTATGGAAGGTGCGTTACCAGGGAACGTGTACAGCATTGGGAAGATTGTTCTTCCGCCTAGATCGGAAACGATTGTTCCGGTTAGTCTTCCTCGAAACACTGGGCAAGCTCACCGTTGTGTACTTGTGGAAAGGGTAAACAATGACCTTCCATGGAAAGTAGCTCGAACCTTGGTCAGGACCACTGACATCTGAGGAGTACGTGTGCTGAACCTTTGCGACCGGGAACAGATTATAGAAAAAGGCACACTGATTGGTACTTGTGAGGAAGTGGATTGGTTACGTCAGTGCCAATGTCTATCGACTGGGACCCCCGGCAAGGATGCAGAAACGAGAGTGACCACACTTTTGGAAGACTGTCGCAGTGTTCTCTTCCCGAACGAATTGGTCAAGGCGAAGAAGTTGTTACTCAAGTACGCCGATGTATTCTCATCAAACGATGCTGACATAGGAAAGACTGGCTTAGTTCAACACAAAATAAACACAGGAGAAGAATTGCCTATCCATCAGCGGCCAAGAAGATTGCCGGTAGCACGTGAAAAGGAAGTGGAAACCATGATTGAAGGAATGGTGAAGGATGGTATTATTGAACCTTCCTCTAGTCCACGGTGTTCACCAGTGGTGCTGGTGAAGAAGAAGGATGGCAGCATGCGGTTTTGTGTTGACTACCGCCGTCTGAACGGACGTTACGAAGAAGGACAGCTATCCCTTGCCAAGAATTGATGACACGCTGGACATGCTTACAGGAGTAAAGTGGTTTAGCACGCTGGATCTAAAAAGTGGCTACTGGCAAGTTGAAATTGACCCTAAGGACAAGGAGAAAACTGCGTTCTCGACGGGAAAGGGTCTGTGGCAATTTAAAGTAATGCCGTTTGGGTTGTGCAATGCTCCAGCAACGTCTGAAAGGCTGATGGAGCTTGTACTTACTGGGCTAATTGGCGATGCCTGTCTGGTCTACTTGGATGACATCATCATCGTGGGCCGTACGTTTGAGGAACACCTTCAGAACCTGGAACGCGTGCTCATGATGATTCAGAGTGCCAACATCAAGTTGAAACCGAAGAAATGTTCACTATTCAAACGACAAGTTAACTTTTTAGGGTATGTAGTGTCGGAAGAAGGTATCCGTACGGATCCGGAGAAAATCGCCGCTGTCAAGGGTTGGCCGGTTCCAAAAGACAAGACGCAGGTTAGAGCATTTTTGGGTTTGTGCTCCTATTATCGGCGATTTGTGAAGAACTTTGCAGATATAGCCAAACCTCTGCACAAGCTAACCGAGGAGAAGCGACATTTCTGCTGGGATGAAAGTTGCAATATCGCATTCCATTAGCTCAAGGACCGTCGGTGCAAAACACCTATTTTGGGATACCCTGATGCAAGCAAAGAATTTATAGTTGACACAGACGCAAGTGATATAGGACTTGGCGGTGTGTTGTCTCAACGGAATGGTGACCAAGAGGTCGTGATAGCGTACTTCAGCAAATCGTTGTCAAAACCGGAAAGGAACTATTGTGTCACAAGACGCGAATTGCTCGCTGTGGTAAAGTCGTTGCAGCATTTTAGCAAATATCTTCTGGGGCGAAAATTTCACTTAAGAACTGACCATGCTGCACTAAAATGGCTATTGCAGTTTAAAAATCCAGAAGGACAAGTTGCGAGGTGGATTGAACTACTACAGGAATACAACTTTGAGATCGAAAATCGCAGCAGAAAATCTCACGGCAACGCAGATGCATTGTCAAGAAGACCTTGTCCTGAAGATTGCAAACATTGTACTAGGCAAGAGAGTAAGGAAGATGTATCCGTGAGGATGCTCAGGACGGACCACCTCGGCAACGAATGGAAGGACAGCTTACAACATGCACAGCAGGAAGATCCGGACATCGAGCCGATTCTGGAATGGATAAAGGCCAGTGCTCCCAAGCCTAAGTGGAACTACGTCTCAGCAATGAGTTCGACCACTTAAAGCTATTGGGCCCAGTGGGACAGCTTGCTGCTTCAGGATGGAGTTCTATGCCGTAAATGGGAAAATGTTAGGGGAGACAGCTGTCATTTGCAAATGGTTGTCCCTAAAGCTAAAGTACCGGATGTGCTACAGCTGTACCATAATGATTGTTCAGGAGGCCATCTGAGAGTTAAATGAACTCTACTGAAGATCCGAGAACGGTTTTACTGGGTCCACTGTCGAAACGATGTCGAAGACTGGTGTCGCAAATGTACAAGTTGTGCGGCTGTAAAGGGACCTCAGACTCGTAGTAGAGGTGCATTGAAGTTGTACAATGTTGGTGCACCATGGGAGAGAATAGCCATTGACGTGGCGGGGCCGTTTCCGGAGAGTGAAAGCGGTAACAAGTATTTCATGGTTGTGATGGATTACTTCACTAAGTGGCCAGAAGTCTTCGCCATTCCAAATCAAGAAGCTTCAACAGTTGCAGATAAACTAGTTCATGAATTCTTCTGTCGTTTTGGAGTACCTTTAGAGATTCACAGCGATCAAGGAAGGAATTTTGAGTCTCAAATATTCCAGGAAACTTGCCGAGTTATGGGTACTCATAAAACAAGAACGACTTCTTATCACCCGCAATCTGATGGAATGGTGGAACGATTTAATCAGACATTGGAGAGGTACCTAGCAGAAGTTGTAGACAATCGGCAACGAGATTGGGACAAGCACATACAACCGTTTTTGTTGTCATATCGAAGTTCTGTTCACGAAAGTACAGCAGTGACACCAGCTTTCGCAAACTTTGGAAGATAATTACGGCTGCCTGCAGACCTGATCACCGGGATACCACCTGATGCCCCACGCAGTATAACCGATTATGCAAATGACTTGCGAAACAAAATGAATGACATTTATGAGCACGTCAGACAATCGGGCCAGCAAATGTCTGAGAAAATGAAAACCCGGTACGACCGCAAAATGAACAATAGAGGGTTCAACGAAGGTTCATTAGTGTGGTTGCACAATCCAGTCCGCAGCAAAGGGAAATCTCCTAAGCTTCAAGCTAAATGGGACGGCCCGTACCGGATTGTAACCAGGATCAACGATGTGACCTACCGGATACAGAAAGGCGCAAGAGGGACTCCTAAGATCGTCCATGTGGATCGCTTGGCGCGTTATTATGGGACCGATAATGCTCGGGACGAGTATGTCTTAGGAGGGGGCAGTGTTGTGTTAATAAGTCAACTAGCGCCATCTAGTGTCAGGAACGAGAGCGATGGGAGCTTTGCAGAGAATGACATCACAAATCTCTCAACCGACAGCGCCATTCGAACAACTAAGTTTCTGGAAAGTCTATACTCGCACACTCGTCCCTTTGCGCGCATTTACCTGAATATTCGGGATGTTTCTTTGCTAATTTAAATAAATAGGCGCTGCAAGATGCGATCGGGCAGAGTTGAACTCGGCGACACAAGCGAAGCTTCGGAGCGGAATTAAGTGAATTAGTGTGTTTAATTATTAGTGTTTTAAGTTTTAATTTGTGTAAAGTAAATAAAGTGTTAATTTAGGTAATTTAATCGGCAATTTTTATGGTCACGAACCTCAAGCTCGTAACAGTATGATTCATGATCGCGATGATTTAGGTTCTGTTCAAAAATTTCATTATTTAAAATCGTCATTGTCCGGTACCGCGGCACACGTCATAGGTGCATTAGAATTTACGGCTAATAACTATTATATCGTATGGGAGCTATTAGAAAATAGATTTAATAATCCGCGACTATTGGTTCATAATCATCAAGAATCAAGAATCAAGAATCATTTATTTGCATAAAACACGGTAAATAAGTTGTTACATCAAATAAAAGATCAACATGTTTTGTCCTGTTAGGACGTGCAAATATTTAAGTATATGGTCAATTGAATTTAAATTACTTATTATTTAAACAGTACAATTATTATTATTATTATAGTATTCATATTTAAAATCATAATTCATTACAAACAGATTGAATTGAATTAAATTGAATTAAAATTAGTTATTATTTAAACAGTACAATTATTTTTATTATTATAGTAGTCATATTTAAAATCAAAATACATTACAAACATTATATTCATGGTCAAGTGAATTTATTTGTAATTAAAAAACTCCTTAATATTATAGAAAGCCTTGTCCACCAACCACATAAAAAGTTTGCCTTTAAATTTACTAAGAGGCAATGACTTTATGTCGCTGGGCAGTTTGTTAAACACCTTTATTGCCATCGAGTAACAGCTCTTATGAGAGGTTGCCTTCTTTCTAAATGGAAGAACTAGTTTATCCTTATACCTTGTATTAAAACTAACAACATCACAATTTTTTGTAAAAAACTGTTTATGTTTTTTGACCAAGACACCCAACTCGAAAATATAAACGCTAGGAAGTGTTAGAATTTTTAGGGTTGGAAAAAGTTCTCTACAAGAATATAATGGACCAACCTTGCAGATTGCCCTTACACACTTTTTTTGAGCAATAAAAGCTTTGTTCACTGTAGATCCATTTCCCCAGAGTATTACGCCATATCTCAAAATGGAATCTATATAGCCATGATAGGCGAGTAAAGCAATTTTTTGAGATGAAGTCCTTGACAATCTTCGTAATGGGTAAATGAACTTATTGATTTTTGTACATACTCCTATAATATGTCTTTGCCAAGTACAACCATCATCAATATGTATCCCCAAGAATTTTGTATTTTGAACCTCCTCTAGTTTTTGTCCATTTATATTAATGTCAATAGTTTCTTTATATTTCCTTAGGTTAAATTGTATTATTTTTGTTTTGCTTAAATTTACTTTGAGCCTATTCTTGTATAGCCAATCTGTGACACTTATAACAGCTGTCATTATTTTATCATTGTAATTGGATTTAGTGTCAGTACTTATTATGATTGAAATGTCGTCAGCAAAAAGTACAGACTTGCAATTGATAAAGTCAGGTAGGTCATTAACGTAAAGCAAAAAGAGAAGAGGCCCCAGGACACTCCCTTGTGGGACTCCACTACGGTTGTGTTTATATTTGGATCTGTACGGTATCATTACATTATTAACGTCTGTATAATTTATTTCAACACACTGTTGTCTACCGCTTAGATAAGATTTTATCCACTGTAATGCTGGGCCCCGAATGCCATAGCAGTACAGCTTATCAATTAAGATATCATGACACACTACATCGAAAGCTTTACTCATATCAAAAAATACTGCAGATACTAGGTGGTCTTTGTCTACACAATTAATTATTTCGGTAACCAATGAATAGGCTGCTAATGTGGTCGATTTATTTCTTTGAAATCCATTTTGCTCTACTTTTAGAATGCCAAATTTTGTTACATAATCGTATATTCTAGAATACATAGTTTTTTCAAAGACTTTAGACAGTATAGGTACTAAAGTAATTGGTCGATAATTATTTATGTCGCATTTATCATCCTTTTTATGTAGCGGTTTTACTATTAAAAACTTGAGAGCTGTTGGAAAGGATCCTTCTATAAACGATATGTTAACCAAATGTGACAGAATTGGCGATAATTCTTCAGCACACATCTTAAGGATTCCATTTGCTATGTTGTCATAACCAACTGATTGTGTGTTTTTCAACGAAAGTATTACTTTTTTTATCTCATATTTATTTGAAGGACGCAAAAAAATACTTTTCATATTATGTGTACGAGCAAGTACATGATATTTCAACAGTTTAGAAAATAATGCTGATATCGCGCCTGCGCGCGCGACACGTTCACTATAATTACATTTTTTATTCAAAAGTATTTTCAGTACAATAAACGCTCTCTACGGAAACGGACACAGTTTTAATTACCACATCCCGTAACGTAGAAGATACTACCTACATTAATATACTACATATCAATTATATGTAGAGGGTCACAATTCACAAAATACCCCCTACATTTTGGTCCTTCGAGCTTTCGACGTGAACTAAGACTTGCATATTACGTCTACAATAGTTCAACAGTAAAGTGTATTTGAAAAAAAAAAAAAAAAAAAAAAGAGTAATTCGTGATTCTATCTGTAGTGTCACTTTGGTTGCTGGCCTCCCACAAGCGGGTCTCACCAGCTTGATTGAGGTGCATACTACGGTAAGAGTCGCAGTCACACGTATCTGAAACCAACCATTTACAACATCGTTCTTAAACCATGGAGAACCTACTTCAACAACAGAGAACAATCATTGAATCTATCCTTAAAATTGAGGCTAACTTCAAAAAGGATTCTGATTCACGTAAGTCAGGAACATACATACAGAAAAGGTTGGATGCTTTGAATGCTCAATGGGAGGTGTTCAACATGAATCATGGTGTTCTAAAAAAAACAGACAGTGACTTGGATGACGACTATTTCATCAATGATACCTACACCACCACAAAGAAGCGGTACGAAGCGATTCGTGACATGCTGGCGAACTACGAGGTGAAAACTGCGGAAACTGGAGTACCATCAAGGTCTGATGAGTTCATTAGCCAACAACGCACTAATTTCCGGGCGCTCTCTAGGGTGATTAAAAACATCAACACCAAAGAGTTGACAGAAAAGTGGGAAATTTGTGACAAACTGAATTCGCTGCAGTCTCGCTGGAAACTGATCGACGAACTCCACTGGCAAATCGATAACCTGACTTCTGGCGGTGATGTAGGCTACGAAGAAGAGTTTTCTGCATACGAAACCTTGTACGAAACTACAAAAAGGGATTTGAATCGTAAGCTTAACTCAGTATCTCAACAGCATCAGCAAGTGCCTACAATTGAGATTCCTTCTTTTTCTGGTAATTATACCCAGTGGCCTACATTCATGGACCTCTACTGTGAAGCCATCCACAACAATGTCATGTTGACAAAAACGCAAAAGATGCAGCACCTCAAGGGCAAACTTAAAGGCGAGGCGGAGCGCATCGTACAGCATCTTACAGTATCAGCTGATAATTACGACACCTGTTGGGAGATACTCACCCATAGGTACAACAACCGACAACTTTTGTTTACAAAACATATACAAACCCTTATGGGACAAACGGCGTTGCAAACACAGAATGCATACGAGCTGAAGAAGCTACATGACACAAGTGTCGAGACCATACATGCTATTCACAATCTGGGCATCGACACAACGACTTTGGATACGATCCTGGTGCACATTCTCACTGGCAAATTGGACTCCGACACGTATGCAGCCTACATGGAGATCAGAAAGGCTCCGAGAGAGCTACCTTCCTTGGATGAGCTGATAAACTTCTTGGAAAACAAGTTTACTGCGCTTGAACCTGTTCAAAAGAAGAGACAGACACCTAACAAGTCAAACAATTCGACCAACAAGGAGGCAACAGCTCAATTTAAGAAGGACTTTAACAACACCAACAGGCGTAGTTTTCTTCGAGCATATCATACAAGCACAGACAAAAATTGCCCGCTGTGTAAAAACAATCATATTTTACTCTACTGCAAGTCGTTTCAAGACATGTCACCGGAAGACAAAATGAGGTCAATTTCGCAACTACATATTTGTCGCAATTGCCTGTACTTACACAACGACAATAAATGCAACTCCAACAAAAGATGCCGCGTGTGCAAAGAAGCACACCACACAACATTGCACGATATTTACCGCAAAGTTGAAATCGCGGTCTCAAATAACGTTATACCTAGCAACAAGCCACATACGTCACAGCAAAAGGCAAACCACGTGTCTGGAAATTATAACGAAGTCCTACTAGCGACCGTTCAATTAAAGGTGATGGCAGCTGATGGATCGACTGTTCAATTGCGATGCCTTCTCGACCAAGGATCACAGATAAATCTAATAACTGAAGATGCTGCGCAACGGCTGGGACTGCAAAGACAAAATCGAAACGCCACAGTCTCAGGCATAGGGACGTCAGCACATCATAGCAACGGAACCGTACGGTTAGACTGTGAGTCTTTGTACGGAGGCCATTCATTTACAATCGAAGCCATGGTAATGGCCAACATGCTCAGCAACCTGCCTAATTACACCTTCGAAAAACAAGACTGGCCACATATTCAGAACATACAACTGGCGGATCCCGACTTCAACATCTCGAGACCAGTGGACGTTCTGTTAGACGCTGGAGTGTATGCTGACATAGTAATGAGTGGTATGCTACGAGGACCCTCACACGCACCCATGGCTCAACAGACAAAAGTGGGCTGGGTACTGCTGGGCAATATCAAAACCTTCAACTGCCACGTGCTCATTAATCTTGACGATGTATCACGATTTTGGGAGATGGAGGAGATAACCGAAACCAATCACAATCTAACATCAGAGGAAGAATACTGTGAATCTATTTATTCAACCACAACAACAAGAAAAGAAGACGGACGATATGCAGTCAGACTTCCAATGAAAATAAACTACGAACAAACCTTGGGCACTTCTAAGCCACAGGCAATCGCACAATTTCGGCAGTTAGAAAAACGATTGGCCAAACAGGAAACATTTTCTACGTCATACAAGAAGTTTATTGACGAATATCTACAACTCGGCCACATGAAGCTATGCACTGAACACCATAAACCAAGCTACTTCTTACCTCATCACGGCGTACAAAAGCTGGACTCAACAACTACAAAATTGCGCGTAGTCTTTAATGCCTCTGCCAAGACAAGTACAGGACAAAGCTTGAACGATCTCATGGAGTGCGGGCCTAACCTCCAACAAGACCTACAATCTATGATTCTACGTTGGCGAGCCTTTCAATACGTCTACACTGCAGACATTGAGAAGTTTTACCGTCAAGTACTGATACACGATGAAGATCAACACCTGCAAAAAATTGTATGGCGTGACTCTGCTACAGATCTCATCAAAGAATACCAACTGTGCACTGTAACATATGGTACCAAAGCTGCACCATTTTTGGCAATGCGCACCATAATACAACTCGTAATGGACGATGGACACCGCTATCCTCTCACGGCAGAGATCCTTACTCACCAGCTGTATGTGGATGACCTACTTGGTGGCAGCAACGACATGTTAGAAGCACAAGACGCTCAAAACCAATTGATTGACCTGTTAAAAGGCGGTGGGTTCAATCTTCGCAAATGGGCTAGTAACCACCCCAGATTGCTTCAACCTTTACCTGAACATCTCATAAGCCAGTATATGTTTGACTTCAAGGACGCAGAGAGTAACAAAACACTCGGCTTAACCTGGAATCCGCACACTGATCAGTTTACATTCAAGGCGCCTCTTAGTAACACACGTGACGTCACAACGAAGCGGACATTGCTCTCTGATCTATCAAAATTATATGACCCACTTGGTTGGCTGTCTCCGGTAACAATGAAGGCAAAACTCATATTTCAACAAGCTTGGCTTGCTTCAACAAATTGGGATGAACCTCTTCCGGAAGACATACAACAAGAGTGGACAACCTTTCAACAAGAATTGCCCACTATCAATACCATCGCTTTACAACGCTGGATTGGTAACACTAAACAACCCATCGAGTTACACGGATTCAGTGACGCCTCCGAGAAAGCCTACGGCTGCGTTATCTACTGTAAATCTATTAGTGAAGAAGGGCAACAATTTATCACGCTGGTGGCGGGAAAAACTAAGCTCGCACCATTAAGAAAACCCCCGTCTTTACCACGGCTTGAACTATGCGGTGCCCTACTACTGTCTCGACTTATGAAAAAGGTCATAGAGTCAATAAACTCACAGATTGTAACAATACATGGTTGGACAGATTCTATGATCGTGATGGGTTGGTTACAAGGGGGGCCTTCAAGATGGACTACATTTGTGGCTAATCGCGTAACACAGATCACTGTCATCATGCCATCGGGATGCTGGAGGCACGTCAAGTCTGAATATAACCCAGCAGATTGTGCCAGCAGAGGCCTAACTCCACTACAACTGGCGAATCATCATTTATGGTGGGGACCTATTTGGCTAAAGGACAACGATCTCCCACTTCAAGACCAATTCCACACAACTGTTGAAGAGAAAAGGGTCAAACAAGTTTGCGTGTCACAAAGGTCGATGCCATTAATCGGAGAACTTTTAAACAAACACAGCTGTATGGCACGCGTAACTCGAATCCTAAGTTGGATACTTCGGTTCATAAACAATGCACGTGACGTCAACAATGCCATGCGGTCATCGTACTTAGCAACGAGTGACCTGCAGAACGCACATAATGCAATTATCAAGGCTATACAAACTAATCATTTCGCCGACGACATTGCACAACTCAATAAACATCATAAAGTGCGAATAACAAGCAGTATTTTAAACTTAAATCCATTCCTGGACAAACACGAAATCTTACGTGTAGGAGGACGTCTGGAAAATGCCAACTTAAGTCAAGAACAAAAACATCCAATTATCGTACCTTACAATGACAGGTTAACGGAGTTACTGATCGACCAAGCGCACAAGAGGACCCTGCATGGTGGAGCCAGACTAACTCTATCATATCTACGCAACAGATATTGGATTATCAGCGGTTTGAGAGCAGTGAAAAAACGACTTATACGGTGCATCACGTGTCATCGCTTCAAAACTATCAACAACAACCAACTTATGGGTGATTTACCTCCTCCACGCGTCACACCATCAAGGCCTTTCACACACACCGGTGTAGATTTCACTGGGCATGTGGAGGTAAAGGCTAACAAGGGCAGAGGAATAAAGACAATGAAGGCCTACGTAGCTGTATTTGTGTGTCTGTGCACAAAAGCTCTTCACCTCGAACTTGTCCCCGATCTCAGCACAGTGGCTTTTCTGAACGCCTTGAAACGAATGTGTGCCCGCCGAGGAAAGCCTCGTCACATCTACAGCGACAACGGCACCAACTTCGTGGGCGCAGCAAGAGCATTGGAAAAACAACGAAAGGAGGCATTACAATGCTACATAAACAATGACGTCATAACTAACATATCAGAGTGGGGCATTGAATGGCATTTTAACGCTCCTTCCTGGCCTACTGCTGGTGGACTCTACGAAGCTGCAGTAAAAAGCCTGAAACATCACCTCAAACGAGTACTTGGGGATCAAAAACTTACGTTCGAGGAATTTTCTACACTGTTGGCGCAGATTGAAGGATGTCTCAACTCTCGCCCCTTGGTGGCGTTGTCAGAGAATATCGAAGACCTTGACTGCTTGACACCAGCTCACTTCCTAATCGGCGAGCCTTCTCTAGAATCACCACTATCCGCTGAGGGTAATGACATGACCTTCTCTACAAGATGGCGACTTACGGAGAAAATGTACAAGGACTTCTGGAGAAGGTGGTCTACTGACTATCTTCAAACTCTACAAACTCGAAGCAAATGGCACTTCCCTACTAAAAACTTAGAAGTTGGGGACGTCGTTATCGTCAGAGAAGACAACATTCCTCCTGCCAAATGGATCCTGGGACGGGTGTTGGAGACTCACCCAGGTGCGGACGGCCGGGTACGAGTCGTCACACTGAAAACTAAAACAAGTAATATGAAGCGACCGATTACAAAATTGTCACGCCTTCCGTTGGATCCGTCATCTTATACAACTGCATCTTCTGACGTTGACACTACGAAGCCTGCAATAAATACGCAAAGAAAACGAAGAAACAACAACGGCAAAAAACACTTCAACAACCTTTTTTGTACGTTACTACTTATATTGTCGATGTGTGTTGGACCTACTACGCAACAAATGATCAACATAACAAGGCTTAGCAGTTCAAGAGTCGTTTATTTTGACAAGGTGTCTGATGTGCAGATTATTCAAGATACGTGGAAAATGGTTGTATACTACAACATGACGACATATTGGCGGAGTTTGGACAACATACAAAACTATGTCAACCATTTGAACACATTATGCAAGAATGAAGCAGCCTATCTTACAATTTCATCCCAGTTTCAACACGAACTTAACGAAATTCAACACTATAACGATATCTTACGATCAGAACATGGACCGTCTCGAAGAAAAAGAGGACTAGTGAATGGAATAGGATACCTAGCAAACTCCCTTTTTGGTACTCTGGATGAGAGATTTGCCAATCAGTACGTGAAGGATATCAACATAATCCAGTCAAACGAAAATCATCTATTGAATCTCTACAAAAATCACACATCGATCATCGAAAGTGAATATAATCTTCTAAAAAGAAACGAGGAAGTAATGAACACACAATTTCGTATCATCGACAATCATCTCGCTGAAACGGAAAAACGCATACAACTCAGCCATGACAATGCTATGTACATAACAGCTACCGCTCTGGCCGTGAACTTGATCATTTCAAACATACGACAAATACAACAGCAACTCCTAGACCTAGTAACTGACGTGAAGGACGGGAGAGTTGACACCCATCTCATCAAGCCCAACCAATTTGAAGATCAGCTCAACATCATCTCCGGTCATTTACCAAGCGAGTTATCGCTACCCTGTGTGAACACACGCCATTGCACGCGAAGCCTATACAAGCTGGCGCGAGTGCACGTGCGCTTAACAAGTGCATACATAATATTCGAAGTGAAGCTACCGCTAATAAACAACGAACAATATGAACTTAACCACATCATTCCTATTCCGCAAATAACTGGACACACAGAGAAAACTATAGTACTCACATCTGAATACCTTGCTGTAAACCTAAAAGGGGACATGATAATACCCTTAGAAAACCGAGATGTATCATCATGCTTAAATCTGCAAGAAAACAAAATGTTATGTGCTATCAATCAACCTATTTACAACATTAAGGTAGCCGATACATTATGTGAAGCGCAAATATTAAACAATGGCGACTCATCAACATGCCGCACAAGAGTATTGGATTGCAACGACAGGTGGGTGCGATTACACAATCGTGGCGCGTGGCTGTTCTCCTGTTGCGAAGACTGCACGATGCGCATTTTCTGCCCAGCTGGAGTGACGTCACAGCACTTACACGGCACGGGGATTATGTTACTCGGACTTGGGTGTATGCTCAAGGGAGAAAGCTTCATCATTCATGCTCGCAACGACTATCACAGCGAGTTGAAACTAACAGGCAGTGAAGAAAGAATGTACATGCGTGAATCAAGCCTGAACCACATACTGACAGACTTTAATCATACATTTGGACCTGAAGATCATAAAGACGCCTTACAAGAGCTGAAAAACAACATTGATAAGGTCAAGGAACAGCAACAAACACTGAGTGTACAATCACTCACACATGACACACACAACTATGTGTTGTACACCGTAGTCGGATTTATTATTGTAGCCTTCATTGCATGGGGGACATTCCGGCTGAAAAGAAGACGTCAAGGCTGCAGCGTGAATCTTCGCGACAAGCCAGACCCCAACAATGTCGAGCAGCCAACCCAAGGACATTCATCGGAGCATGGGGTCTCGGACATCGATAGTGTGGATGCGGTGATCGCTACGGCTGCCCGTAAACTCAATAGGGGTTCATCGCCTTAAACTTTCTTCTTGTTTATAAAATTGGCAAGATGTACGAGCAAGTACATGATATTTCAACAGTTTAGAAAATAATGCTGATATCGCGCCTGCGCGCGCGACACGTTCACTATAATTACATTTTTTATTCATAAGTATTTTCAGTACAATAAACGCTCTCTACGGAAACGGACACAGTTTTAATTACCACATCCCGTAACGTAGAAGATACTACCTACATTAATATACTACATATCAATTATATGTAGAGGGTCACAATTCACAAAATACCCCCTACATTATGTTTGGTTAATGTTTTATCAATTTGCTTCATTTTATTCGGCGAATGAATAAAATGTTTGTTAAAATTCTCGGCCATTAGTATTTTGTCACTAATAACTTTATTATTTATTTTTAATTCTTTAATACTTTTTGGGATATTATTAGCTACAGTTTTGTTTTGGATAATGTTCCATGCTGCCTTGCATTTGTTTTTACTATTTGAGATATACTTGTAATTGATAATTTTTTGGGATTTACTTATAACTTTTTTTAGAATTTTAGTATAAAGGTAATATTTTGACTTGTTTGATATTTTTTCATTTGGTCTTGATGTATAGTAAATGTACCTCAATTTCCTTTTTGTTTTACAAGACTTTCTAAGTCCTGCTGTTATCCATTTAGGGCCACAAGCTTTTATCTGACGTTTAATTTTAATCACGGGAAAGCATAAGTCATAGAATAATCTAATTATGTCATGAAAATTACTAAAAGCTAGGTCAAAGTTTGATTCGTCATATATGTCATTAAATGTCAGTTGCTTCATTATTTCTTTAAATTTTCTCCTATTGTCAGTGCTATAGTCTCTTCTAAGTATCCAATATGTATTCATGTGAAGGCATTATTTAAAATTCCATCGTTAAATAAAGAGTCCGCTTCCCATATTAGGAACTTAATAGATATTGTTTTGAGAAATTTGCATGCCCTTAAAACGTTACGTGAACCAACAGATTCATGGGACACTTTAATCATTTACATGGTCGTACAGTAGTAGAAGTAATTTGTAAAGAAGTGAGGCTTCGCGAGCAACAAGCCACAAGCAATGTTGTTCCGAAGCGTTCGTCGCATAGTTTCACCGCTTATAATTGTTGATAGTTTTGATTCGCTTGCATATTTACGATAATATAGTTTGTGTGATTTAAATATAGGCTGATCTTTAGTAGAATTATAAATTTATATTTAGCTTCATAATTTTATTTTGCTTTTTAGTGTTTCATAAAAATGTGTAGGATAGTTAGTAGCTTAGCCAATTACTTAAAGTTGTATTAGGCTTAGTAACCGTAATAAACTGTTTTTGTATTTGTAAGGCAGGGTAAGCTTGATTGTAAATTAACGGCAAGAAAGAAACTTAAGAATTACTTGCTAGATTAAATACAAGATAGAGTATTTGACGATTAGTGAAACTCCGATATTCATTTGAATTATTTGAAATATATATCGGGTGTCCCAGTAAGAATTGATAATCCTGGAGCACCTAATAGTATAGATATCAGGCACTTAAATAAAAATACAAAAAAATATTCCAAGTGGTGCCAAAATATGAGGTTTTAAAAAAATCGTTCTGTTATTTTTGTAGCGGTCTCCTGCACACGGCTACTCGATTCCTTCAAACCTGAAATAGGTTTGAAGTACACCTGTTCTTTAATACAACTTCAGTAAAAATATCTAGCGGATTTGGTAGAACACTTTCATAGTAACAGCTTGCACAATGATATTCGTCGTGCACTAGTGCAAATAATTTGTCGTGGCGCCAACAGTCAACTCCAGTGAATTTGTCGTTGCGCAGCACCGCAGTTGCAACGTAGCGCCATCAACCTGGACGTCAGAGCAGAAGGTAATCAGAAGATCAACACCCAAGTAAGTGTCCTTTCCTATCTTGAACAGTTCTCATTTGTTGTTCTTTTCCCACAGCAGTTCATGCTCCTGCCATGCCAGCTGATATAGTAAATTAGGTTATAGCAAAGTGTATCGTTTCATTATTCGAGATAGATGGCGTGCATTTGTTCAAGTAACATTGGCTCTGTAAAATTATTTGTTTAAAAATAGTATTTATGAGTTATTTTATCTAAAAGTTATTACAATCAGTGCATTTTGATACAATTGAGCTGTGAAAGTGTTTTCAACGAATATTGCCGTGTGTGTGTGAATATTTTGTGGTAATTAGCAGAAAAATATTTAATCGAATAATTGTATTTTGTTTTGGAACAAGACTATAATGGAAGTTGTAAGTATTGGTTCTGGACTGTTAAATTCAAGTGAACTTCAAAATCTGATCGAGGTCGATAATATTACAAAAGTTATTCTTTCTGAGTGACCGTTAAATTAAGTTTGAATCCTTTCAAATTTTATTTGTTTGAAACAACGCCATCTAGAATCATCCATAGACATTTGTTACAAAACGTCGTAAAGTCGATAAAGTCACCGTTTTCATTTGAGTTGCATACGTGGAGGAAAAGATGGCACCACTAGTACCAAATAAAATTCAATGCAATGGTTGTTCGCAAGAAATAACCGACAAGCAGTATTTAAATTGTCATGTTTGTTGTAAATATTATGATCTTCCGTGCACAAACGTGTCAGAAAAGCGGTTTCATATTATGTCAGCAGATAATAAGGAAAACTGGAAATGTCAGGAATGTAGAAGCAATGAACCTAAGACTGAAAATACCAACACACCAATAAAACACAACCTGCAATTGTCACCAAATAGCAACCAAGACATCGGACGTACAAATGTGACTCTGCGTAGTCGCACGAATGAAAAGCTGAAATCTACGGCCATTTCAACATCCGCATCATCAACACCTGATTTGCCAACTAGTGATCTAGCAAATGAGCTAAAACTATTGCGCCAAGACATCAAAGAAATGCGTAATGATACGCAAGAGTTTAGGGGAACGATGACCAACCTGCTTACCGCAATAAATGCGTGCAATCAGCGACTTGACTGCCTGGAGGCACGAATGGAGATGGTGGAGAAAAATTCGCAGATAAAGACGTCCAATGACATATCATTTTTCGAGAAAACAATTACGGATCTCAAAACTGAGGTTAATGAGTGTGACCAGGAACACTTAAGCAATGATATCAAGGTCTCAGGAATACGCGCTTGGTCTACGAACCACAGGACCCGACTTCAATTTCAACGCACCGAAAATAAAAATAAAGTTTTCTACAAAATTTTAAATTTAAATTTTAAGATCAAGCAAAATAATGATTTCTTATATTTACGCGAACACTACACATTAAAATAATACTAGTTTTAACGGAATTTATCGCGTATATTTAACTTTTTTACCCGCCGTTTCGAGAGCTTTACAGCACCCATGGTCAAGGGAAGGACTGAGATGTTCAACGTCCAGCTGTCATAGTTAACCGCGGTTACCATAGATTAAAATTTTAACTTTTGTTCCGATCTACACAGTATGAGCTTATGGTATCATGGAGTTTTGCAGTTGTATGCTTGGGTTGGGATTTAATTTTATTTATTATAGGATCCCAAGCAGATGGTAGCACCCAGCCATCTTCTCTATTGAAATTAGGATGTTTTTTGATTTCAATAGCCTCGCGAATCATCCTTGGAAGGAATCGGTGTTCTTTAGCGAGGATTTGTGGTCTATCAAATCTGATGTAGTGACGGGGGCGATCTTGTACATGTTCACAGACTGCAGACTTCCCGGAGCGTCGATTCTTCACGTCAGCTATATGTTCTTTGACGCGGGTTTTAATTGATCTTTTAGTTTGTCCTATGTAGGAGAGACCACATTCACAATCAAGCTTGTACACTCCTGCATCTTGCAGAGGGACGTTACACTTGACTGATGGTAAAAACTGACCAATCTTCTTCGGCGGCTTGAAGTATGTTTTGATGGAAGCGCGCTTCAAGATGTAGCCAATCTTGTCAGTGACTCCTCTAACATATGGCAGTACAACAGGTACACGCTCGACTGTGGCCGGCTTCATTCGTTCTCTGTGACGTAGGCGTGGGACCCGAAGCTTGTTGTCATGCAAAACTTGCTTGACATGTTGGAGCTCGGCAGCCAGGTGTTTACTGTCACAGATCCCTCGTGCTCTCTGAAACAAAGATTTACCCACGGTAGCTAACTGTGAAGGATGGTGGTGAGAATCACCGTTTAAATATCTATCTGTATGGGTCTTTTTTCTATACACAGTATGGCTCAAGGTGTTATCAGGATTCCGAATTACTAACAAATCTAGAAAAGCTAAGGAATTGTTTGCCTCTAACTCCATTGTGAACTGAATTTTAGAATTTATAGAGTTAAGATGGTCTAAAAATGCAGTTACTTTATCTAATGGTAGAATTGTGAAAGTGTCGTCTACGTACCGCTTGTAGAATCTTGGATTTATGGGAGAAGTAAGCAGGGCTTTCTCCTCAAAGTCTTCCATGAATATGTCGGCGACAATGGGAGATACAGGTGAGCCCATCGCCACACCATCTACTTGCTTGTAGAACTCCTCCTTCCACAATAGGTAGCCAGATGTAAGGCAGTGTCTGAGTAATACTGCATATTCTGCGGGCATGTTGTTTTCTTCCAGCCTTCTAGTTACAATTGAGATGCAGTCTTCAACAGGTAAGCATGTAAACAATGACTGCACATCAAAACTGACCATAGTTTCATTGTCTGCCAGACGTAGGTCTTTAATCTCGCTGACAAAATGGTAGGAATCCTTTATGTGTGCTCTTGTATGTCCCCTGAGCGGTGAGAGTATTTTCGCTAAGTGTTGAGCCAATCTGTAAGTTGGTGAATCGATTTGGCTCACTATGATATATATATCATAATTCGGAATCCTGATAACACCTTGAGCCATACTGTGTATAGAAAAAAGACCCATACAGATAGATATTTAAACGGTGATTCTCACCACCATCCTTCACAGTTAGCTACCGTGGGTAAATCTTTGTTTCAGAGAGCACGAGGGATCTGTGACAGTAAACACCTGGCTGCCGAGCTCCAACATGTCAAGCAAGTTTTGCATGACAACAAGCTTCGGGTCCCACGCCTACGTCACAGAGAACGAATGAAGCCGGCCACAGTCGAGCGTGTACCTGCTGTACTGCCATATGTTAGAGGAGTCACTGACAAGATTGGCTACATCTTGAAGCGCGCTTCCATCAAAACATACTTCAAGCCGCCGAAGAAGATTGGTCAGTTTTTACCATCAGTCAAGTGTAACGTCCCTCTGCAAGATGCAGGAGTGTACAAGCTTGATTGTGAATGTGGTCTCTCCTACATAGGACAAACTAAAAGATCAATTAAAACCCGCGTCAAAGAACATATAGCTGACGTGAAGAATCGAAGCTCCGGGAAGTCTGCAGTCTGTGAACATGTACAAGATCGCCCCCGTCACTACATCAGATTTGATAGACCACAAATCCTCGCTAAAGAACACCGATTCCTTCCAAGGATGATTCGCGAGGCTATTGAAATCAAAAAACATCCTAATTTCAATAGAGAAGATGGCTGGGTGCTACCACCTGCTTGGGATCCTATAATAAATAAAATTAAATCCCAACCCAAGCATACAACTGCAAGGCTCCATGATACCATAAGCTCATACTGTGTAGATCGGAACAAAAGTTAAAATTTTAATCTATGGTAACCGCGGTTAACTATGACAGCTGGACGTTGAACATCTCAGTCTTTCCCGTGACCATGGGTGCTGTAAAGCTCTCGAAACGTCGGGTAAAAAAGTTAAATATACGCGATAAATTCCGTTAAAACTAGTATTATTTCAATCAAGCAAAATAATTAGTAATGTCTTCCAAAAGTAAGTTTGAATGTTGTCATCGATTTCCAAACACAAGAGAAGTAATGTCCTGTTGCACATGCAAAAAGCGATATCACTGCAACTGTATTTCTACAACCAAAACTTGTTACAATGAACTAACTGAGAATTATAAGAGTACATGGCTATGTCCGATCTGCGCCAGACCGAAAAGCGACAACACTAATACTCCAATTAGAAGCTCCCTAAATCACACGGCTTTAGAGGAACACGCTAATCAAAGGTGCAACGTCACTCGTCGCGTAAAGGATAGCGAACGAAAAATAAAGGTACCTACTACGGCAGAACGAGATCTTGATAACGTTCGGTCTATAGTCAGAGAAGAAATTAAATCGCTGCTGGACGTGTTCAAAAAAAGTATACTCGATGAATTTACCGCAAAAACTAATGAAGTTCTGGCTTCAATCAATTTTCTTGAAGACCAATACGAAAGTATTAAAAAGGACCTGTCGGCCAAAGACGAAGTGATTAAGTCGCTACAATCTGATAATAAAATTTTACAGGCCACAGTAGGCGATCTGAAAGCGAGACTTACATTACTTGAAAATCAATCCAGAGCCAGTAACCTAGAAATTCAATGCATTCCTGAACATCGATCCGAAAATATTGTCTCGACAGTAAAACAACTGGCCGCAACCATTAAGTGTAACATATCTGACACTGGCATACAGAGTTGCAGCCAAATAATGAAGTTTAACAAGGAGAGCCCTCGACCACGCTCTGTAATAGTCAAATTCAGTAGCCAAAGGATCCGAGATACTTTTCTTGCAGCTACAATAGCTTTTAACAGGCAAGCAAAATGCAACGACGACAAACTTAATACCAGCCACTTAGGAGTTGAAGTAAAGTTGACAGTACATAAGCAGTGGTATCATAGTCTCCTTTATTATGGTTTTGTTTGGGTTATTATTAATTTTATAACGTTTTCCTATTATTATAAATTCTTTGAAAATGACTAAATTAAATAAGTTGAAAATTGGCTTCTTGAACCCCGGGTCCCTTGGTACTAGGCACGACGAATTCCTAGCTGCTATGGCGCATCACTCTGTAGACATAATGGCTATCAATGAAACATGGCTTCGGACAGGGGAGGAAGGCCGGGCGCCTTCTGTTCCAGGGTATCGACTGCTTCACGTACCCTGACCTCCCGAAGTTCGCTTTCACCGCTAAGACACTTCACTTAGCGGTCAGCCGCCGTAGAGTCTATATTACCTGAGGATGCCTCGTGTAGAGGCGAAACACGTGTCGTATTATCGTCGATGGTGTGTCTTGCCTGGAATAGTGGTGTTGAGAGTAGTGGTGCTTGGTCTAGTGGTGACGGAGTTAGTGTATGCAATTGAGAGAGGGCGGGAGGTGCGCTTCAATCCAGGTAAGACACATCATTTTATATGTTTAGCGGAAAGTTGCAAAGAAATTGATATTTTTATTTTTTATTATAATGGATTTCCGCAAAGTAACGCCTGATTCTATCAATTATCTGCATTTTGATCCTTAATCGAGTTTAAATGTAGATGTCTATGGGCCACAGCATCCACTTACCATCAGGTGGACTGTGTGCTCGTTTGTCACCCCTGTCCTACGTGGCTGTGCTTAACGAGTTGGGATGTGTCTCGTCGGGAGTTGATAGTCTCTGTTGAAGTAGACTGTAGGTTGGAGTATTCTAAGTGTGCTGTAGGACACTTTGTTTTGATCACGTTTGTGAGCAGCGCACTCTGTTGGCTATGTGGTAAAATAGAGTTTGGTTAGTTCGATCGTTAACGAAAGTTGAGTACGACGTATCTCTTGAGTCTGGTGGGTTAGGTAGTGTTCAAGTTTAGTGATAGATGACGTAGATATTACCATTTTGTATGTCTTATGACTAAGGTTGACGACGATAAGCACTTTCAAGAATATTTTTTTAATATTTTGTTCTTGCACTAAGTTGTTTATCTAATAACTTGAGTCACAAAATGATATTTTTATTCCCTCAACACAGCATGGTTGATCGTTAAGTTTTTTTTTTATTTGAAAAGATTTATATTTTACCGGGTTTTCACTTGATTTTTCATATCGTTTGAGTAACACTTGATGTAAATTTACGGATTCATCACCTTTAGCTTCTAATATATAGAAAAAGAAACCCGTTTATTTCACTTTTAATACGGACTCAATGTGAACTGTGGCACTGTGGTCATTTGACGTATAATAGTCATATTTTAAGAATAAATTATAAATGTCCAGTGTCTCATACAAAAAACAAATCAAAAAACTATCTGCGTGGCCCGTCGTATGTTCCAATCATGTCACAGTTTGAACTTCCTCACTCGCTTGGGAATTTTTAAACTATTAAAAGCATGAAAATATGTATGAACGATATAAATATTAATAAATTACTATTATTTATGGCATTAGTAGTTGTGCTACAAAATATGTAACAGATTGTACTTAAATATAAGCAATCGATATTAAATAATTAAAAAGGTTAGTAAAAAAAGCAAACCCGATTGAATGCGAAGTATCAATCCCAGTCCACACTGGAAATTCCACGGCATAGCCCCTTGCGTAAATTTGCACAGGGAACACGGTCCAGAGAGTGCACGTCAACAAGGCAGTACCGGCATATCCGCGCCGCAGTCGGTCAGCGTGTAGCGCTGTTTTTAATAAAAGTGGTTTTGCAGCTCTTGAGCTTGCATTGAACAAGGGCTCTAAAAAAACATTAAGATACAGTATAATTATATAGGTATTTGACCCGTATTTGAAAGTAAAAAATATTCTTATAATTTTTCAAGTTAAATATGAGCTAAAGCGTACTACTGCAGATCTTTAAGATAATGTGAGCTCGTTTTTACCAAATATTAATATTTAAGTTGAAGTTTTCGTTAACTATGACATTAGAATGTGAAACACCTCAGGACCCCTCCCCCTGACCATGGGTGTTGAAAATCGCCCGAAACTTTGGGAATTGAAAAGTTAAATTAAACGCGATAAAATCATTAAAGCCCTTCCCAAGTCCATTGCTGAATATAGGCCACTCCCAAGGAATGCCACAAAGGTCGTTCCTGAGCCACCTGCATCCATCGACTTCGTCGTCACTTTATCTAGTTAAGGGTTGCCCCACACTTCGCTTACCGGTACGAGACTGCCAATCGAGAACCTTTCTGCATCATCGGTTTTATCATTATTATAATTAGCTTAATTATCCGTTGGGCTATGTTTGTAACTCTGGTTCTACTGCTTATATCCTAATTTCTTGGTCTATCGCGCAAAAAAATCCCGAACATTACCATCTTCATAGCGCCCTAAGCTACCTTGAGCCTCCTCACACGGCCAGCATTGAATGACCAAGTCTGAGATCATGATCGGAAACCGGCTTGTTCGAGAGGCTGGAAGTCGTCGAGTCAGCATGCGAGACGATTCATAGTTACTCTCGAAAACAGTATGTAGACGTAGCTCAGAAGGAAGAACGGTCTGTATATTTGCGTAAATATGAGAAAGGCGAACACTTTTGTTGAAATTATATAATTTTCATAAATCGATGACCGTCCGACGCCACCCAGTCCAGACCATTAAGTATAAAGCATGACTTTTGATTATAATAGCATAAATTTTAAGAGATATAAAATCTGAGTTAGGAGTGGCTTTAGATAATTAAACTATTTGCTTAAATACCACTATTAATTTTGTGAACTGAATTGACTGAGTGAATTAATACTGTGAACTTTAAAAGCCCTCTCTACCATTCTGCCTCGTGGTTCCCGTTGGTCCCGGGTTCGGATCCCGTGTCGGGCCAAAAACAGTTAAGTAGGTATTAAGTTTTTCTGTCAAGAAATATTGAGTAACAACCTGGATTTAGGAAAATAGCGGTGTTTCATCCAAAGGTATTTAAAAGCACGTAAGGCCGTTAGTCTTGCGTCTCTTCTTTCATTGGTCATGTTAGATTGCTTTTCTATCGGACTATGAAAGTGAGAGAAAAGAGACTGCACCTGTGCTTGCGCATACACTCATAAACAACACATAATCATGTCTAGCGCAGATGCCTAGTATCCGTTAACACCAGTCGCTGTGACCGAAATTCAGTCGGAGGGACATTATTAATATACATTAATTTAGATATCAATGGCTGCCACATGCGTGGCAACAAGTTTTTGATTTTATTATACAACATGCCACTATTACCGTTGGGTCTAATGCTTTTCAATTTTGATTTATAACATTATATTAATTCCTTAAAAAAAAGATACCTGTGAAGATTCTTTCGCCATTTCTTCTCCGGACAGATGAATCTCTTTTTGAAACGGTAGATTATAAAACATGTTGCTATTTGACAAACAATATTTTATTATCTAAGTTTCATTATGATAAGTTTATTTATACACCTCTAGTCCTATGGTGATGTCTTGTACCCAGAGTCGTTGAAAACATATATATATATATATATATATATATATATATATATATATATATATATATATATATATATATATATATATATATATATATATATGTGTGTGTGTATATGTTTATATATGTATATATTTATTGTCTTTATTGGTATGTATGTATGTAAATCAATAGAAATGGGAATATCTTTTATTCTTATTTCTATTGATATAATAAGAAAATAAATTATACTTATATGTTATACACTTATATGATAATTGTAAACTGTAACTTATAGCCAATTTCTATTAAGTAGCGTTATGTTAATTATTAAGTACGCACGCTGCTACCTACTTGCTTTGTATATAAAACTATTTCTCTCTCCCAATAGGTTTGCTGGAAGAGAACTCTTATTAGGGTTAAGCTCGCCTTTGTACATTTATTTAAATATTTAATAATTGTTACCAACTTATTGTGTGTACAATAAAGAATAAAGAATAAAGAATAAAACTGACTGTGGTAGTTGTAGTCAATAGTTACAACGGAAACGAGCCAGATCAAGATTTTGGTGCATGAGTATATGCGCAAGCACATGTGCACCCACTATTCTCTGGCTCTTATTATTGACAGGTAGTTATCATGAAGGTGTAAGAACTTAATTTGCAAACATAACATAAGCTTCAATATAAAGTAGCGTCTGATTTTATAAATTAATATAGTTATCATTCAAGTCTATAATATGTTTTTGTTATTACGAGTTAAGAAGCAATTACGCAAGTTTTTACGTATCTTAGTATCTATTACTAGTTTTTTTTTGAACTTTGACTATTATTAATATAAAAAACAATTTTACCATCTAAACCAGTAATCAACTTATCGATTCGATCAGCGTCCGCGTGAAAAACGTATTGTTTAACAATAGTAGTGACATGACAAAGGAGTAGAAACATGACGCGTGATAATTTCTCCATATCTCCTCTTTCCTGTCAATAAAAATATTTTATAAAACACCGTGTCATAAAGAATAAAAGAATTATGATAAGAACGTAAGTGAATGAAATATTAAGAGATACCTGGTATGCGTAAATACATTCCTGCAGCAGATAGAGGAGTGCGATAGAAAAAACTAGTAAACAATAGACCGCGTGTAGAAGTCGACTGGTCGCAGAGCCTGTGCTAAGACGAAGGTATCCCGCCTGACGTAACACTTCTGCATGTCCTCGCACACAGTCTGCTGCTGACCTTAGAATTCAAATTACGTTAATTTTGTAGTATTTTATATAGTTTTATTTTTGTGATTTGGATAAACACGAAAAAAAAATATGTTGAGTAATTTCAAATGGCCATCAAAAATTTTCTATTTCATCCTCTTTCTATCGGTATATCACATTGTGACGGCTCAATATTATTATTAATAATTAAATTCAATATAAAGGGGCGTCAAAAATAGTTTTAAAACATATATATTAAGCAATAAAGTTAAATTAATAAACATAAAGTTAATATATTTCAGACATTATCCCAATAACATAGCAAATTAAAGGCAAAATTATTGTTTCTCGTAATAAGTAAATTTATTATAAAAAACTTGTAAAAATATTTAAAATAAAATAAATAATAGAAATACAAGTCAAAAAATATTATAAAATTAAGTTAAATAACGTTTATAAGATAATTAGAAAATTTGTTAAAAATTGTTTAAGTCATGGGAGGTGTTCGTGTATAAAAGAAAATTTTTCTAAGTTGTGGAAGGAGTTCACGTATAGATGAAATTTTCTAAGTTGTTGAAGGAGTTCATGTATTAAAGAAAATTTTCCTAAGTTATGGAAGGTGTTCACGTATAGACGTCTTGTATGGATGAGGTGCCGGAGATACATACCTGCAGTTGTACATATATATGGGGTGGTCGGGAGCCTGACTGCCTGAAGTACTGTAGCACAATGACTAGTCCTATATTAGGGACTTATGATATTAAACTCAATGATACAAAAGCAATATTATAGAAGGTCTCCATGATGAATTTGCATTACAATGGTAGGGTCGTGGGTTCGAACCCTATTTAAGAATGACTTATGAAAGTGAGGTCTATGATTCAAAAGCAATACTATAGAAGGTCTCTGTGATTAATATGCATTACAATAGTAGGGTCGTGGGTTCGAATCCCATATATGAATGACTTATGAAAGTAAGGTCTGTGATTCAAAAGCAATACTATAGAAGGTCTCTATGATTAATATGCATTACAATAGTAGGGTCGTGGGTTCGAATCCTATATATGAATGACTTATGAAAGTAAGGTCTATGATTCAAAAGCAATACTATAGAAGGTCTCTATGATTAATATGCATTACAATAGTAGGGTCATGGGTTCGAATCCTATATATACATGACTTATGAAAGTAAGGTCTATGATACAAAAGCAATATTATAGGAGGTCTCCTTGATGCACAAGCATTGTATGGGGTGGTCGGGTGACTGACTGCTCCTAGTACTGTAGCAAAATGACTAGTCCCTATTAGGGACTTGAAAAGGAATATTATGGTGGCGTGTGTGCTGCTACACGAGCAATTGGTCCGAGGTAAACTTGGACTCGCTAACCGATGTGTCCTAGACATATCATCTTAGTGCCGGTGGTAAGCGGGTTTGTTGCAGCAATACGGCTTTCCCGTGGACATCGCACACCCATACCGTTTGTGGGCGACGTCGTTGCGCATAGCGATGTGTCGTCTATCTTTCGGATGGGGATGATGAGTGTGTTTGGTAGCACTTTTAAGTGTAACAGGCATACTCAGCTTCATGTCTTAGTGCATTAGCGCTATGATACGTGGAGTTTTGTTCATTGGCGTCTTAGTAGCGTGCTACTATGATACGTTGGTGATATTTTTTATATAACAACAATACCAACTTTGTTACCAAAGTCGATAGGGATCATGTTGGGAGTATTGTGAGGGGGCGCCATCCGTATGATAGTTGCATTGATGCTTACTGCTACTGGCGGTATTGCGTCTTGTGATGGATCTACGGGTGTGCTGCGCCTGATTCGACGCTCTCTGTGGTTCTGGTCGATGGAGGTATATGGGTGGTGATGTCTGCTGGGATGTATGGGGGACCTTGGAATGGTTTAAGCCCGACGATAGTCGTATTGATGCTTGTTGCGTTCTGCAGCATTGCGTCTCTGTGATGGTTGTTTGGTGGGACGCTCATCTCAATGGCGCTCTCTGCGTCTTGGTTTGACTCACACCTAAGTAGCTTTGCCCAAGTCGGGTCCCTTCATTGCGGGGCTGCAGACTGTCTGCCCTCCACGATGTTTTATATAACAACATAATATTATATCTCTGTAACTTTCCCACCTTTGAATGATTGAAGGCAACTTGTTGGTGGGTGAGACAAACATGATCGAAAATGCATTTACTCAACGTCAGTGACACAAACCCTTTCTGATGGCGAATTATTACTCTTATCTTATAACTGCCTTTTGGTTATATCTGCCGTTGTATTGGTTGGTGGAGCATATGTGTCGACCTCATGCGGGTGGTAGCTGGCGGGAGGATCTGAGGAGACTCTCAAGGCTGCAGCCGAAAGCCGCACAACGTGGGACCCCATTCCCTTGAGGTGAGCAGCAGACTCATGACACGCTCTGCGGCTAGTAGCCGTGCTGATCATGCAATTGGTGGTGATACCATACACTTACATCACGTCTGCAGGAGCGGCGGTCTGGCAGGTGATGGCGCTCACGGAGGGTTTAAGGCCAGTGTGCCTATTTGTCTAAACCGTGTGATGTACATTCACTGTGGCTGGGTTCGTTCGTATTCTGTATGGCGTTTACACGCATTGACATGCGCGACATCGGTCGATGTTTGTGCTTACGCACTAACAAGGGGCCAAGCCTCTTTTACTGGTTCGCCAGTTATTTTGCTGTGGACTACGGTCCAGTTCCCGAATTAGCGTTCCCTTCGGGGGGAGTACATCAAAATGGTTGGCGCTCACCGTGCACGGCGTGTGTGGGGCCGTGTACCTCCCCTACATTTTTTTTAAAATAAATGTAGGAGAGCGAAGCCCTTGTATCGGGTATTTTTGTATAAATATATTGTGAGCCTTTTCCAAGCGGGAAGGGATAAATAATAATAAATTAATAATGTTAACCTGATACAAGTGGAATAAAGACGTTTTATGTTCTTAACCTTTTTTCGAGCCCTGTCTTCGTGAACGGGGTTCACTTAGCTTATAAGGCACTACCAACAGCTTTCAATTGCTCTAGTGAATATTCATTCTTCCAAACGACACCTAAAAGAACTAAGTTACTAAACAAACACAACGTAAATAAGGGTCCTAACTAAGTCGATCACGCCAAAATATTAAAAACGGCCTATTAATAAACCTTTTGAAAGATCATTTAGGAAGATCAAAACAAATTTTATTAATCCTGGTCTCATATATATAATGTTATTGAAAAGGGGATATTTTTAATATTATAATTTTTATATACAATAGAGGGGGGGGGATCGTTACAACATGTTACATAAAACTTTAGATTATCAACAAAATTGTTGATAATCAAATGTGAGGACGGGGTAATTAAAAAATTACAAGATTCGTAAAAATTGCCAGGGCACCCTAAACAGGTTTTACCCGTGTTAATATTTTTTATGGTTTCATTCCTGCGTGTGCGAGCCAGGTAGATGTTGTCTCTTTCTGGTGGTACAGGTGAAATTACGACGCGCGGATCAGCTACCTGCTTCTGTTGTTATTAAATTTAGTCGTGAATTGACTCTCTCTGAAGCACAAGGACAAAAAATTTAGTATAAGTATAATAAGTAGTATACTTTACTCACTTTAAAATTTACGAAATAATTAATAATAGATAAGATCAACAGTAATTTTATAAAAAGAAGAAATAATAAGTACCTTGCACTGGGGTGAGGTGAAATGGGTGCTTGCAATCGTTGCGGAGAACCGACCACACTTTCCATACAGAAAAGCCGAGTTCAGCCGCTACTTTTCTTATGCTCATCGTCAGGATCATCGTCAAAAGCCGCCAAGATACGCTCATCAACAGCAACATCAAGTGGTCTTCCACGTACTCCTGGTTCCCTGTGTTGAAATTTGCCAGTTTCACGTAGCTTTCTATAAGTATTTGCAAACGTATCATGGCTACGCAACCTTCTCGTGGGATACAGCTCTCCATAAAGTCTACGTGCTCTGTGGCCATTATTCAGGGCCCCGCCATAAACCAAAAGCATATCGACGTATTCTTGGTTAGTAAAATAAGTGCGTTGAGCCATAATCACTGCAGTGTTTTGAATTAAGTTTGAACACTACCGTCCGAAAACAGAAACAAATATTAAACAAACAAAAACTTCAACAAAAACTTAACAATAAACGAAACAAAAACTAAACTCAACGAAACTGTTCAACAATAAATATCGAAAAAGAACTCGCAAGTAGCTGCAGAGACAGTCAAATCACGACTAAATTTAATAACAACAGAAGCAGGTAGCTGATCCGCGCGTCATAATTTCACCTGTACCACCAGAAAGAGACAACATCTACCTGGCTCAGGAATGAAACCATAAAAAATATTAACACAGGTAAAACCAGTTTAGGGTGCCCTGGCAATTTTTACGAAACTTGCAATTTTTTAATTACCCCGTCCTCACATTTGATTATCAACAATTTTGTTGATAATCTAAAGTTTTATGTAACATGTGATATACCGATAGAAAGAGGATGAAATAGAAAATTTTTGATGGCCATTTGAAATTACTCAACATATTTATTTAATTTTTTAAGTGGCTGGAAACTTAAGGGCTTACAATTTTTTTTCTCGTTAGTTCACTTTTGTGTCGTAAGTATTTTTTCTTATGCCTTTTGGGCTTGGAATCTTTCTTTTAATTAAAATAAAATCATATTCCTTAGGAAAAATAAAAAATATGGTAGAAAACTAGATATAGTAGAACTTATTGAACCAAAATACTAGAAAATTGGGATAATTACAAAAAAATGTTTAAAATTCATTTAAGAAAAATGGTAAGAGATAGAAAAAAAAATTACGAAGAAAATATGCTTCTAACGAACCCATCTATCTCCCATTTCAGTTTGTCGGACCACCCACCAAACACCCTGTATACATACATACATAAACACTCACATCTGTCACGCAAAGGGGTAGGCAGAGACTACAGACTTCCATTTGGCACGATCCTGACACACCTCTCTCGCCTCCTTCACATCCATACACCTACGCATACATGCTCGTCGGTTAAGGGTACTCCTAATTTGGCCCGTTTTTAATAAATCGCCAATTTGGTCGATAAATTTTCGCCTAGGATGTCCCTTTCCGACTCTGCCATTCACTTCTGCAACATAAATTTTCTTTGTCAGTCTTTCCTCATCCATTCTTTCCACATGACCAAACCACCGAAGCAATCCTTTCTTAATCCTGGTCACAACATTATCTTGCAAACCACACTCTTCTCTTATTACACAATTTCTTACCCTGTCATTCAGATTCAGCCCTAACATACTCCTTAATGACCGCATTTCTACTGCGTTCATTCTACTCTCGTGCTTCTTCTGCCACACCCAACTTTCACTACCATACGTTAAAGTAGGGACCAACACAGCAGTGTGAATTGCCATACGTGCCTTTTTCGACACATTTTGACTCTTTACAATATAGTGTAGGACCCCATTTACTCTATTTCCCGCATTCACTCGTCGTTCTATATCCTTATCGTATCTCCCATCCCTGCTAAATACGCAGCCCAAATACACAAACTCGTCTACTTGCTCGATCAACTCCATTTCTATTCTTATTTCACAAATCGTTTTTCTTTCTACTCTTTCAAATACCATAACCTTCGTCTTACTTGCGTTCACTTTCATACCCCTTTCTTTTAATGATCTGTTCATTAATGTGACCGTCATTTGCAACTCGGCCGCCGACGACGCAAGGATAACTTGATCATCGGCGTACAAAAGGCGTTTGACGGTTAACTCACCCATTCTTAGTCCGCATTCTTCAACTTTCAAATTTTGCGAACAACTGTCCATAAATAGGTTGGACAGCCACGGGGAAGCCACACAGGCCTGTCTGACACCTTTATGGATGTCAAACCAGTCCGAGTAGACCCCGTTGATCCTAACACAAGCACTAGAGTCCCCATAAAGAGACTCCAATGCCTGTATCAAGCCTGCGCTCAACCCAAATGATTTCAGTGTTTGCCATAGCACATCCCTATCAACTCTGTCATAGGCCTTTTCCAAGTCCATGAACGCACAAAAAACCTTTTGGTTTTTGGCCAAAAACTTCTCCGTGATCATGCGCATGGAAAAGACTTGATCTGTACATCCCATTCCCTTTCGAAATCCCGCTTGCACATCCAAAATTTTTCCATCAGTTTCTTTCATGACCCTTTCAATCAGTACTTTAGCATACAGTTTTCCCATAACGCTAAGAAGTTGATGCCACGGTAGTTTTTACAGTCCTGCTGCCACCCTTTTCCTTTATATACTGGGACTATCACGGCTTTGCACCAGTCTACCGGTACCCGCTTCAGTTCCCAGCATAAATTAAACAAGGTGTGCAGCAGGCCTGCCACCACTTCCACTCCAGCCCTTAGCATTTCGAGTGAAACTCTATCATATCCGGCAGCCTTACCTGCTTTCATGCTTTTGATAGCTTTCATTATTTCATCTATACTTATCTCGCTACCTCTTTCCTCTTTATTCGGAGTTTCTACTTCACTTAGTACACTCGTTGTCTCCTCACTTATAAACACGCTTTCAAAATATTCCTTCCATCTCTTTAAACTCCGAAACTTCATCATTCAGAAATATGATAAAAATTGATATGAGAAATATTATATATATACAGAACTTTTCGGATTTTTTTGACTATTTTTTACCAAATTACACTCAAAAACTATCGTGTCTCAGTTAAATCATGCATTATAGTCATCATTATCATTACAGCCCTTCACAAGTCCACAGCTGAACATAGGCCTTCTCCAAGGTATGCCACAAAGTACGGTCCTGAATCCATCGACTTCCCGCATGTCTCACAAGGTCGTTACTCCATCTAATAGGAGTGGGAATATATATATATATATATATATATATATATATATATATATATATATATATAGACTTTCCCAATTTTGTTTTGGTCTATATTACCAGTATATGTTTATTAATATGTAATTACGTAATTAAACACGTTACACTATGCGTGATTGTGACGAGGATATGAAACGGTATGATCGAACTGTAATTGCCCTATACTAAATTTATAATGCATTACACTTTTTTGCTAATAATGATGACTGGGGTAAACATCACATCAAGTTGAACATCCGCTTACACACTTTTATTATATTTAACACCTCCTGATGCATTACCGAGAAATTATTTTGGTGGTGGTTACATATCAAAATATACAGTTAGCTTTTAGTTTAATATACACGTATCTGGTATCCTAAATAGTCACACGTATATACAACAATGTACAAGCGGTGGGAAACAAATAATTTCTCGTATAATACGTCACAGTATTAAAATAGGTGCAGCAATACTGTTCATGTATTAATTACGTCGACAATGATTACATTGAAAGTTTACGTAGCCAACCGAAATTAAGTAAACATTTTTATAGATTTTCTTACATTTCTTATTGAATATTAGCCAGTATTTATAAACAGCTAGGAAAGCCAATGTTTGATATACAGCTAGATTGATATATTTTGTCTGTTTTGGGAAGAATCAGCAATAAATCAGGTCCCATTATCTAAAAAATATAGTATTTTAAAATGATGTATATTCTACAGATCATCACCGTTCTCTAGCATAGGTAGAAGTTCACTGTTCACAGAGGCCTTTCCCAAAAAATGCTGCAAAATCATAGTAACTTAGTTTTTTATATGAGATAAGGGTGACAAAACAGCACACGGTCCACAGGATGGTAAGTGGATGTTGTGTTGGATTAAGAATCAAAATGCAAATGCGTTGTCACCCTTGAGGACTAAGATGGAATGCATCGATTCCAGTAAAACGGATCTCCGGTTCTCTACGCTCACCATACGAAATACAGCAGCATTAAGCTGCTATTTTACGCTGGTATTCTGTGAGAGCGTGGTTCTTCCACGGTCGAGCCGACCCATTGATGCTACAACCATAATAACTGCAGCGTAGCTCTACCACGTAAAAAGTCCTCATGTAATCAGTAAAAAAGGACCAAATTAATTTTCGCTATTTTCCATTTATTTGCATAAATTTAATATAAAATTCTCTTGGTAGTGATCATCAATTCAGATTGTTAAATCCATTCTTTACTTCAGTCCAAGAAAAAACAAAGAAACTAAAACACGCTAAGCGAATGTCACTAATTCAGAATGTTCTTTTTATAATAATTATGGCAAAATAAAGATAACTTCAAACATCTCTAAGATAACTTACATCTTTTAGCGTGCTTCAAACTGTTCTAGACAGCAGTATGAATAGAATGTCTCAGACAAATTAAATTCCACTGACAATAACATGTAATTACAGTTCTTAGATTTTACTTTGCTAATGATGGTATTAAGTAAACCGGATTGCTTAATTATAGGTTCGGTGACGCATATTACCGCCCCTTTATTCGTAAATTATAGACGTGGAAATGTCAACGTGTTAATAAATTACTTATATGAAATACTAGAAGAAAGAATCTGGAACTGCTTTTTAAAGCTTTCATTACGATTTCCAATTGATCGATGAAAGGGATAAAAATAGAGGGAAGCTTAAAAGTAATATGGTGAAAAAGCTTACATCGTTGTTAATGTTAGACATTATTAAAATGTGTTTGCAATAAATGTGTTAGTACTTTTACTTCTAAACCATTTGCCTCTGTACGAGGCATCCTCATATGTAGTAGACCCTACGGTGGCTGACCGCAAAGACTTTTTGACTGACTTTATTAGCCACCGCAGAGTCTACTTTACCTCAGGATGACTCTTGTGAAGGAGAAACATGTGTTTTATTTTCAAAGATGGTTTGTCTTTCCTAGTGTAGTGGTTGCAGATTAGGGAAGGCGGGAGATGCTCCTCAAACTGGGCAGGACAACATAATTTTATTTTATTACGCGGAAATGAGCAAATTTACTAATTGACTAACACATTCATTTGTCTTTAAATAAAGAAAGTAATGCTACTCTTAATAATTTTTTGAAACTATTTATACCTAGATACTAGATACACTACATCTTAACTAACATTTTTTTGTCCGCTAACTTGTTGCAAGTTTACGCAAGGCAGGCTGCAAGTTGTTCTAACACATTGTTTCATTGTATTTTAAACATAACATAACATAAACACTCGCGCCTGTCACCCACAGGGGTAGGCAGAGACTACAGACTTCCATTTGGCACGATCCTGATACACCTCTCTAGCCTCCTTCACATCCATATACCTACGCATAAATGCTCGTCGGTTAAGGGTACTCCTAATCTGGCCCGTTTTCAATAAATCGCCAATTTGGTCGATAAATTTTCGGATAGGACGTCCCTTTCCGACACTGCCATTCACTTCTGCAACATAATTTTTCTTTGTCAGTCTTTCCTCATTCATTCTTTCCACATGACCAAACCACCGAAGCATTCCTTTCTTAATCCTGGTCAGAACATCATCTTGCAAACCACACTCTTCTCTTATCACCCAATTTTTCACCCTGTCATTCAGATTCAGCCCTAACATACTCCTTAACGACCGCATTTTTACTGCGTTCATTCTACTCTCGTACTTCTTCTGCCACACCCAACTTTCACTACCATACGTTAAAGTAGGGACCAACACAGCATTGTGAATTGCCTTTTTCAACACATTTTGACTCTCACAATATAGCGCAGGGTCCCATTTTTATTTACTCTATTTCCCGCATGTATGTATTTAAAACATGTATTTTAAACTACCTCTAAATGCAGTAAAGCGCCTAAAATAATCATAATATTTTATCAACTGTTCTAAGACTATACTTCTTATTATGCTCTTTGGGCCAATCCAGTTTATTGGAAAGATATATCGGCTCTTTGTTTTTAAATACGATTTAAGATACGAGATTGAATGTTAAAGGTTTTTAATAATATTAAATTACTCCACAGAAGTAGATTTGGTTATTACTAGGGGTCGTTCGACGACTTACACCAGTAATCGTTATCATTATCATCATCATAACAGCCCCTCGCAAGTCCACTGCTGTACGTAGGCCTCCCCCAAGTAATGCCGCAAAGCACGGTCCTCATCCACCCGCATCCTTCGAATTCCTGTGTATCTTAACAGGTCGTCACTCCGTCTAGTGGGGGAACGCCCTACACTTTGCCTGCTGATACGAGGTTGCCACTAGAGAACATTTATTCCCTATCGGTTATCGATTAATCAGCAGAGAACCTCTGAACATAGCCCTCTCCATAGCTCGTTGTGTGACCTTGAGCTTCCTCCTACGGCTAGCAGTGAGGGCCATGTCTCAGATCGATAAGTTATCACTGGCATGACGCACTGTTTGCGCAATCTTGTTTTCAAGTTTTGAGATATATCTGACAAGATGACTCGAAAGCTGGCCAGCCGAGTTGAGCATGTTAAATGACCTCTCGGTCACAGTTGAACTTAACGAGTCGCACTATTTATCTCAGGTAAACACACTTGTCAACAACTTCGAGCTAAGTGCTCCCAACAACTACCGGCATAGTTATGGCATGAACGTTACATATGATCCTTGTTTTGTCCATGTTTATTTTAATACCTATTCGTTTGGAAGAACTATTGAAATCATAATGCAAAGGTCCTCCAGCTACCATTACTACTGTATCGTCAGCACACCGAAGGTGAGTGATGTACTCACCAATGATGTTAATATCGTATCCTTTCCAGTCCAGTAGCTTCCAATGCAACGGTGAAGTTTCGGAAATGTAACATATATATGTATAATATCACACAGCCATCCTGTCTTACACTTTCCTGCTATAGGATAGATTTTGTTCCCCAGTTATGTACTAGGATAGTCATCGTAGCCCTATTGTACAAAGATTTCAGTACTTCAATAAACCGACAGTCATCTTGCACCACTGAAGCGACTGCAGCATCGTTCAAATTTCGACAAAATTCAAGGCTTTGTCATAGTCCGCATATCCAAAACAAAGCAGAAATTTTACTCTTTGGTCTTCTGTATAATTTGCCGAAGGGAAAGTACGTGGTCTATGGTGCTAATTCCTTTTCGGAAACTTGTTCAGGAGGCTGGAAGCCGTTGAGTCTGCGTGCGAGACGATTCGTAATGATTCTCAAAAACAGCACGTAGACGCGGCTCAGGAGGGAAATTGGTCTGTAGTTCCTCAAGAGAGCGTTGTCATCTTTCTTGAAAAACAAGATAACCGCAATTCAGTTCCACGCCCCCGGAATAGAGCCACCATGGAGGACGTCATTAAAGAACCTCTGAAGAACTTCAAGTACCGGTTTTCCACCCGCTTTCAGAAGCTCCGCTATAACTCCATCCTCGCCTGGGGCCTTGGCTTTTTTAAGGTAATGAAAAGCCATTTTAATTCCGCTAAGACTGACGTCTGGGATATCATCGGAATAGTGTTGGCTAAGACTTTTTCTTCGGTTGTTACTCACACATGCGTGTGGCTCTGACGATGATGTGTACAGCAGCCCATAAAACCTTTAAATTTTTTTTATAGGATAGGGTGACAAACGAGCACACAGTCCACCTGATGGTAAGTGGTTGCTGTGGCCCATAGACATCCACATCTATCCTCGATTACGAATCAAAATGCAGATGCGTTGTCACCCGTGAGGACTAAGATGGAATGCCTCGTTTCCAGTAAAAGGGTCTACAGAACTTAGCTCCGACCGCATGGACAGTATCCACGAGCTTGTAATTCATAAAGTCCTTAAGATTATTTAACATTCTGTAATGTGTTCGATTTTGTAGCTCGCGCTGAAAGTTTTCGGGGTTTTGGTTTAGGGCACGAAGGGGACAGAGCGTTGAATTCATTACACGCAAACACTCCAGTTTAACGGTAAAGTTCAGTGTGCCTCTCATCATACGATGATCGCTGCCAGTTATCACCCACGCGATCACTGAGACATCAGTGAACAGTTGCCGTCTAGTCGTTATAACAAAGTCAATCTCATTTTTTCGAACTGTTGGGGCTCCACCAGGTCTACTTTCTATGGGGCCACTTCTGGAAGAAAGAGTTCATAACAAAGAGTCATTCATTCTCCATGAAATCGGCTATCTGCTAGCAACTTGGGTTCCGTTGCCCTATCCCATATTTCTCTACCTTCTGCTCACCATTCTCTCTTGCACTTAGTTTTGTGTTGAAATCTGTCATTAGCACCGTATAGTGGGTTTTAGAGATATCCTCAAGCAGTTCCTCCACCTCCCCATCGGGATGTGCCGATATTGATTGCTTAAGCCTGTTGGACTTTCAGCGAATCCTATCGACTGATGTTAGTGTTAAGCTGATTTTGACACGTAGGAGAATGGAGACACAAAGTGCTTTAGGTATTTTTGGATATTCAATTGCGTTACTAACGAGGCAGTAAACAGGAAACTACAACATTGATGTGTAAGAAACATTGCTCTTAAAATTATTATATATTAATTACTGATTTATTGTAAAACTCAAACAGTTGTTGGATGATAAGAGTACCGGGTAAGTATTAATGTATTAATGTGAGTATCCTATGGCTTAGTTTTTGGAACATTCCTGTTTTAATCCGTGTTAATGATTTATCTTATCTTATAAGGGATATCAACCATAAAGTTTTATTTTCTGTTTATACTTTAAAGTAAATAAGTCTATATCTAATTCTTGATTTTACGTAAATAATACGATTTAAAATGACACTAAAGCGAAATGTGCAGTACTTAAAACATTGACTGATAGACATCGAAATAATAATGTTATTTTAAAGATGAAAAGTTGGATCTTTTTGACACAGCTGTTTTTGTGGGGGCCACTTTGGATGCGCAGCTTGAGGGTACTACCATCTATTAAAGCAAACGGAGCTCTAACGCTACAAAGCATATTCTGCAATCCACTATAAATAAGAAGATGATGCATTTACGGTAAACCGTAAAAGTTTTGGGACAAGAACAAGAGCATCAAAGAAAGTTTAAAATTTAAAATTTTCAAATTCATTTCAGAGATACTGCTTTATTTATTTTTGCCTTATCTATTGTCTAAAAGAATAGTTGAAAATAGCTAAAATGCATGATAAAATGGTACTTGAAATTATTTAATGTATGCAAAAAATAAGGAAAGTTATTGCTCATAATTTCTCTAGTTGGATTATTGGGGAGAGTTTGATAACCAGGGAGCACGTGATTTTTAAGAAATAATGAAATTTCTCAGAGATTGATAATGCTAAAGACTCTCGAACAAATTGGTGCATGAGAAGGGTATACCCTTAATAAGACAGTGATATAGGGTGCATGTTTGTGAATATATATGTGTGCATATTTAAGGGTTAATTATGAAACAATAAAAATAAACCACATTTATTATTTTTAATTAAAAATATCACACAGCCGATGTTAACGTGGCAGTAGCACCTTAGATAATCTAAGACTGATAGAAAATATGCTAGCTTATTATTTAATTTTTATCTCAGCCAAGTTTTTGGCTACCAAGACTGCCTCTATTGTGCAGCATAATGATTCGACACTTCATTTGGAACCAGTTCCAATTAATTTAAATTAGTTAATGCGATAATAGAGGAAATCTCTAGCAATTATAATAATAAGAGTTTAATTAACGCAACCCACAAATAAGTAATAAGAACTGTTTACACCTGGTGCATCAAAATCAAGGCATAAAAATCATCAAATACAGGGCATGATGGGCAAAGAATTGGAAGTTGAATTGTTTTTAAATAGTAACAACATACAACTTATCCTTTGTATTACTGAACATTGGCTAAAAGCTTATAATTTAATGTTTAATTTCGGAAATAACTTGGTGGTCAGTTACTTTAATAGAGAAAATAGTGTACGTGGTGGTTCCTTAATATTAGCAGCCAAATCATTACAAAAAGAACGTAAGGATATTGTGAGCTTCTCTATTTAGCGAACTGTAGAAATAGCTTGTATCGAGATCGTTGTTGTAAGTGTTTACTGACCCCCATGTGCTATTTACCAATATTTTGAAAAGAATTTGGAAGAAGTTTTGCTCAAACTTAGTAAACAGAACAAGATTGTTATTAAACTTTTTTGTGTCGGGACTGGTGAAGCTATCCGTATTACAGCTAACGATATAAAGCTAGTACTAAAGCAGATGACCAGAGGAAGGTCACCGGGTCACGATAGCCTCAGTGTCGAGCACCTTCATAATGCAGGACCGCATCTTCCAAGGGTTTTGTCACTATTATATACTTTCTGTATTCGGCACTCTTACTTACCATTTGAGCTAATGAGGACCGTTGTTGTACCTATTTTAAAAAACAAGACTGGAGATATTTCAGACAAGACAAATTATAGGCCTATTTCTCTGGCAACTGTATTAGCTAAGGTGCTTGATGGCTTGCTTGAGCGACGGCTTAGTAACTTCATACAATTAAATGATGCGCAGTTTGGCTTTCGACCTGGCCTATCAACAGAAAGTGCTATACTGTCGCTGAAGCATACCGTCAAATACTACACCCAGAGACAAACGCCAGTGTATGCTGCGTTTCTCGATCTCTCAAAGGCATTTGACCTGGTTGAATATGAGCTGCTTTGGTCAAAATTACGTGACATAGCTGTTCCAAATGAATTAATCACCACGTTGAAATATTGGTATGGCCATCAAGTTAACCAGGTCAAATGGTCTGGTGCGCTATCTGACGAATACATTTTGGAATGCAGGGTGAGGACGGGGGGGCTATCCTCGCCTTTGATGTTTAGTCTCTACGTTGACGGGCTCATTGGTGCACTCAGTAGCACCAGGATAGGCTGTTCCATTGACGGACAGATGGTTAATAGTATTAGCTATGCTGATGACATGGTGTTGCTGAGTCCATCGGTGATCGCATTGCGTAAGCTGTTGGCCGTCTGTGAAGTATACGCTGCTAAACACGGTCTCCTCTATAACACCAGAAAGAGTGAATTAATGGTATTTCAAGTTGGTGCTAAAAAACCTCAGGTTGTGCCTCCAGTCAAGCTCCTTGGGGTGCCATTAAATAGGGTGTCGCAGTTTAAATATTTAGGACACATTGTTACAGAGAATCTTACAGACAACTGTGATATAGAGAGGGAGCGGAGGGCATTGGCGGTTCGATGCAATATGGTTGCCCGCAGGTTTGCTAGGTGTACTAGAGAAGTCAAAATTACTCTTTTCAAGGCTTACTGCCAAACCTTTTACACCTGCAGCCTATGGTATAGCTATACGCAAAGGGCCTATAATGCACTTCGCGTCCAATATAATAATGCCTTCAGGATGTTGATAGGCCTTCCCGTGTTCTGCAGTGCATCTGGCATGTTTGCTGAAGCGGGTGTTGACGATTTTCATGGCATCATACGGAAGCGAATATCGTCCAGCTGGCGCAGATTGCGGGAGAGCTCAAACGGCATCCTGAGGGTAGTTAAAGATAGGCTTGATTGTCCCATTCAAGGGCATTGGATTCAAATGCATATGGGTGGGACACTTAAGTATCTTAATTAGTATTTTTAAAATTGTAAGTTATTTAATTTGATTTAATTTAATTTACTAACATAGCTTGTAAGAAATTTACTAACAAATTTGTATGGATTTTTTAATCTGAAATAAACGTTTTATTATTATTATTATATTATAAACTCCTTGAAACTTCTTCCATTAATATTTTATATAAAGAATATTAACAATGCTATTAGCATTACTAATATTCCCCTTAACCACTCGTGGTAAGCTTAAATTGCTTGTGTTACGAGTAGTTCACGCCAGTAGTCGAATGGCGAATTCTAACCCTTTTTGAGTTCGCGGTCCGCGCCCTGCCATTAGGCTACTGTCGCTTTCAATATAAGATTCAATATAAGTATTAGGTTTACCGCATTGTTTAAATCGTGTAAACTTGTTAATTTATTCTTAGAATCGACTGGTATTGCTGGGTCTAGTGCGACCTGTATAGATAAAATTCTGCAGATGTTAAGCACTTGCATAAATCCATCATTCAAAATTTAAGTTAAGATTACTGTGGACAGTGGGTCTCATTATATTACATATACAAAAAACAGAAAAATGAGAAAATTGTGTTTGTTCCAATAAATGAACATCGTTTAGAAAGGTTAAGAAGTAATATATTAAAAGGATTTCCATCACTTTCTTTAAAATATGGTGCTGATTATTTTTATGGTGCATTATTTAAAATTATAACTTGTGAATTTAATAGAATATTTATTTTTAAAACTTTCTCTTTAAATAGTTGCAAATCATTTAATGAATGGACATAATGGGTAGGCATTTATAAAAGTAGGCGAAAGTTATACGAGCTTTATAACGAAAGATTATATAATAGTAGTGCTATATTCAGAGTATGTTAAAACATTTTCTAAAATATTTATAAAAGTATGCACCACAGCTAAGGCTTTACATTTAAGCAACAAAATTAAAACTGCATCCAACAACATGCCGAAGTAGAAGAGACGCGTTGATATTGAGAATCGAAATTGAGTTTTGAAATGATGAAATGTCTCCTCGTTTATGCGGAAGTAGTTGAAGTATTTTTGAAGTCCATTTTCAACTTATAAACCAGGGTATGATATATTCCTTCTAAGTATCTTATTTCTAGATTGGATGAATTCAAAATTTGATTTCTCTGCGTTGATTATATTTTGGTCGTAAATGTAAGAGATACAACCAACAAATTCGACAACTTGCCGAGACCATTACTGATTTTTAAAAATAACGGTTAGTTGCTATAATACGAGGTACCTCATCATCATCATCTATTTTAACATTTGTCTGCATCAGTTCTCCACGCAAAGGTTGTCTGAAAGAAATCACTTTCAGAGTGATAAGACCGCCTATTGTACATATTCTAATTTAGATTTAACTGTACTTGATGTTTTGTATTTTGGTGTACAATAAAGAGTAAATAAATAAATAAATAAATAATATTTATTATCTATATTCCCAACTATTTGGTTACAACTCGTCCCTTATGTTTAGCCGACTTTTATCGTACATTTTATAGTTAATAATAAGGTGACAAACAAGAACACTACCACTTTTGCTGGTAAGTGATTGATGTGCACAATAAACTTTTACATGTGCAATTAATAATCAAAGTGCAGATGCGCTGTCACCTCTGAGAACTAAGATGCAATGCCTCATTTCATGTATGAGTGAAACACTGTATTTTGTCATTTTTTTGATTGTTTGCATATTTATTTCATGTTTTTTTGTTTGTTTTTCCTTTTTATAGTATGTGCAATACAACATAACGCTATATTATTTTATAAAATTGTAATCTCTCGATAGCTTAAGTATAAACCTTAGTGGTTTTTTAAATGCTATCACTACAAATATGTGTAATGCTTGTTCATATGATAAATAAATGAAAAAAAAAATCATTTTATTTTACGCTGGTATTCTGTGAGAGCTTGGTCTTAACTCGGTTGAGCCGACCCATTCATGCTTCAACCATAATACAGCTGCAGCGTGGCTCTGCCTCGTATAACTTGTGTTAGTAAATGAAACAAATTTTATATTATCAATTCTTTATTAACCAGAAAATTTTCAGTCAGTTAGGGAACAACAAAATGAAACTTACAATGTAACAACACAATTTATGTACAGTCTTTTCAACGCTTTTTTTAGCAACAGACTATCGTTCAAAGCTCGTCGCGACGTGCTTGCAGTGTGGCAGCAGAGAAATATCTGTAATAAAGATTTAAAAAAATATACTAGACTGAATATTTGAACGGGAACTCTACTAGCTTTTTCTATTAGTGCACATGCGGAAAAAGGTTCAGTTATTACTAATGCGGTTTTATGTTCATATCTTGAAATAGTGACTAAGTTAAATGCTATTTTTTTACTAGCATTATTCTTAAATGTTTGTCATGCATCACTGGCTATGCCATGTACGTTCCTATCATTCAATCAGTTAAACATTTGATGAAACCTTATTTGTGAAGCTTGTAAGCCATGCCAGGACTCAAGGAATGCGGGAGTCTAGTTCAGGGACTTTTCTAACACATTACCCGAGCTAGCGAACTTCACTACCGTCTATCTCCTTAGAAACGGTGGCTTTTTTGGAAAAAGAAAAGTAGTTTACATTTCGAAATCTCTAAATTAATCTACACTACATACATTTAGAGTAGTTTTAATTTTATGGTTACTTGGCTTCCTGCCAAATTGTTACACACACACACACACACACATATATATATATATATATATATATATATATATATATATATATATATATATATATATATATATATATATATATATATATATATATATATATTGTCTAGCGGACCCATGAACAAATTTGAATTTTTAGTAGTAAACAATTTAAACTAAAATTATTTTCATTTTTCCCTATTTAATACGAGTTATGTCAAATTAGGTAGTGTTATAATTTGTTTCGGTATTTGTGTGTTTTTGTACTTATCTATAACGATTAGAAGTGGACTATATGTTTCTGTTTCATAAGAATAATACTTCCATAAGCCTGTGCCAAAATAACAGACTTTTGACAAGCAACAAATTTCGATAGGAACAGTTTTAAACTGTACCATGTATCCCTGTTACATCAGACCTATACCTCTCACTAACTTCTTGCTTTCTGCAAAATTGTACTACAGTTTAAAGATAATGTCAGCCACAATTGCAAACTTTCAGATACATTTGCAATTTTATACAATAACCTTACGAGTTAATTATATATATTCTTTGTTATCGCTTAATATTTGTTAAATAATATTAGTATAGATGTATGAATTTTTCAAATTCAACGGTAAAATTCAGATACCAGATTATTGTTATTATTATTTAACAAGATTAGGTGATACAGGTTCCATTTGTTTTCATCGATATAACGTTGGGGATGTTACCTATCCGAATAACAAATAACATTTGTATTCGAATATTGGTTTACTCGTCGAACAGAAACCGGTTCTATTTAATCACAACTGTTGTTTTTTTCTATTACGATAAATACGTCTAACTTCTAATGACTCCAATCCACGGTTGCTGATTCAAATCCGGCTTGAGAGACCAAAAACGTTTTCGGATAATGAACGTATATTCAACAATAATTTAAAGTTTGTTTTAAAAAAGTTCTTTAAACAAGTGTAAAATATAAGAATAAAATATATTATGTTATGTTAATGAGTTTGCGTTTATCGTGGTTGAGATGAACACGTGAACTGACACAATTTTTATAATTGTATAGCGATTAATTTGCGTAAAATGTTAATGCCAGAAGAAATGTACTGTTGGATCGTACAAATACTTTACATTACATTTTTAAAAACCAGCCGTTTCGCAATAGCATCCAGCTATAACGTAGTATGTACTAGTATGGTCTAAAGTTTTAATATGTTTAATAAATAAACATAGAATTTGTTTCATCACCTATATGATGAAACAAATTGAATGATAAAACAATTTGAATGAAGTCAAAATGTGTCAAAAAAGGCACGTACGGAAATTCACAATGCTGTGTTGGTCCCTACTTTAATGTATGGTAGTGAAAATTGAGTGTGGCAGAAAAAGCACGAGAGTAGAACAAACGCAGTAGAAATACGGTCGTTAAGGAGTATGTTGGGGCTGAATCTGAATGACAGGTTGAGAAATTGTGTGATAAGAGAAGAGTGTGGATTGCAAGATGATGTTGTGACCAGGATTAAAAAGGAATGCTACGGTGGTTTGGTCATGTAGAAAAAATGAATGAAGAAAGAGTGACAAAGAAAATTTATGTTGCAGAAGTGAATGACAGAGTCCGAAAGGGATGTCCTAGGTGAAAATTTATCAACCAAAGTAACGATTTATTGAAAACGGGCCAAATTAGGAGTACCCTTAAACGACGAGCATGTATGCGTAGGTATATGGACATGAAGGAAGCGAGAGAGGTGTGTCAGGATCGTGCAAATGGAAGTCTGTAGTCTCGTCCTAACCCTCTGGGTGACAAGCGTGAGTGTCTATATATGTTTTTATGTATGAAATTGGTCTGATCAGATATATTTTGTACTAAAAGATTTTTGGTAATGCAATTTTAATAAATCGAGGATTTATTGCGTTAGTTACATAATCCCTATATGTTAAATCCCATATGCTTGCCAAGTAGGTAAACAATCGCTTAAGTATCCGTTTTGAAAATAACATTGGATGATCGGTGATAACTATCGGTAAAAGAACCCTTGTTTTTACCTTCTTTGTCAATTCGCCTACAATCTAACAATAAGATTGTAGGCGAATTGACAAAGAATGAAAAAATACTGTATCAAGTCTCACTTTTGTATTGAACTCCTAATGATATAATGATGATGCTCGATAATGTAAGATAATATAATAGTTTTAATTTTTTGTTTATGAAACGTTATCTTCACTCTAGCGTTTTCTACTGACTTTTGAAAGTGTTTTAAACATAAAGTACTGCTAGAGGAAATGACTACTGATATTTTAAATCTTGATCATTGATTCTTGCAAGGCATTTATGTATATGATCAACTCTCGGATATAATTTTTTGTTGACGCTCCACATATTCACATAACTGTCTTCTGCATTAGGAAGAAAAGTGCACATACTCCTTAGGATGGAAACAAGGAAGAATGCCGGTGATATAGTAAGATAAACTAAAGTAAGTGCTGTTCTGTGCGGTACAACATGGCATCCGAAAAATATGATAGTGGATTAAAAATCAGACAAAAATTGGGGTGTGGCTGTGTCGTGAATACAGCCATGTGCTTTATGTGAATACATGTACGTAAAGAAATGACTCCAAAATTGCGTCGCTCTCCACTTCATCGCTAGGGATGCGTCAAAGTTCTCACCGGATTTTATTATCATCAGATTTCTAAACTGCCTCCCGCTATGGAAGATATTTGAGGACGCATTTTCACCAAAATGTGTTTAGTCAGACTAACTCTCGGGCATTAAGCTATTGACGTAAGACGTAAGAAACTGCTGATACCTGGCAATGGGTACGTGCGCGTGTCTCGTGTCGCGGTGCGTGCCGGTGCCGCAGTGCTCCTCCCGCCCCGTCCGCCCCACTGCTCTTGCTCCCCCCACGCCCCCCGCGCCGTCCCCTCCCCGCGCACCCCGTAGGCCCCTCCGCGCGCCCCGTCGCTCCTCCACGTCCCACTCGCCCGCCGGTAACGTGTCTATAAATCAAGTCTAGTGTCTTGATTTTGTCTTTTACATTTTTTTATTTTCTAATCTACATGTGAAAGTTTAGTCATAGTAAATTTCTACATTGGAGTATAAAAAATTGATGGTCAATAGCTAAAAATTTTCTTTAAATTAATACAAAAATTGATACATTATGCGTGCAGCATGTATGCGTACCTGCAAGTCTCGCAGCGGGTACGCGGTACAGCTCTGCGGCGCACGCGGCGCATGGCGAGCCGCTCGACTCCGACCCACTGCCGTATTCTGCGGACACGCGCCAACTCAGTGTAGACTAGTTACATTAAATTTTTCATTTCAGTCCATTAATCATATCCTCCCTATTAACAGTAATCGTAATAGTGACGGAAGTTAGTATATACATTGAACATGCGAGGTCGAGGTATGATTGCGATAGTAATGTTAGGCTATGCTAATGATAAACTATGTAATTATCGTCCCCGTATCTTTGTCACTATCCTCGACCCTACTCCTGATGTTGTGTCGATTAGTTATATTGGATACAGATAAATTGCGTACGTGCAAGACTGCCAATACAATTAATTCCACGCAGTAGATAAATATTATAAAAGTGGGACATTTTATGTAACATCATGTTTCTAAGGTTAATTATAATTAACATTCTTAGCTTTTTATTTTACTTTGTTGATATATTGTATATTTTATATTTCAATAAGTATTATATAATAAAATATAACGAATAAAAGTTATTGTTGTAGAAAGGGAATGGGATGTACAGATCAAGTCTTCTCCATGCGCATGATCGCGGAGAAGTTTTTGGCCAAAAACCAAAAGGTTTTTTGTGCGTTCATGGACTTGGAGAAGGCCTATGACAGAGTGGATAGTAATGTGCTATGGCAAACACTGAACTCATTTGGGTTGAGCGCTGGCTTGATACAGGCATTGGAGTCTCTTTATAGGGACTCTAGTGCTTATGTTAGGATCAACGGGGTCTACTCGGACTGGTTTGGCATCCATAAAGGTGTCAGACAGGGCTGTGTGGCTTCCCCGTGGTTTTTCAACCTATTTATAGACAGTTGTTTGCAAAACTTGAAAGTTGAAGAATGCGGATTAAGAATGGGTGAGTTAATCGTCAAACGCCTTTTGTACGCCGATGATCAAGTTATTCTTGCGTCGTCGGCGGCTGAGTTGCAAATGATGGTTACATTAATGAACAGATCATTAAAAGAAAGGGGTATGAAAGTGAACGCAAGTAAAACGAAAATTATGGTTTTTGAAAGAGATGAAAGTAAAACGATATGTGAAATAAGAATAGATGGGGAGTTGATCGAGCAAGTAGATGAGTTTGTATATTTGGGTTGCGTATTTAGCAGGGATGGGAGATATGATAAGAATATAGAACGACGAGTGAACGCAGGAAACATAGTAAATGGGGCCCTACACTCTATTGTGAAGAGTCAAAACGTGTCAAAAAAGGCACGTATGGCAATTCACAATGCTGTGTTGGTCCCTACTTTAACGTATGGTAGTGAAAGTTGGGTGTGGCAGAAGAAGCACGAGAGTAGAATAAATGCAGTAGAAATGCGGTCGTTAAGGAGTATGTTAGGGCTGAATCTGAATGACAGGCTGAAAAATTGTGTGATAAGAGAAGAGTGTGGTTTGCAAGATGATGTTGTGACCAGGATTAAGAAAGGAATGCTTCGGTGGTTTGGTCATGTGGATAGAATGGACGAGGAAAGAGTGACAAAGAAAATTTATGTTGTAGATGTGAATGGCAGAGTCGGAAAGGGACGTCCTAGGCGAAAATTTATCGACCAAATTGGCAATTTATTGAAAACGGGCCAAATTAGGAGTACCCTTAACCGACGAGCATGCATGCGTGGGTGTATGGATGTGAAGGAGGCGAGAGAGGTGTGTCAGGATCGTGCCAAATGGAAGTCTGTAGTCTCTGCCTACCCCTCTGGGTGACAGGCGTGAGTGTTTATGTTATTTAAAAGTTATTGTATTGTATTATATTTATAATTAGTCGTCTCTATTATATTTCCTGCGTAGTCCTATGTAAAGTACAAAAAGATCTGATGATATATGAAGTCAGTGTATATTTATATATATTTGTTAAAATTCCGAGTAAATATACGATTATTTCTAATGTAAAATGCCAAATGTTATTGCAGAAAAATCCTTTATTTTATAGGAAAGGTCAAAACGAAAAGAAAATCTTAACGGATTTTTACTATCGAGGCGAGGGTGACAGACTGTGCTAAGGCAGCTAATATTAGAACTTAGTCTATAATACTCGTAGATACAAATCATTAATTGATTATAACTACTTTTACGGATTTTATCGCGTTTAATTTAAATTATTTTTAATTCCCGACGTTTCGGGTGCTTCGAGCACCCTCGGTCACGGGGGACTGAGGTGCCGATGTCAATGTTAACCCGGAGTACCTTCAGGTTTTTTTTATTATTAGCTATTATTAATATATAAACTTCTTAATTTAGGACTATGATGGATTGCTCCGTTTCTAGTAAAAATGGTCTCCAGTTTTCGTCGCTCTTCACACAATAAGCAACAGTAGGCATTATGTTGATATTTTGCGTTGGTATCTTGGAGTGAACACGATCACGTTAAGAGCAATTAAAACCGTCTTTCCCATTTCAAGAACATATTTCGTAACAAAAATGGCTTTACTTCGTCGTTACTTATCGTTCGGAAATATTTTAATACATGGAAGTGCATTGAAGCGCAGCGGGAGATGTTCCGTTCGAGAGAGCAGTCAATTCCTCGCCCGGTCGACCTCAATAATAGATTCAACGGAAATTGCCGGTGCAGCGGGCGCCATTTTCTGCAGATTTATCGGTTAAGTCCAACCGAACACCGAGCTCTGCGGTCGCTCATTGATATTCCCGTAAATAGCTCTTTGGGAACACTACTGATATTGGAACGGAATCAAATGTCAAACTGAAATTTATTGCCTCCTTTTATATCATAGTTCTTTTAAAATTTTTGTTTCTACTTCAAAATGTTTACAGTAATTAACAGAACCAGATGTTACTTTTCGAAAATCCATTATAATAAACATGTTGAAATTATTTAGCTATTATCCGCATAAAAAATAAAAATATTGTGTCTTACATAATTTGAAGAGATCTGCTTGAGCTCTCTCAAACTAGGTAAAACTTTATGCATTTTACCTAGACCTAATTTTTTTACGCTGGTGTTAGCCAACTAATTTAACTTTATCTATTTACACATTTTCGATATTTCATAATATTACGTGTTAAAAAGTTATTTAATTGACATGACATGTTTATTGTTACAACTTCATGAACTACTTATGTATAAGTTTTCGGATCTAGAGTGCTTAACATACCAAAATCTACCTGACATCAATAAACTTTGTACTGGATTGGTTAGCAGGTCTGAGTGCTTGTGTGCGTAACGCAGACTTTTGATTCTATCATATTTGTCATATTAGATTCGATGATGTAGCAATTATAAAGCATATTTAAAATAAATAAAAATACTTTTTCGGAATTGAATACGTTTAATTTAAAAAAAAAAATAATTCTCGACTTTTTGGTCGCTTTAGAGTAACTTTTGGTCACAGAAGTTCCGTAAAATTAGTTTCATTAAACGTGTAGTGTTTCTTGTAAAAATATAAGAAATAGTTGTATTTGCACTGCATAAATTTTCAAAGAGTAAACTCATACAACTAATACAATAAATAGTTGTCAGTGATATTCTGAAGTTTTCGTTTTGTCACAATCAAGCAAAAATACATTATCATCATTGTATGATGCAAGCACCAAGTCCAATAATGAACTTAGTCTATTTGAAAATACTTCTTCAAAGTATGTTTTATAAAACCATCTGAACTTATCACACACCGTGACAAGCCGTCACGCTACCAAGTAAAGATCCATCCATCGATCCATTACAGCCTATAGTGCACGGCATAGGCATGAACGTAGGCCTCTTCCATAGATTGCTTCATGGGGGGATTTATTCATAGTTGCCACGCAGGCAGGTGGACTGGCAACCACAATTTTTATTGTTATGATTTTTTTATCAGGAAGATGCTGTATGATTATATCACCCACAGGACGATAAAGGGTAATGGATATTCTTATACTGCCACTACATTATAAGTGTGTCACGCAAGTTATCAATCTAATTGGTGGCTATTTGTGGATGGGTAGGTACCGCTGACGTGCGGCGCGAGGTGCGGACGAGGCGGCGGCGCCAGCTCCAGCGAGTCGGCGCTCGCCAGCGCCTGCAGGTGCAGCGCGCAGCTGCGCTCGCCGCCCGCGCCGCCGCCCGCGCCGCCACCCGCACCCGCGCCCGCACTAGCGCCCGTCGCACACCGAGACATGCTGAACGTCGCGTACGGGCTTATCTCCTCGCCCATCAGCTCGCCTGCGCAACACAACCTCTTATCACTGCTAGCCATATACTGAACTCTTATTAAAGTTTGTCAAATCCATAATTTTCAATCATCGCAATGGCAAATCACATGATTCAATCGAGACAGGTAAGATTAATATATATTATATAATATACAAAAATTTCCCTGAGTGCTAATAAACAGTTCAGAACAACAACTGCGTCACGCGGCGCTGGCGGGTAGCCGGCACGGTAATTGTGCTACGCTGTTGTATTTTTCATTAACCACAATTACAGTTTTTAGGCAAATACGAAACAAATTACATACTTATCTGAAATAACTTCAAATCACTTTGACAAAGGGCGCATATAAATAATGGCAGTGTTTTCTTAGTCAAATTAAAGATACTTACTTACTTACTTACTTACTTATCGTCACGCACAATCCCTAACGGGGTAGCCAGAGAGAACAGATCGCCAAGTGTCACGATCCTTACATACCTCTTTCGCTTCTTTCAGGTTCATTAACTTCTTCATACATGCACGTCTAGGTATCCGAGTACTCTTGACCCTCCCCTCTTCGAGCAATTTGCTCACATGGTCTTCGAAAGTTAGTCTCGGTCTACCTCGACACCTTTTAATATTTACTTTCGCTCTATATATTTTCTTCACCATTCGGTCTTCACTCATTCGTTCAACGTGCCCAAACCATTGGAGTACGCCCCTATCAATTTTTGTGATAAGGTCATCTTTCAATCCTGCCATATTGCGAATCTCTTCGTTTCGCTTTCGGTCGGCCATGGTAACGCCACACATTTTACGAAGAGATCGCATCTCCACTGCATTCAACTTGCTTTTATGCTTCTTCTGGCATACCCAGGTTTCGCTGCCATATAACAAAGTCGGTACCAACACTGCGTTATGTATTGCAAGGCGTGCACTCTTCACCACGCCTTGCCTTTTGACTAATGCATTCAGGGCACCATTGACTTTGTTTCCGGCAGCGACACGCCTATCCACATCTAAATCACATCTTCCATCCCGGCTGAAAGCACTCCCCAAGTATACAATTTCATTTACCTGTTCTAGACATTCCTGATTTACCCATATTTCACATTTCGTTCTCTCTTCGTCCTTTTCAAATACCAGAACCTTAGTTTTATTAGCATTCAAACGGAGACCTTTAATTTCACATTCCTCTTTCATACACGTGACTAATGCCTGCAGTTCTGCTTCTGATGGTGCAATAAGCACTGCATCATCAGCATACAGCAGACAATTAACTTTTATGTCACCCAATTTCACACCCAAACAGCTATCTTTCAGCTTCTGTAAACAGCTGTCGAGATACAGTATGAACAGCCAGGAAGACATGACACAACCCTGTTTTACGCCCGCTTGGACGCTAAACATGGGTGACAGGTCATGCCCTACCCGCACACAGGCTTTACAGTCATAGTAAAGTGACTGCACAGCCCTTAACAATCGACCATCCACACCATATCCCGGCAACAGTTCCCACATTTTCTTCCTTATAACCTTATCAAATGCTTTCTCCAGATCCACAAAAGCACAGAAAATCCTCTGGTTAACACTCAGAAGCTTCTCCGTGATCATGCGGAGAGAAAACATTTGATCCGTGCATCCTCTTCCAGGTCTAAATCCGCATTGTGCCTCCCATAAGAATCTTTCCGATTTCTCTTGCATCCTGCGTGTCAAAACCTTCGAATAAACTTTACTTGCTAAACTGGTCAAGCTGATCGCCCGATAGCTCCCGCAGTCAAAATGTGAACCTTTACCTTTATATAAAGGCACAATGACCGCGGATCGCCAATCATCCGGGACATCTCCCGTCCGCCAGCACAGATTGCACAGCAGATGAAAGCTGTCCCAGACGCGAGGCCCACCGTACTTGACCATTTCAGCAGTAACACTGTCTAGTCCCGCAGCCTTACCAAATTTCAAACTTCGAATCGCACGTTCAATCTCTTTCATGCTGATGACCTCAGTGTCATCGAGGTCCGTGTCTGGCGTGCCAGTCGCGGCGTCACCCCCGGATCCTTCACTAAGATCATGACACGCATACAATTCTCTATAAAATTCACTCCATCGCTGCATGACGTCCGATTTTTCTGAGAGGACGTCATTGGTTCTCGAAAGCACTTTGTTCATTCTTAAAGCTGTCGCAGCACTCCGGGACCCTCCAACCTCTTTCCAGAAGAGTTTGGAGTTTTCCCTAAAGTTGTGCGACAACCTCTCGTCCGCTTCTATTCTACACCTTTCACGTACTTCCTCAATCAATGTTTTCGCATGAACTTTCTGCAGCTTATATCTTTCTTTCATCTTCTCTCTCATATGCTCATCGTTACTAGAGGCCAAGTAGTCTAACCATGCTTTTTTCTTCTTTTTTACAGCTTCTTTCACTTTTCACCATTCCATCCCTAAGGTTCTGCCATGTTCTCTCCACACATTCTTTCCTGCCATCGATGGTGTCAAGCTTTTCGGCTACCCTCGTGTGATATTTGTCCCTAGTATCCGCTTCCTGAAGCTTCCAGCTTCGGATGCGACAGACCGACTGTGGACAGTCCTTAAGTTGACGGGCATAGACTTGTCTATGCCCGTCAACTTAAGGACCCTTTCCGAGGCTGAAACATACCGATACCTGGGTATGTCACAGAACATCGGTATCGATGAGGCTGGTATGAAACAGTCAGTTTGCGACGTGTTTTATGCACGCTTGACCAAAGTGCTTAACAGCCGTTTGTCCGGTGTGAATAAGTCACACGCATATAACTGCTGGGTCATGCCTGTCCTCATGTATACCTTTGGCATACTCAGGTGGACTCAGACTGAGCTTAACGCCCTGGATAGAAAAGTCCGCACTACCATGACGTCCCATAGGATGCATCATCCGAGATCGTCGGTAATGAGGCTGTACTTGCCGCGAAAGTATGGTGGGCGTGGCTTTCTGAGCGCGCTCGCCATGCATAATCGCGAAGTGTGCAGTCTCCGTCAATACTTCTTGGCGAGATCGGATGATCCATTCTATAATGACGTCATTTCTAGTGATAAAGTGCTTACCCCTCTATCCTTAGCCAACGAGCAATGGCAGGACCCAGCAGTGCTTAGCATTTCCGACCGGGAGACCGTATGGAAGGAGAAGGAGCTCCACGGGAGGTACTACAAGGCTCTACAAGAGCCCTTCGTAGATACAGTCGCCTCCGTCAACTGGCTACGCTTCGGTGACCTCTTCGGGGAAACCGAGGGTTTTGTCTGTGCAATACAGGATCAGGTTATTAAGACCAACAACTATCGGAGATACATCCTAAAGGATGGCACCGTCGACGTCTGTCGAGCTTGTCGCCATCCCGGGGAGTCGTCTCCGGCACTCAGGCATGTCATCTCCGGTTGTTCGGCGCTTTCTAACTCTGAGTACTTGCACAGGCACAACCTAGTAGCCAGAATTCTACACCAGGAGCTCGCTCTGAAATACGGTCTCGTGGACCGAAAATTGCCGTATTACAAGTACTTGCCGGAAGCCGTGCTCGAAAATGACCGCGCCAGACTCTACTGGGACCGGGCCATCATCATAAACAGGACTATTCTTGCGAATAAGCCTGATATTGTGCTGATGGACCGGGCACAGTCAAGGATATTTTTGGTCAACATTACCATCTCGTATGACGAGAACCTCGTGAGAGCCGAAACAGATAAGCAATCAAAATATCTGGACCTGACTCGCGAGGTGACCGACATGTGGGGTGGTCTGCCGGCCGAAATTATTCCTGTAGTCTCAAATGCAGAAGGCGGTGCTCCTTGATACTGCCCGCATCGTCCGCCGGTTTCTTTCCCTTTCCCCCTAACCCTTGGCCGTTTGGTCTCCCCTGCCGAGGGCTTCCATCTGGTTGGGTTTTTATTTATTTATGTAGTTTTGTATTTATTTTATTTTATTGATATTTATGTATATTTATCTTTTCATTTTCGTTTGTATATTAATACATCCCAACCAGATGAGAAACTATATAGATACCCCACACATAATAATAAATTTATTGACATATAGATTTAACAAATGTAAGCAAGAACAGTAAGCTAAAAATCTAAACAATGTTCAAGGTGAGATATACAAATATTTTCCGTTGGACCCCAAACTAGGATAATCCTGTAGCTTGGGGTCCGAGTCCGTGTCAATGTGAAGTACCAGTTGGGTCAAAAGTGAGCGGGAAATTGCATCGCTCTAGCAGAGAGTCATATCGATGGTGAAGTTGAGGTTATAATATCGACAAACCTCATTTGTTGGTACAGTATAAATATCACTGTAGGCTTCCTGCGCAGGAATTCTACCTAAATTATTCTGCGAGTGCTAAGACAGTATGGTGGTTCTGTTCGTTATTGTGATTCTTCTTGTGCACGCAAGGAAGATGGTGTGATGTTTCTGAGGGACTTCTTCGTTATACTAAATGTGTAGTTGTGTTGTAATTCCGCCATTCACGTTACATTAGTACGTTATTTTGAAGGGAACATATTACGGTAGGATCGAACTGTAATTGCCTTATACTGAATGTGTTGTACATTACGCTGTCTTATTACTGCTATTTATGTTAGATGGGCGAGCTCATACTCTGATATATAACGGCTTAAATGTGGGGTGAGGAAAGGTGATCTTACATCTCCTGGCCTCTTTAATATGTTTATTAAAGGCCTGATCGATGAGTTGAGCGGAACAAATCTAACCTGTCATATTAACGGTGTATGTATCAATAACATAAGTTACATAGACGATACAGTACTGCTCAGCCCTTTGATTGGCGCCATGCATAAACTATTAAAAGTATGAGAAGCATATGCAGTGTTCCATCGACTCAGATACAATGTGAAAAGAGCGAATTTATGGTGTTCAAAGCAGGAGTCAAATCCCGATCAAATGCTCTGACTTTACACTCAACAACTCACCTATAAAGCGTGTCTCACATTTTAAGTATCTGGGTCACTGGGTGACTGAGGATCTGCGTGATAATATGGATATCGAGCGGGAACGCATGACGCTGTCCATCCGATGTAACATGGTGGCCTGTGGGTTTGTTCGTTGCAATTGGCAGGTAGATTGCTATTTTCAAACCCTACGGCCAGTCTTTTTACACGGGAAAACTTTGGGTTAACTATACGCAGCGGGTGTACAGCGCGTTGTGTGTCCAGTATAATAACGTGTTTAGGATGCCGATGGCGCTGCCGTGTTTTGCGGCGCGTCCAGAATGTTTTCTGAAATGCACACCGATGGTTTTCATGCCATTATTAGAAAACGTGTTACATCGATGCTGATGTATTTGGGGAGCAGCTGCAATAGCATTCTCAATATAATGGCAGATAGGTGGGACTCGTCGCTGCTTGAGCACTGGATACGGCTACATGCCACGGTATAAGACGCCGGTACCCTGGTAGCAGCTGTTCTCAAACATTGACATTTATATTTGTGATTATTATTTCTTTAAATTAAATCGATTACAAACACTAAAATTTATATTTCCCTTAAATTTTTACTAACATTCTTGTATGGGTTTTCTGTTGCCTGAAATAAAGATACTTTATTATATTTATTTTATAATGATTAATTGCGTAAGCGAGAGAGCAATTTCGATCTGACACTCTCACTATTAAGCTATTGCATAGCTTCTATCATGGGACTTGAGCGCGGGGACCGAATCCAGAAATTCCGTAACGAAAAAAAACCTCACGCTCCCCACTCCGACGGGCACGGAGATGTGGCTTGAAGGCCGTGCATTGTCTAACGTTGTATCTTTTCGGCAGTCTTCGACACGGTGTTTGTGTGCGTGCAATTAGACGTATTGTACGACTCTACGAAGCTCGCACGAATCGAGACGAGCTGCTCCGAAATCGGACGAATACATAAGCAGTTTACGAGAAAGTATATAGGTGTATAGGTATTTATGTACAACAGTGAATAGCTGTACTTGTAAAATTAGTGTATAAAGTGTTTTGAATATGAATGAATAAAGTGCATTTATTAAGCTATTGCATAGCTTTTATGGCGGGCTTTGAGCGCGGCGACCGAATCAAGAAATTCCGTAACGAAAATAAACCTAACACCCCCCACTCCGAACGGCACAGCGGCGCGGCTTCCTTATATAAGTATACAATGTACTCTGTGGGTGCGGCGTTGAAAGCCGTACATCGTCTAACGTCGTTTCAGTTCGGCAGACTTCGGCACGGTGTTTGATTGCGTGCGACTTGACGTATTTAACTTCTCATTTATTCAATAAAAGAAAAAAAAATGTTTTACTATCGGTCACCACGCTCAAAAAGTGTAAATTGAATTAATATCAAAGAAAGAAAAACAAAGAAAAAAAACTGCATAAATAAAATAAATAAATAATTATAATTGCATTAGTTGATAAAAATGCTATGAAATAGCTTTACCGCGGCAGTCTCCGAGTGCCACACGTATTATTTTTAATAATTAACCACATACATTGCGCATTAAGTTAAGTCTTAAGAATGTCTAAAAAAACTAGCATTGGTTCAAAAATTATTTTTTCCTAAGAATGTCTACAAAATTAATTTGAAACAATATTAACAATAGTGCGTCTTAAAATAATAGTGGTGCCATCTATTATCCACCAGACAAACAAGACAAAACCTTAATATTAGACAACTATAAAAAAAATATTGAATAAATTACTTAACCGCAGAGTTCGAAAGTATCGGAAATAACTAACCGTCTGGTGGTGGTAGCTTCTTGGTGGTGGTGTCCGTTGAGACAGGCGGCGCGCGGAACCTTGAGGCGGTGAGCGCGGCGCCAGCACCCAGCAGCGCGAGCGCGGCCGCAGCCAGCGCCGCGGCGGCCGCCCCGCGCCATGCGTCGCGCCACCATCCCACCCCGCCGCCCCCAACGGCCCCGCGCGTACCCTCCCCCGCCGCGCTAGCAGTTAGTGGCAGCTCCGTCGGTGATCCGATGCGCTCTGATCAACATAGCCCACAACTCCGTAATTTGTACGTGGTAGAGCCATGCTGCAGCTATATTATGGCTTCAGAACAAATTGGTTGACTCGACCGGGACGGGACGCTCTCATAGAATATTAGCGTGAAATAGCAGTTCAATGCTGCTGTGTTTCGTATGGTGAGTGTAGAGACTCGGAAACCGTTTTTACTAGTAATAAAATAATAACAATAATAATAATAATCGACATTAGCATTCCGTATGACGAGAACCTCGTGAAAGCCGAAACGGATAAACGAACAAATTATCTGGACCTGGCTCACGAGGTGACCGACATGTGGGGTGGTATGCCGACCGAAATTATTCCTGTACTCGTCTCTGCGAATGGGCTAATCCCAGTCAGCCTCTCGGGTCATCTGAGGTGACTGGGACTCCATGACGGACCGCTCCGGGCTCAAATGCAGAAGGAGGTGCTTCTCGATACCACCCGCATCGTCCGCCGGTTTCTTTCCCTTTCCCCCTAACCCTCGGCCGTTTGGTCTCCCCTGCCGAGGGCTCCCTTCTGGTTGGATCTTATTTATTTATGTAGTTTTTGTATTTATTTTATTTTATTGATATTTATGTATATTTATCTTCTCATTTTAATTTATAATTATATCATTTTATTTTTCTCTTCACAAAGGTATATAATTTTAGATTATTTCTCAAATAATGCGATAGTAGATAATTTTGACCTTTGTGAGAGACTGGTGTCCATACTAGGGTAATCCCTGTGTTATAGATCACCAGGCCCTCACCCTGACGGATAGCACGTATTACATTTTCAAAAATACTACAAGAGAAATACAAAATAGGAAATATTTTATGTGTACGTGTGTGTGTGTGTGTGTGTGTGTGTGTGTGTGTGTGTGTGTGTGTGTGTGTGTGTGTGTGTGAGTGTATGTGTGCACTCATTTGTGGAGGGTTATGTGTTTTTAGGATAATATCTCAGTAAATTTTCAGCAGCCATATAATCGATATTTAGCAACCACTTCCGTAATTTTTGTTTACATGCATGTTTTGGTAGAGAGTAAATTGACCAAAGTTTATTTAATTTATTATAAACGTAACCTCCCAGGAAGCAAAAATGCTTGTGGGAAAATTTTGTCTTTAGAAGCTTACTGGGACAAACTACATATTTCCTTCTTTTGTCAATGTTATAGGAGGACTCATACTGTATAAGAGAATGTTGTAGCAGCGTAGTGTGCAATATAAACAGTTTACGAACAGATAAGACATTACAATGTTGATAAAGGTCAGTTATAGGACAACGGAATGGAAGAGAATTGCTAACTTTTAATAGTGCCCTCTGAGCCCTTTCTAATTGCAATATGGTCGTTTTAGGTGCTCCTCCCCAGATGGTAATGCAATATGTCAACAATGATTGGCACAGTGCAAAATATACCATTTTTCTTACATTAAAATCTGCAACACGACGTAGATTTTTAAAAATATAAATTAACTTACGTATCCTTGTACTTAAGAAGCCAATATGAAGGTGAAAGCTTAGGGTGTTATCTATCATTACGCCAAGATATTTTATGCAATTCGTTCTAGACAGGGTAGGACAGGAGCAAGGGCTTTCAATTTGGAAGCAGCAGTGAGCTGTAATGTGAAAGTGTTCTAACTCAGATACATTGATGTTTTGGGTAGTAAATGCTATGTATTTTGTTTTTTCGACATTTAATGTAAGTTATGATTCTTTTAGTAATTTAGTTATTAAATCGAACCCATTTTGTGCGAAGTTAAATACCTCAGACCATGTATCTGCCTGGAAAAGAAGAGCCGTGTCATCCGCAAAGGCAATGATCCTCCCACTGTGAATTTTTAGATTACATAGTGTATTAATATATGTAAGGAACAGCGTGGGACCAAGCACACTACCCTGTGGTACACCATATGATATGGGAAGGTCATCACTGTAGCAACTACCAATCCTTACCCTCTGATATCGATCCCTTAAGTAGTCAGAGAATAGTTTCAGCTGTGTATTTCTTATTTCAAGATCTTCTAGCCTATTCAACAAGAGCGGGATGTAAACTGTATCAAACGCTTTAGCTAGATCAAGGAATATAACAACTACTTTCTTTTTACGGTCAAGGTTTGTAACAACGAAATCTGTTAGTTCATGAACTGCATCCTGAGTTTAGCGTCGTAACGTTTAGGTCGAAAACCATATTGACAATGTGATAACAGATCATGTTTCTCTAAGTAATTAGTCAAACGCTTGTTAATCACTTTTTCAAGAATTTTTGACATAGTGGGAAGAATGGAAATGGGTCTATAGTTATTGACACAGCCCACATCACCGCTCTTGTAAATAGGGTGAATTTCAGCTAGTTTGAAACACTTGGGGAATTTACCAGTTTTAAGGGAAAGGTAACATATATAGGTATGTAATGGGAGGAACTAGTAAATGTCTATACCTTTTTAGAAATAAAGTAGAAATAGTATCTCTACCTACGCTATAATCAGATTTCATATTTAAAATAATTGTCTCTATTTCATGTTCGTCCGTGTCAATAAGTACCATGGAGTGTTGATATACGTTTGTAGGAAAAATGCTACGAGTGTTTTTATTAACGTGGTGTTTTTCCGCCAAAGATTTACCAATATTTACAAAAAATGAATTAACATAATTAACTGAAGTTTTAGGGTCAGATTTATTTAACAACATATCGGCATTATTATTTAATTTATTCGTATTTGTGACTGCTTTAATTGTGTTCCAAAGTTTTTTATTGCTTGTTTTAACTGCTGTTGTTAATTCTGCTTTTTCATATTCTTTTTTCAGTTTTTTAAGTAGTTCATGACAATAATTACGGGAACAAAAAAAATATTTCGTCCTAGTCGTAGTTTCTTTTTTCTTAGTATAAGGGTGACAAACAAGCACACAGTCCACGATGGTAAGTGGATGCTGTGGCCCATAGATATCTACATTTTTAACTTCGCTTAAGAATCAACATGCAGATGCGTTGTCACCCTTGAGGAATATGATGGAATGCCTCGATTCCAGTAAAACGCGTCTCCTGGTTTTTACACTCACCATACAAAACACAGCAGCATTAAGCTGCTATTTTACGCTGGTATTCTGTGGAGATCTTATTCAATTACTGGTATAGATGGTATAGATGGTGTGATTATTAGATATGAATTTTGATTGAAGGAACCTATGTCACGATTCCTGAAATAATCAAGCATTAATACCTCCACCACCTCCAATAACCAAATTACAATGTGTTTAGTTTTACCTTAGAAAATTTAATGATTTATTAATTTTACGCGAACACTACACATTGAATAAAACTAATAATACCTTGATTAAAACTACCTTTACGGATTTTATAGCGTTTAGTTTGAATTATTTTTAATTAGTGACGTTTCAGGTGCTTTCCAGATACCATGGTCATGGGGGACCGAGGACTGGGACTTGGGGGAACTAAAAACGGTGGAACAAACGTCGGGCACTAAAAATAATACAAATTAATCGCGATAAAAACCACGAAAGTTATTTCAATCAATTTGTCGCGTAAATATAAGAAACCATTAACAATTAATACAGATTTTATCGCTTTTAATTGGTTTGTTTTCAATTCCCGACGTTTCGGGTGCTTTATAGCACCTATGGTCATGGTGGGGGGGGGGCTGAGATATCTGTCGTCCTAATGTTATAGTTAGTCCGGATACCTTCAGTTTTTGAATATTAATTTTTGGTCCGATCTACGCAGAACGAGTTTAAGTTATTTTGAAGTCTTGCAGTGGTATTTTTAGGTTTGGATTTAATTTTGTAAGATGGTAGCAGTAGTAATAAATATTTAATATGACGCTAACGCAAGAAATTCTCATACAGGCACGAAACACAGTTAAATCTTTATGCCTTCAGATTTCAGATCATTTCAGATTCATCATGAGATCTTCAAGAAACTACAACATTACGGTGTCAAAAATATTGCGCTTAGACTTATTATTTCATATTTAAGTAACAGAACTCAAAAAGTCTTTATCAAATGTAAAAGTTCCCCCGGATTAGTAGTATCAATGGGCGTTCCTCAGAGCTCGATTCTGGGTCCATTCTTGTTCTTAGTCTATATTAATGACTTACCTTATCTTGTGGGGGAAAATCAAGGCATAGTATTATTTGCTAATCATACTTCTTTAATTTTCAAACTGAATCGACAATCAGTTAATTTTGACAATTTAAGTAATTCTCTATCGAAATTAGTACATTGGTTGAACGCTAATAATTTACTCACTGGCAATAAGATGAAATGTATTAAATTTACATAATGTTAAACATTCAAATACCAATATGCTCTTAGATACCATTGTTTTTTTGGTATTACTATTAATGCGAAGCGTCAATGTGGCTCTCATATATTTAAATTAGTTGGCTGTAAGAAAGATTAGAAGGCTCACCAATGTTCTCAACATTTGGATCAGTTGGACTAGTTTATTTTAATTACTTTCGTAGCCTTATGTCTTATAAAATCTTACTATGGGGTAATGCGACTGACATTGATGTTATATTTGTTTTTCAAAAGAGAAACGTACGGGCGATTAATAACATAAATTGTAAAGAAACTCTTAGAGAAAAATTTAAAGAGACAAACGTTATTAACTTTGGCATCGCAATATATTTATGTAAATGTATTGTATGAACATAAAAACAAAAATAACTTTCATAAGAATAAAAATGTTTATACTTTAAATGCCAGGAACAAACATAAGCTTGTAAAACCAGTTACTAAACTCGTCAGAATTAGTAATGTTACGAGCTTGAGGTTCGTGATAATAAAAATTGCCGATAAAATTACCTAAATTAACACTTTAATTTACTTTACACAAATTAAAACTTAAAACACTAATAATTAAACACACTAATTCACCTAATTCCGCTCCGAAGCTTCGCTTGTGTCGCCGAGTTCAACTCTGCCTCGATTGCATCTTGCAGCGCCTATTTATTTAAATTAGCAAAGAAGCGTCTCGAATATTCAAGTAAATGCGCGCAAAGGGACGAGTGTGCGAGTATAGATTTTCTAGAAAATTAGTTCTTCGGATGGCGCTGTCGGTTGAGAGATTTGTGATGTCATTTTCTGCAACGCTCTACTCGCTCTCGTTCCTGACACTAGATGGCGCTAGTATATCGTCGACTTGAGCGCGTAACAGTAATTAATTTATGGGCCATATATACGCTTTTACAACAAAATCCCATAAAATGTACGAAATTTGTCATTAAGCAAGTTTAAATGGAAAAATTTTACAAAAAAGTGCTATCATAATATAAAATAACTAAAATAACCTATGGTAATGAGGTGATCGCCACCATGCTGGTTCTATAAAAATTCGTTCAAAAATTGTAAAAAGATAAATTTATTGTAAATCGAAATATGTTTAAAAACAGCCTCGCTGGGTTTCTTGCTGGTCCTTCCCAGGACAGAGGTTTTTTTTTCGAACCAGTGGTAAATAAAAAATGACTTTAAATAAGTATTATAGTACAACAATATAATATATTGAATTAAAAGTCATTCATTAGTTAATTTTATTTCTTTAATTTCATTTCGTAAAATCGAAATATCGCTACTACTAATTTTCCCTGCAATTTCAAGAATATCGATATATTATTGGAATAGAACCTGTTATAACTATAAATAATATGGTCACGCTGATGGCCAGAAAATGGTGCGGCGATAGGGTCTCGGGTTCAATTGCGGGTCGAGTCAAAACCAGAATAATTTGACTAAATTCGAAAATGAACCGAATAATGGCCTTACCCAAATATTTCCTCATTATTTGCCATAGTTGCCACGTTTTTCAAAATGGATAGCAACCGCAGTTTTTTATTTTTAGTCGATATTATGAAGACGCTGGTGCCCATCTCTTGGTTTGTTTTAGAGTTAATTTAAGAATTATCTATAATCTAATTATAAACCTTACCTCCATTGGCTGTAAGAGTAGCCGCTCTGTAGAGTGCCGCGGTTTCACCTGCAGGTGAATATGCCGTCACCCGAATTTCATACCACGTTCCTGGTTCCAAATTATTTACCTGATAAAAATTTAAAAGTAAGTGCATTTTGTAAAAAAGGTTAAAATGTACTCGTACCTATTTAAAGCGCACTAATTTTATTAAGTTCTATTGATGATTTACATTAAATTAGTTTACCGAGTGAAATTGTATTTTATTATATTACCTTACGTACTCTTGAGCTATTTCTACCGCCAACTAAATGCATATCTACTTATTTATTATATTTAGATGGACACTTCACGTTTAAAATGGATTTCATCGCGTTTAATTTTCGTTCCGATCACTTTGCAGCACCTATGGTCACGGATAAAGTTAATTAAAAATCAAAAGACGTTCCGAGTGTTAAAAAAACAATAAAATCCATAAAAGCAGTTTAATTCAGTATTTCTATCGTAAGTTATGACTTAAAAATCTCACATTAAATTATAGAAGCACTCCATCGTGGTCTAAGTATTATTTATGACGAGTATAAATTTTTCTGACAATTGTTTGTTTGCAGTTGGTTGATGCATTAAAGTCCATAGGTTGTATTTCAAACATATTAGTTTAACTGTTGGATGGTTAATTGCAATATTAAAACAAAAACATTTCCGCACCGTCAAAGAGTCTCCGTCAACAGGCAAGTCCGTGTCGGCGACAGCCACGGTCCAGCGCGCAACGGGACAGCGTCCGCCCCACGTCAGTAGGTTGAGACGCAGCGCAGTGCTGTTGACCCAGATCAGCTCCTTGCCCGGTGGAGCCTTCGTCTCTACGCACGATATACACTCTCTTATGCACTATGCGTGGATATATATACGCAAATATATACATTATTAAGATCACATAACTTCTTGGTGCAGGGTAAATAACATATTACTAAAAATATAAATTATTGGTACAGTTAGTTCAATAGAAGCGACATTAGCCTAATGGCAGAGTGCGGATCGCGAACTCATAAAGTTGAGGGTTACTGAACAATTTATTGGTATAATTATTCATTATTACTCAATTGCTTTATTTTTAAATGATTTAAAAAATTTTTAGACACATATTATCAACACTAAATATATTTATCAATATAATTTACATATATAAATTAATGTATTTAACAGTACACTTTACTAACACCGCGCGTGCTTATTGGTCAAATGGAATAGTGCGCGCTTCGCCGGTGTTCTGTTACACACTTCCGTCTCTTTTCACGAAATCACTGCCGCGAATTACAGAATAGCGAGAGATTAGTAACAACTTTCACTGTCTCAACTCACGTGTGCCTGTTTAAAAATGTCCAATAAAGATCATCACAAACTTACCTTAAGAAATATAACTATGTAACATAACAAATATAAAGAGATAAACTGATTCGGTACTAATAATGCTACGAGATCTCCAAAACTATACGCTCGATCGAATTTAGATTTGGCACGTAAGATATTCCTTTCTTGGAGTATATAACCCACTAAGAAAGGATTTTTTTAAAATTCAAACACTAAATGGGGATTTTACAACTTGAATTTAATACTTGTGTTCAAAAAAATTAAACACTTGAATTTTAAGAAAAAGTGTAATTTTTGTTATTCGTTTTAAACATGTGGAGCCCGTAGAAAAGTACTCACTGTCACCGATTGTATGCAGCGTGAGCAGCTGCGAAGGCGGGGAGGCGCCGAGCGCGTTGTGCGCGTGCAACCAGACGGCGTAGCGCGCGCCGCATGCCAGCCCGCGCAGCGCCAGCTCCGCGTTCGCGCTCTGAGCGCTGCGCGCGCGCCCGCCGCCCGCCCACGCACGCCGCCACCACACGCTGTACCCTGCACCGCGGTCGTCCCAAACATTACTGTTTTTAAAATATACCGTTACCATTACAGCCTATTAAGGTTCACTGCTGAACATAGGACTCCCCCCATAGATTACCTCATAGGCATAAGACTTATTGTAGTACTGCGTATGGACCGGGTCATTGAACAAACAATATGACACCAACTCCTTGGTGCAAAAATGTTTATGGAGCACCAACGCGAGCACCAATGTGTTCCGTGCGTAAGGCGACCCGATGGAGTGACGACCTGGTAAGACATGCAGGAAGTCGATGGATGCAGGTGTCTCAGGACCGTGTTTTGTGGCATAACTTGGGGTAGGCCTATGTTCAGCAGTGGACTTGTGAAGGGCTGTAATAATGATGATGATTAGTTGGCAGTATTTCCTCCCTCCTAACTTCCGCTCCCTTCCTGCTCGGGTATGTCCAATGACAATGCTACGCAAAAGGTGAAAGGGGTAATTGACCGCTAGCGCAGGAAAATTTGTCTTAATGCACTAGTGCGATTAATTTGTCGTCGCACACCACCACAGCTGCAATGTAGCACCATAAACCTCGAGGCCTCGAGTAGGAGGCAATCAGAAGATCAGCTCCCACGTAAGTGCATTTCCCATTTTGAGTTGTTCTCATTTGTTATTCTTTTTCCACAGCAGCTCATGCTCCCGCCCCTACAAGCTGATATAGTAAATTAGTTCCTAGTAAGTGCATTGCCCAAAATTGGGTACGTGCCACGTCCATCATCTTGTTTTGGTTCTAACTAACTACGCACCTACCGTTCAGTTCAATCCAAAATATTTATCGTTAATCTCGCATACACGTTTTCGAGGTCATTATCAGCGGGAATCGAATCCGGGACCCTGTGACCCAATCATTTTGTGATTCATTCTCTCCGGATATGAAGGGCAACCTAGTCACCCTAACCATTTAGTGACCATCCGTTTTCCGGATTCGAACCCAGGAACTATTAGCGCCACCATTTTTTATTCCTTCATTCTGGATTTAAAGTAGCAGCTTACCGCCGCACCAAGTTGCGTTAGTCACAAATTGCGTTAAAACTGAACTCAATTCATAAAATATATAATTTCTAATTTTCAACTATAACACAACTCATTATTAATAATTGTCGAAGTTGTGAATAAGTAAAAAGTTATAAAAAATAAATAAAAATAAAATTAAGTAAATTGCGTCACCAAAAATACTTAATATTATGAAGGTTGTAGTGTGCGCTTATATATGTAGGATATATCATATGTAGGATAAATAAGGAGAGATAGTAATAAATCTACAGTCAAGACCACTAGACGTTTCATTTCCACAGGCCTGTTGGTCTAGTGGATAGTGACCCTGACTGCTATGCCGGAGGTCGTGGGTTCGATTCCCACCCAGGACAAATGTTTTTGTGATAAGTACGATCATTTGTTCTGTGTCTAGGTGTAATTTATCTATAATATTTATGTATTTAGAAATATATAAGTACGTTTATCAGTTGTCTAGTACCCATAACACAAGCTCTGCTTAGCTTGGGACTAGATGGCGTTGTGTGATAGTTGTGGAATATTATTATTATTATTATGGGGTATCTATATAATTTTCTCACCTGGTTGGGTGCTATAAATATATAATTATAAATTAAAATGAAAAGATAAATATACATAAATATCAATAAAATAAAATAAATATAAAAACTTCATAAATAAATAAGATCCAACCAGATGGGAGCCCTCTGCAGGGGAGACCAAACGGCCGAGGGTTAGAGGGAAAGGGTAAGAAACCGGCGGCCGATGCTGGCGATATCGAGGAGCACCGCCTTCTGCATTTGAGCCCGGAGCGGTCCGTCACGGAGTTCCAGTCGCCTCAGATGACCCGGGAGGGTGACTGGGATTAGCCCATTCGCAGAGACGACTACAGGAATAATTTCGGTCGGCATACCACCACACATGTCGGTCACCTCGTGAGCCAGGTCCAGATATTTTGTTCGTTTATCTGTTTCGGTTTTCACGAGGTTCTCGTCATACGGAATAGTAATGTCGATCAAAAATATCCTTGACTGTGCCCGGTCCATCAGCACAATATCAGGCTTATTCGCAAGAATAGTCCTGTCTGTGATGATGGCCCGGTCCCAGTAGAGCCTGGCGCGGTCATTTTCGAGCACGGCTTCCGGCAAGTACCTGTAATACGACAATTCTCGGTCCACGAGACCGTATTTCAGAGCGAGCTCCTGGTGTAGAATTCTGGCTACTAGGTTGTGCCTGTGCAAGTACTCAGAGTTAGAAAGCGCCGAACAACCGAAGATGACATGCCTAAGTGACTCCCCGGGATGGCGACAAGCTCGACAGACGTCGACAGTTCCATCCTTTAGGATGTATCTCCGATGGTTGTTGGTCTTAATAACCTGATCCTGTATTGCACAGACAAAACCCTCGGTTTCCCCGAAGAGGTCACCGAAACGTAGCCAGTTGATGGAGGCGGCTGTATCTACGTGAGGCTCATGTAGAGCCCTGTAGTACCTCCCGTGGAGCTCCTTCTCCTTCCATACGGTCTCCCGGTCGGAAATGCTCTGTACTGCCGGGTCTTGTCATTGCTCGTTGGCTAAGGATAGAGGGGTAAGTCCTTTTTCACTAGAAATAACGTCATTATCGAATGAATCATCCGATCTCGCCAGGAATTAATGACGGAGGCTGCACACTTCGCGATTATGCATGGTGAGCGCGCTCAGGAAGCCACGCCCACCATGCTTTCGCGGCAAGTACAGCCTCATTACCGACGATCTCGGATGATGCATCCTATGGGACGTCATTGTAGTGCGGACTTTTCTATCCAGGGCGTTAAGTTCAGTCTGACTTCACCTGAGTATGCCAAAGGTATACATGAGGACAGGCATAACCCAACCGTTATATGCATGTGTCTTATTCACACCGGACAAAAGGCTGTTAAGTACTTTGGTCAAGCGTGCATAAAACATGTCGCAAACTGACTGTTTCATACCATCCTCGTCGATACCGATGTTCTGTGACATACCCTGGTATCGGTATGTTTCAGCCTCGGAAAGGGCCCTTAAGTTGACGGGCATAGATAAGTCTATGCCTTCAGAGTTAGCAACCCTTCCCTTTCAACATGGAGGACCGCACACTTATCCGTCCCCAGCTCCATTCTAATAGAACTGCCAAATTCACACGTGATGTTTAGCAATTCCATAAGATGGGAGCGACTGGAGGCGAATAATTTGAGGTCATCCATATAGAAAAGGTGGGTCACTTTTGTACCTCCTTTGTGAAGCCGAAATCCCCTCCCGGAGCCCTCCAGTAAACTACTGAGAGAATTCAAAGAGAGGCAGAACCAGATTGGACTCAGTCAGTCGCCCTGGATTATACCCCTTCTTATCCTTATGCGGCTTTCCGCAGCCGTCATTCGCTCGCCTAGATGACATACACTGCTCGAGGAAGTCTCGAACTGTACAGTCAATCTTGTACAGCTCGAGGATCCTCTTTAGCCATGTATAGGGCACCGAGTCAAATGCCTTTCTGTAATCTACCCAAGCGGCGGAGAAGTTCCGACGGTTGCGTTTCACCACTTTGCCAATGACCGCGTCAATGAGGAGTGGTTCCTTGGTTCCACGACCGCCACCCCGACATCCATTTTGAGCGCGCGACATCACCTGATTTAAGTCCAGGTGACGAGCGATTCTCGCGCTCAAAATGGATGTTAGTGTCTTGTATATGGTCGGTTGACATGTGATGGGGCGGTATTTTCTCGGGTCTGTGGCACCCTGATCTTTAGGAACCAAATGAGTGATCCCAGTAGTGAAGAGGCTTGGGAGCGACTTCTTGTTGAGAGCCTCTTGAAACTGTCGGGTGAGCACAGCGTGACACACCATGAACCCCTTCAGCCAGTAGTGATGCAGCCCGACAAGCCCCGGACTTTTCCAGTTCGGGGCCCTACGGACCGCCTCAGCTACGTCATCCGGCGTTATGATGACGGGGTCCATGGGTGTAATACCCGCACACTGACTCGCCACAACTTCCGTCCAAGGGCCCTAGTTGTGGTTTACGGGCTCTGACCACAGGCTGCGCCAGAATGCGTCCGTGTCGGCTTGATTTGGTGCAGGGCCCGTTCCACTTACTATTAGTCGCTCCAATGATTTAAAGAGCCTCTTCTGATCACTCTGGATGAGACGATTCTGGTTGAACCGTGTCGACCTTTCGGTATATCGCCGAATCCGCTTTCCCCAAGTAGCTATTCTTTGCTTCAGGTCGTCTATGCGCTCCGTCAGTTTTTGCATTATATCCGGCTGGGACAAACTAACATTTGTCCCAGCAAACACCATCCTGACGGTGCGCACAATCCTTGGCCTGGTATTGCCTGACCTGAAGCATATCAGTCTGCCGATGAGGGCCCTAGCCTTTGCGATACGTTCTTCAATTCTTATTCTCCAGGCGATAGCACTACTTTTTCCAGTAGCGCGTCCAGTCGTGGAAAGTTTGGCGCCTATAACACGGCAGACTGCCAGTGCGACGCCAAAAAGAATTGAGTCTGTCTCGCAAAGGTCCCGGCTGGCTTCCAAATAGGTAACCAGCATTGGGTTCAGAGCCCTCATGACAGCCTTATTCCGCTTGCTTAGGGCTAAGCGGGGAAGTCGCGGTCGATTTTCGAGAGGCGTACTGCGCGTTTCCACAATCGCCTCATTATTATTATTATTATTATTTATTCCCCGAACCTCCCAACATTACATGGCGACCCTGACAGGCGGTGCGCTGCTACAATGCAAGCGCACCGCCGGGACCTGCATAGGAAATAAAGTAATTTTTTGAAGAGAATAAATAAATCAAAATAAATATACGACAATAATATAAGTAATAATAAAATGAACATAATACCGGACGTGACAAATAATTTTTTAATTACGAATATAAGAAGAGACCACAATTTTTTTGAGAAATCGAAGTTGATTATATACTTAAAGAAAAAATTTAGAAAATACCTAAAAACAAATTATACAAGAAACTCCAGTAACATTGTTTTAACAGCAAAATCAAGATTGACAAGTTTCAAGAAAGAAGATTCAAAGAACAAAAAACTTCTCAATCAAAATTTCTTCAAGAGAAGAGTAAAGAAATTAAGAAAAAAGAAGCTCAAGAGGAAGTCCAGACCCAACCACGTCGGTGATCTAACGACATCTTTGAGTATCAGAGCCGCAGAAAGAAGTCAGGGGTACAACGAGCGACTAGCCAAGTTCTGTAGCAGGTACAAGACATCTCGAAATCACCGAATGAAAGTTTAATTATATAATAGTTTTGCGCGCCTAAGTTGACGTCTGGCACTAGCGCCATATAGTGTCAAGTAACAGAGCGAGGAGAGCTTTCCAGAAAATGACATGACTAATCTTTCAACCAACAGCGCCATCTAGTATCGAATTGAAGAACTAAGAAGAATTGAAAACTAACTAATTTTCTAGAAGCCTCACACTCGAACTTTCTGCGTCTGGATGTTCAGCGCCCGTATGAACGCTACGGGAATATTCTGGATGTTTCGGCGTAAAAGTGTATTTTTACCCGCTGCATGCCGCGATCGGGACAGTATTGAATTTGACGAGACAAGCGAAGCTTCGGAGCGAAATAAAGTTAATCAGTGTGGTTAATTATTAGTGTTTTGGGTTTTAATAGGTGTAATGTCAGAAAAGTGTAAATTTTGGTATTTCAATCGGCAGTTTTTATTGTCACGAATCCTAAGCTCGTAACAATTGGTGTCAGAAGTGGGATCAAATCATGCCGATTTTACCTAAGGAGGAAACGAAGGGTGTCCGTACCAGAAGTCAACGCCAGCAGGAGACGGACCACAGAAGATTTGATGGTGCAACGCCCCAGACGTCGGGGGATCAACTGCCAACCACGGAGGCTAGCGCGTCAGCAGCTCCTACACCTGCAGCACCTTACTTAGGTGCTCTCATGATGATGTTGCAGGAACAGGCCCGCCAGCAGGCGGAACAGGCACGCCGATTGGAAGAGCAGCTGCTGGGCGGACAGGAGGAACAGGCCCGTTGGTTGAAAGAGCAGCAGGAGGAACAGGCTCGCCAACAGGAGGAACAGGTTCGCTGACAGAAGGAACAGGTCCGTCAGTTAGAAGAGCAGCTGCGGGGCGGCCAAAAGGAACAGGCCCGGCGTTTAAAAGAGCAGATGCTTCTCATGAAGGATCTTCATGCTACCTTCGGGAAGGAGATAAAGGAGGTGAAGGATAGGGTCGCTCAGTATGACAACTGCCTGTCGGAAGCTGAAACCCAAATGGCGAAAGCTGAAACTCGAATCGAGAAAGCTGAAACCCGAATCGACCAAGTGAGCAATCGGGTTGACAATGTGCTGGCTGACGTGAAGAAAACGCTGAACGACCTCAAACTGGGGGATGGAATTACAGCTCCTGTAGTAGCTACAACACCTTCGCTACGTGGGTTTAAGGTGCCACCGTTCGAGGGGACTTCTTCCTGATCGGCCTACAAAATCCAGTTCGAAGCTGTTATGAAGGCGAACGGCTGGAATAAAAGTCAGGCCATGACTGCTCTCACACTAGGCCTGCGCAAAGCTATATATACATATATATACATGTATATATATATATATATATATATATATATATATATATATATATATATATATACACACAATAGGTTAGAACAAATATGAAATATATACGAAAAAGAGAGCTGAGTTAATTCAAACTTGCAGCGATTTAATCATATACTTACGGACTTGATTTTTAAAGACGAATTTGTTGAGAGTTTTTTAATGTCAAGAGGAATGTCGTTCCAGAGTCTGATGGCCATGAGGGCGAAAGAGTGAGAAAAATAACCAGTACGGTGTAAAGAAGTGAGCAACTTAAGATTGGCCGAGGAACGGAGAGAAAAATTATGAGAATCTCCCAGATATTGAAACTTAGATTTCAGATACTCGGGAGCACATGGATCGTTCAAAATTGAGAAAAGGGTGCAGAGTATTTTAACATATCTGCGCTGACGGATAGGCAGCCAGTTTAACTGTGTACGAAAGGAAGATACATGATCGTATTTACAAAGGCCATTGCAAGCTCATTGAAGGGAACCTGGTGCAGTCATTCATCGACGGCATCCGTGACATTGAAGTCAGAGCTGCTGTGAGGCTCGCACACCACGAGACGCTTAAGGACGCCTTGGCCCATTCACTAGAGGTAGAAGCCGTGCGACTGGATTATCGTTCCCATCGCGTCAGGAGGTTAGGTGCTATGGCTGTGGGGAAAGGGGCCATCTTCGATCCAGCTGCCCTAAGCGAACTGTAGAAATGGAAGGTGATCGATCTCGAGAGGGTAGTGCAGCTAACAACACGACCTGGCGTGGCAGGATCACCGTTCCCCTCACGTTAGGGAGTTTGCAGCAGTAACGGTACGCGACCACAATAAAAATTACAGCCTAAGGTGCTACGGCTGTAGGGAAAAGGGCCATCTTCGAACCAGCTGCCATAAGCGATTGGTAAAAAGGGAAGGTGATCTATCTTAAGAGGGTTGTGCGGCTAACAGCACTACCCAGTAGCAGAAATAAGACTTTGTGAATAAACACCGCAGTGGGAAATCGCATGGCAACACAGATGCATTGTCAAGGAGACCTTGTCCTGAAGATTGCAAACATACGTAACTACGAACGTACGAACAAACAAACGTACTAGGTAAGAGAGTAAGGAAGTGGTATCAGTAAGGATGCTCAGAAAAGACCACCTCAGCAACGAGTGGAAGGACAGCTTACAACATGCACGGCCAGAAGATCTGGACATCAAGCCGATTTTAAAATGGATGAAGGCCAGTACTCTCAAGCCCAAGTGGGGCGACGTCTCAGCGATTAGTTCGACCACCAAAAGCTATTGGACCCAATGGGACAGCTTGCTGATTCAGGATGGAGTTCTGTGCCGTAAATGGGAAAATAGTAGAGGAGACAACTGTCGTCTGCAAATGGTTGTCCCTAAATCTAAAGTGTCGGATGTTCTACAGCTGTACCTTAATGGTTGTTCAGGAGTTCATCTGGGAGTTAAACGAACTCTACTGAAGATCCGAGAACGATTTTACTGGGTCAACTGCCGAAACGATGTCGAGGACTGGTGTCGCAAATGTACAAGTTGTGCGGTTGTAAAGGGACCTCAGACTCGTAGTAGAGGTGCATTGAAGTTGTACAATGTTGGTGCACCATGGGAAAGAATAGCCATTGACGTGGCGGGGCTGTTTCTGGAGAGTGAAAGGGGTAACAAGTATTTCATGGCTGTGATGGATTACTTTAGTAAGTGACCAGAAGTGGCCAGAAAAATTGTAGATAATCGGCAACGAGTATTGGGACAAGCACATACAACCGTTTTGTTGTTATATCGAAGCGCTGTTTACGAAAGTACGGATGTGACACCAGCTTTCGCAAACTTTGAAAGAGCATTACGGCTGCCTGCGGACCTGATCACCGGGATACCACCTGATGCCCCACGCAGTATAACCGATTATGCAAATGACTTGCGGAACAAAATGAGTGACATTTATGAGCACGTCAGACAATCGGGCCAGCAAATGTCCGAAAAGATGAAAACCCGGTATGACCGCAAAATGAACAACAAGGGTTCGACGAAGGTTCACTAGTGTGGTTGCACAAACCAGTCCGCAGCAAAGGGAAATCTCCTAAGCTTCAAGCTAAATGGGACGGCCCGTACCTGATTGTGACGAGGATTGACGATGTAACCTACGGGATACAGAAAATCGCCAGAGGGACTCCTAAGATCGTCCATTTGGATCGCCTGGCGCGTTATTATGGGGCCGATAATGCTCGGGACCAGCATATCTTAGGAGGGGGCAGTGTTGCGCGCCTAAGTTGATGTCAGGTGCCTGGCACTAGCGCCATCTAGTGTCGGGGACCTGCAAGGACGTGGAAATGCACCGCATACACAACGTCACAGCCTACATTCCGATGCACGGAACACCAATTTGGTTTGGAACTCGCCGATTTAGTTTGGAATCATAATAATAAGATTTTACTTTTGTATTATTTTAAAATTTTTCTCTTCTTACTTTTATTTTATATAACTTTTACATTTCTTCATTTTCAACTTTTTAAACCTTTCCTTTCTTTGGCATCCCAGTATGTACGTTCCAAATATCATACATTTATTTTTCGCTGACGCGATTTGACCCGTCGCACCACGAATTACATAACGTACGTACGTATCGTAATATCGTCTTATACTAACTTTAAATAACTTAACTATCAAAGAATCTATTCGAGTCGCAAACTATAGCCCATACAGTTTCTTTCCTGTATTTTTTCTAAATTTGATTTATTTTTAGCATTTAACCGCTGTATTTTTTGCAACGTTTGCAAATAAAATATAACGAATAATAAGCAAATTAAAAATTTATAAACTTTTTCGTCACAAATATCTCGGTTAGTTTATGTTATAAACATTTTTTGCAATACTCTGTACTGGTCTATGAGTATATTTATATTTAAAAAAGTAGGTAATTCTAACGCTAATCTCTTGATCTGTTACATCCCATAAAATCCATTTCTGCACATAAGCCTCTAGGTTGTTCTATAGGGGGGATCTTGCCAAATTTGTTGGTTAGTTGGCACATAGGTTAACAAAATATTCTGTCAACTACTAAACTCTAAAACAGCAAAAATCCAAATATGACCGCTTTGATATTCCGCACAGCACTTTAACCCACAACTACTTATATTTACAGACCACTTTTATAAGAAGAAGTTTAGTATTTTTGAATCAATATGAATTTTTCTATCCTCTAGTGGAATAAAAAGTCAGTTAATCTATGGATATTTATTTATAATCTACGTTCATTTCATACGCCATCTATGGATATTTATTTATAATCTACGTTCATTTTATTTAAAATCCGCAACGAGTACGTGCGAGGAAGCTTGGGCGTGCGCGACATCGCTGACAAGATGAAGGAAAGTAGGCTGCGATGGTATGGGCACGTAAAGAGGAGGCCACCCGACTACGTAGGAAACTTGGCACTACAACTTTCCATCCCAGGTCGAAGATCCAGGGGCAGACCCAAAACACGATGGAAAGATGTAGTGGTAAAGGACATGAGAGAGTGCGAAGTCTCCGAAAATGAAGTCGAGGATAGAGCGAAGTGGAGGCGTAAGACAAGAAAGGCTGACCCCACCACCATGTGGGACACATAGCTAGGAAGAGAGAGAGAGAGAGAGAGAGAGAGAGAGTTCATTTCATACGCCATTTTCTAGTGGTTTATTAGTGTTTTAGTATAGTGTTCTATTATCAAATTGTGTACGGTGCAACACCGTGCATTCTCCCGCGTCAGCATTTTAGTAATTTGACACTATGCGCGACTGATCTCATTCATTAATATTTTATTTTTCAGTGTGTTTGTGTTTGCCTACCAATACGGTCGCGTGACTCAATCTTATATTTTTACCAAGTTTCGTGTATTGTGAAATCGCAATAAATCATTGTTTTTCTCAAGATCGTGTTTAAATCATTCATCATCAGATCAAGTAAAAGGTGTGTGGTATACCAAGACCATACATCTTTATGGTCCTTCGAGGAAACTGATCAGTGTTTTGTGGATCTCAAGTGCAGTGCGATCGGTTCGGTTGGCCTCCCACCAGCGGGTCTCACCAGCCGAATTGAGACGGCGCTCTACGTGTACTGAGTCTGCAAATATACTGAGAACCAGTAATAACACAAAGAACAAAACCGAGAATATCAAGAATACCACAAGCATAGCAAATTTGAAACATTCACCAAGCACACCAAGCCAACACTCTCCAAGCACACCAAGCATAAGCATTCATCAAGCACAGAAGGATTTCACAAGCAAAGCAAAAGCATATCAAGCAAGCGTATCAAGGTATTTTCAAAAACAAGCAAAACAAATAAGTGATTTTTTACCAAGGTTTTAACGTATCAACTCCTTCACGAAATAATGTTAAGCATGGAAAATCTCCTAGCAAATCAACAACAAATTATCGATGGCATTAATCAAATATTTGTAAATTTTAAGAAAGATAGTCAAGAGCAAAAGACGCCCGACTATATTAACCGAAGATTGAATAATTTAGAAGGGTATTGGCAGGAATTCCTGAACAATCATGTTGAACTGTGCGCTTTTCCAGACAAGTCCCATGCTTATTTTACTAACAATACGTATGAAAAAACCAAGGCAAATTATGAGAATATAACAGCTACAATAAAAGCGTACTTACTGAAGTCGGAACATCAACCAAAACCTTCAACGCCCTTGAATGAATGAATGAATGAATATACTTTTATTGTACACCACAAACAAATATACAGTTAAAAAAACACAAAAAAGATTATAATATTATGTAAGTACAATTTGGCGGCCTTATCGCTACATAGCGATCTCTTCCAGGCAACCAAAGGTGTAAGGATTAGAACAGTGAGAACTAGGTAGGTGGTGCAATATAAATATACATAATATAATAGCGATTTATAGACAATACATGCAATAAAATAACATACAAATAACTAATACACGAAACTATATAAATTGCTAAAATATAATAAAAATAAAGTTAAACATATGTAAATATAAATATACATACATATATATATATATATAAATATATAAACAAACTTACACATTTACCCAAATATATATATATATATATATATATATATATTTGGCCCTTGATAAGACCCGCAACTCCAATGGGTGCACCCTCAACTTCGGGAGCTCAACATTCATTTAGAACGGAGTCCCAGGGAACCAACAGCAAGACAGATGAATTATTCAAGAAGCAATCAAGCAACTTCAGAGCATTTAAAAGGACAGTTTCTAACATAAATCTTGACGATGTGACGGAGAAATGGGAGCTGGAAGATCTCCTCCGCTCTTTGCAGTCGCGATGGTCAGCTATCGACAGTCTGCACTGGAACATTGACAGTGAAGTTCAAGGAGCCAACCAAGAATATGAGAGCACTTTTTCATATTATGAACAACTATATAATTCCACCAAATGATCCATCAACAGCAAGCTGTGGTCAGTGTCCCATCGGGAAAAATCAACCCCCCAGATGGAAATACCTGTTTTTGTAGGAAATTATCATCAGTGGACATCATTCAAGGACCTGTTCACTGAAACTATCCATAATAACCCATCATTATCAAACGCACAGAAAATGCAATTTCTTAAAGTTAAGGTGCAAGGCGAAGCAGCAAGGATTTTGCAGCATCTTCCGATTAGCACTGAAAACTATAATATCTGCTGGGAAATTCTTAACCGCAGATACAACAACAAGAAACTCATTTTTACTTCGCACATCAACAGCTTATTGAATATTCCTGTTATACAACAACATCAAGCTATCAACCAGATCAAGCGACTTCATGACACCACTCTGGAGACACTCAACGCCGTAAAAAACTAAGGTGTTGATGTCAGTACGTGGGATCCTTTGCTGGTGCACTTACTGTCACAAAAATTGGACAATGAAACATTCAATGATTACAATGAATCCCTAGAACAACCACGTGAGTTACCGACGCTCAAAGATTTTTGGCATTCCTGGAAGGAAAATTCACTACGTTGGAAACATCCCGTAGAAAACAAGAACCAACCACACAAAAACCATCATCAAGTCAGATCCCGGTGAAGCATGATAAATCAAGATACCAAGTATTTTCCAACTACAATGTTACAGAACCAACAAATGCAAAAACAAGTAATCAGTTTTCAATCACGTGCCCGCTCTGTAACAATGGCCATGGAATATATTTTTGCCAAAAACTTATAGCAATGACGCCGCAGCAGAGACGCAGTACCATATCAAGATTACGGCTGTGCTCAAACTGCCTAAACCATCACCAAGGAAAGTGTATTTCTAAGAATCACTGCCGCGAATGCCAAGGTCAGCACAACACAATATTGCACGAAGCATTAGTAACATCTAAAAACATGAACCAACCTAGCTCATTCAGAACGGTTAACCAGGGAAACTCATCAAGCAGCGCAGATGCTGTCCAGCAGAACCAGAACAGTGTGCACGTGTCACAGCAGCGCGACGTGCCAGAGATACTGCTCGCTACAGCTATTGTTCAAGTTCAAGCTAACAATGGCTCTTACTACAAGCTCCGAGCACTCCTGGACCAAGGATCCCAGACCTCAATTATCACGGAGAAAGCAGCTCAACTTCTATCCCTACCTAGAAGTCAGTGTAAAGGGGTCATAACGGGGATCTGCATAAAGGAAAACAACTGTAAAGGCGTGATTAAGTTAACAATCAAGTCCAATAATAGCGACTTCACACTTAATACCGAAGCTCTCATAATGAAAACTCTGATCAATAATTTACCTAACTACACCTTGGACAAGCCGTCATGGTCATTCCTAGAAAATATACAGTTAGCAGATCCAGAATTATACAAAAGTCGGCGGGTAGATATACTTCTGGGAGCAGAAGTATACTCAAACATCATCTTAGACGGAATTTGCAGAGAAAACAATAACTCGCCAATCTCCCAACAAACGCGATTTGGTTGGATATTAAGTGGAAGCGCTAATCAGGTTACTTTACAGTGCAATGTTTTGCTGAATAATATACAAAACATCCAACAGTTTTGGGAGATCGAGGACATTACTCAAGAGTCTACTCTCACGTCAGAAGATCAAGCATGCATCGATTTGTATAAATCAACAACCACAAGACGCGAGGATGGAAGATACCAAGTGAAACTTCCCCTTAAGTCAAACATTGAACAAGACTTGGGCACATTGAAACAAAAAGCAAGTGCGCAATTCAAACAATTGGAACGACGATTCACAAAACAAAATAATACCGCAGAACATTATAAATTATTTATTCAAGAATACTTCTCATTGGGTCATATGAAACCGGCTACCGGTAACAAGAAACCGGACTTTTATATGCCGCACCATTGTGTCGAGCGCCCGGAGTCAACAACTACAAAAATCAGGGTTGTATTCAATGCCTCGGCAAAAACTTCGACAGGGTTGAGCCTTAACGATCTTATGCACAGGGGCCCAAATCTACAACAAGATCTCCAAAAATTAATTTTGGAGTGGCGTCAATACCAGTTTGCATACACAGCTGATATAGAAAAAATGTTTCGCCAAATTTGGCTGAAAGAAGAACACCAACAATACCAAAAAAATAATATGGCGAGATGTACCCAGAAGAACCATTGCAGGAATACCAACTCACTACAGTCACATATGGCACCAAGGCCGCGCCATATTTGGCAATGACGACACTGAAGCAGTTGGCAGATGATGAAGAAAAATACTACACCAAGACTCAAGCAGCTTCAGTTTTACGGAATAGCCTGTATATGGATGATGTAATCCATGGCTGTCATTGCGCTGACCTTGGGAAAAGGTTGAAGGACGACCTCATCAAGCTATTAAAAGCAGGCGGCTTTAATCTCAGGAAGTGGTCATCCAATATTCCAAAATTATGTGAAAATGTCAGTCAAGAATATATATTCGTGAGCGTTTGTACTGAGCGGACGTGTCTCCTGTCGTTCTAATTTTATCTGAAGTGACAACAATCAAAAGTAAATCTTTAAGTCATCAAAGTAAAGACGATAACCTTGTGCATTCATTAAGGAACTTAAGCCTGTTATTATTTGTGTGAACAGTTTAGCAGTGTTTCTCAGTCAGTGAACCCCCACACCTCACCCCCTCGAGTAAAGAGCACGGACTCTTAAATTTTTTGTCTCACTTGACGCTTGACATAACTGCATCACAGGCCTAATAATACTGGTTTGCGATACATAATGAACCCGCAAAAATCTCCGCCTGCGGCCAAAGTTGGTCTTGTTAGTTCCCAGCCCGATAATGCAAAATGCGATACCGAGGTTACACAGCAACGTAATATTACCCTCCAAAGATCAAAAAGAAAACAACCAGAAGAAGCAATGAAATCCGAATTAAATGATTTTAGGAAAGAGATAATGTCCTTTCTTACTGAATTCAAAACTTCGCAAGAGGATATTATTAAAAAAATACATGATGAAGTATCGTCATTAAAGGAACAACTAAGTAATCTAAAACAAATTTCAGATATTCTTTCTCAGGACCAAGTAACTATTAAGGATACTTTAACTTCTATACACTCAGCTCAACAGGCTACGGCAAACACAATTACCGAAATGCAAGCCTCCTTGGAATTCTCATCCAAGCGCATCGATACCCTACAGGAACGTGCAAATTGTTCAGAAGAAAAACTTAAGATTCAATGTCGTGAAATTACCGAAATGCAAGTGATATTAGACAGGCTGTCCTTAAAAACCCAAAGACAAGAGCAGTGGGCACGTCAGTTAAATGTAGAAGTGGTGGGAGTACCAGAAATTAAAAATGAAAATCTAACAAATATAGTATTAAGTATAGCAGAAAAAGCAGGTGTTGTGTTGAGCGCCGGCGATATAGAAAGCTGCACAAGAGTACAATCGAAAGATCCCGTTAAAGGTCGACCCCGCAATATTATTATAAAAATGTCGTCCCGTATTCATAAGGATAATCTCATTGCTGGCGTCAAAAAACATCGTGGCATCACTACTGGAGATCTTGGGCACGGAGGTGAACTCAAGAAAATATTTGTTAACGAGCATTTAACTCTTGATAACAAGAGGCTATATAAAAAGTGTCGAGAAATAGCTACCGAGCTAGGCTATAGGTACATCTGGATAAAAAACTGCAAAATATATGTTCGTCGAAACGATACGTCACCACACATTATTGTCAATTCAGAATTGGACTTAAAAAAGTTGAAATAAAGTATACAATAATAGTTAGTATAGACCTACTTAGCAAGTTTTTTTATAATGTAAGGATACATTGTGAAAACATGTCATATTATTGTCATAAAGGTACGTTATTTTATTCTAAAATATTGTATAAAAAATACACACACACATTAAACACCAACACACAACACATCATAAAAACCATTATACAATTTACAAATTGCAACCATAATCAATTTCAAACAGCAGTCGATCTACATTATACATCACAAAATTACCTTGTTTACTTTCTATCTATCATTACACATAAAATATACGCATCCACAAATCATTCCCTAGTTTTTTGCATACTGTCGGTTTATTTAAACTCACAAGTACAAAAACTGTGCCTATTAATATCAATTGCTCAATCAAATAATATGTTTTTCTATTTAATTAAACTGTTTATCTGTTATAATCATTACCAGCTGATACAAATTAAAATATTATGTATTAAGTTAGGGTACATGTTTATATTTAAGTATGTATATGCATGTGTGTATATACATTGTGTATATTTATTTATATGCATTAGTGAGTTAACTATGTTTAAAATCTATTATTTATTTTATTTATTATATGTTAAAATAACAAGGCAAAACGATAATTTACACAATAGGTAAGACACCAATATCTGTCTATTATCAAAATGCACGGGGATTACGTACAAAACTTCATACGCTTTATCTAGAAATATTAAATAATGATTATGACATCATTATTTTAACAGAAACCTGGTTTCACGATGGTATCTTGGATGGGGAGATCTGTGATAATCGGTATATTGTGTACAGACAGGACCGTATACTAACGGAGACAAGCAAATCATCAGGTGGAGGTGTGGCAATCATAATTCGTCGTACACTTAATGCGACTATGGACGATCTGTGGAAACAGCCGTGCGCTTCTATCGAGACGCTTTGGATAACAATACCGGTACTGAGTCATACGCTCACAACACGAAGCGCACACGTTCCCTCGCGCCATGCCCCTCACACCCCGCTTGGACATAAACTGCATATCATAACTACTTATATACCGGGTAAATCGTCAAAGCATCGTCGTACGGACGAAATGCACGCGAAAGATATTAAATCGTTCTTGGAATCGCTTAGTAGTAGAATTATCTCGCGCGACTTTTATGTAATTGCAGGTGATTTTAATTTATCTAATATACACTGGAATGAGAGTAGACCTACAATACTAAGACAGGGTTCTACCGAGCTACTAACTATAGGGGAGCAATTAATAAACGAACTAGCCTACCATGGTTTCCGACAATACTCCAATATAAAAAACAGTTGCAATAACACATTAGATTTAATTTTCTCTAATATAGACATAGAAATAATATTATGTGACAAACCCTTAACTAAGATAGATATATTTCATCCCCCCTTCGAATTTGACTTAAATGTGGCTATCCCTCCTCTAAAATGCTCTTTTATTAAGAAAAATAAGTTTTATTCAGCTGATTTTGTAAAAATAAACACATATTTATGTGAAATCGACTGGGCCACTCATTTATACACTGGACATGTTGAAGAAGCTGTAGATTTCTTTTACAAACAACTCAATTATTGCATAGACAAATATGTACCAAGTGTAATATCTCCACCTCACAACACGAAAAGGCCCCCGTGGTATAATAAAACACTGATTAATATCTTAAAAGAAAAAGCTAAGGCTCACAGAAATTGGAAAAAGTTTCATAACTTAGCGGATTACAATATGTTCTCTTTATTACGTAAGCGTGCGTCAGTTTATAATAAACAATGTTATAATAATTATTTGGATACTACTCAACAAGCCATACTGAATAACCCTAAATGTTTCTGGACTTTTATCAAATCAAAACGTGGTAATACTTATTCTTATCCAAATAAAATGTCGTATAAAGATACAACGCATAGCGAAGGCCCAGCAATTGTAGAAGTCTTCAGTTCATTTTTTAAAAGTGTTTTTATCCCGCCTGCTCCTTCATATCCTGATGTTACATTACCTATACCTTCTAGTAGCAACGACCGACATTTACATTGCTTTCGCGTTTCCAAGGCAGATGTTTTTAAAGCGCTACAGAAAGTAGATGTAAAAAAGGGACCGGGTAGTGACAAAATACCACCTATATTTATATTCAAATGTGCTAATTCATTGTCTGAGCCTCTTCACATATTATTCAATAGATCTCTTCAGGAAGGTTATTTCCCATACATCTGGAAAGAAGCTCATGTAGTACCCATATTTAAAAAAGGAACCCGTATTAAAGTTGAAAATTATAGACCTATATCTATACTTAATATATTCGCGAAAATATTCGAAAAATTAGTATTTAATTACATTTACCCGACCTTAAGTCGAGGTTTACCAGAATCTCAGCATGGTTTCCTCAAAGGCAGATCAACTATTAGTAACCTAACACATTTTATCACAGAGACTATCAATCATATGGATGGCGGGGGGCAGGTTGACGTGATCTACACGGATTTCGAAAAAGCCTTCGACCGCGTGGATCACGTCATCTTGCTTCGTAAGTTAAAAATACTAGGAATACACGGGGACCTTTTGCGATGGATTGAGTCTTACCTAAAAAATCGTTCCCAAGCAGTAGTTGTAGGAGGACACAGATCAAATTTTATAAAAATTACATCTGGTGTGCCACAAGGGTCTCACTTAGGGCCCCTCCTGTATAACACCTATCTATATGATATATATACATGCTTTAAGCACTCCTCATTCTCGCTGTATGCAGATGACAAAAAAATATTTATTAAAATTAACAATTTAAATGATTGCCATAAGCTTCAAGAAGATTTAAACAGGTTGGACCATTATTACAATTATAATCGAATCACAGTTAATGTCAAGAAATGCCAAACTTGCACATTTACACGCAAAACTAAACCGGTTGAATATGCATACAAATTGAACGGCTCAATAATTCAAAAAACAGAGGTAATCCGAGATCTTGGTATCTTATTGGATTCCAAGCTTACATTTAGTAATCATATTGACTACATCACAAATAAAGCATATAGAAACTTAGGCTTCTTAATACGTACATGCCAACCTTTCAATAACTTACCCTGTATTAAAGTATTATATTATGCCTACGTTCGCAGTATATTAGAGTATGGTAGCAACATATGGTGTCCACAATACTATACGTATATTAACAAAATAGAAGTATTGCAAAAAAAATTTTTGAAGGTTATGGACTACAAAATTAAAGAACAACATCAAACATACAAAGAAAGGTGTATATTCTATAAATTCCTTTCGTTAGCAGACAGAAGAAAATTGCTTGATCAAATGACATTATATGATCTCATTCACGGCCGCCTAGATAATTCGCATTTACTTGGACTTGTCAATTTCTCCACACCCAAATATCGTACTAGACACACTAAATTATTTTTCATCTCTCACTCTCATACGAAATATACCAAAAACTCACCAATAAACCGGATATGTTGCACCTATAATAATTTTTTTGACAATATTGATATTTTTACGAAAAAGAGAGAAAACTATAAAACTGAAGTATGCAAAAATCTCTTCAATAGTTATTCATGATTAAGGTATTAACTCAGATCAAATATATGAGCACACACACACACACACACACACACACACACACACACACACACACACACACACACACACACACACATTATGTTGTTGTATATACAATGTTTATAGTAGTACCGCTGATAATTCTTTATACCGATAAGGAATCGTCGCTCATTCTTTTAAATTGTGTTTAGATAATATAGGGAAACCTGTAATAAGGCTTATGTTAAGATAATCCGATCTGTTGTAAATATTAATAGTTTAAAGCTGTTGGTTTTCTAAATAAATAAATAAATAAATAAATAAAGAAGGGAGTTTTGAGTTTAGAGCTGCTGAATCTACAAAGACCTTAGGGTTGAGATGGAACACTCAAGAAGATTCCTTCACTTTCCAACCCAAAATTCAAGCTCGTCAGACAAGCGACACCAATAGAAGCTTATTATCTGACATATCAACCCTTTGGGACCCTCTGCACTGGATTTCATGACTACCAAGTTGAAGCTACTTTTCCAATCTACGTGGCTATCTAACATCGACTGGAATGATACTCTTCCCGATAACATCAATTTGGAGTGGCAGAAAATCAGGGACGATATTCATAACATCGAAAAAATTCAAGAAAAAAGATGGCTCAATACAAACGAAACCGATGTTATTGAGTTGCATGGATTTTGAGACTCGTCAACAAAAGCGTACGCTTGCGTAATATACTGCAAAATAACTCGTGGAGACCAAAGTACAGTGGTTTTGGTCGCGGCAAAAACAAGGTTAGTGCCGGTCAGCAAAACTGTAAGTTTACCTAGACTTGAATTATGCGGCGCAGTTTTGTTAGCAAAATTAATGTCCAAGGTAAAACAGAGTTTAGAAAATTACGAAATCAAGCAATACGGCTGGGTTGACTACACGGCAGTGCTGGGGTGGCTGCAGGGTGATCCGAGCAGGTGGAAAACCTTCGTAGCGAACAGAGTCAAGCAAGTGATGTGAAGCACCGACGCTCCGGGAAGTCTGCAGTCTGCGAACATGTTCAAGATCGTCCCCACCATTACATTAGATTTGATAAACCACAAATTCTCGCAAAAGAACACCGATTCCTACCAAGGATGATACGCGAGGCTATTGAAATTAAAAAACATCCAAATTTCAATAGAGAAGATGGTTGGGTGCTACCATCTGCTTGGGATCCTATAATTAACAAAATTAAACCCAAACCCAAGCATACCACTGCAAGACTTCATGATACTATAAGCTCGTTTTGCGTAAATCGGACCAAAAATTAATATTAAAAAACTGAAGGTAGCAGGACTAACTATGACATTGGGACGTCAAACATCTCAGTCCCCCCCGTGACCATGGGCGCTGTAAAGCACCCGAAACGTCGGGATAATAATAACAATAAATTAATGTAATTAAACGCGATAAAATCCGTAAATAACAGTTTTATTCAGAGTCAAGCAAGTTACCGACGTCATTCCAGCACAAGACTGGCGATACGTAAAGTCCCAGGACAACCCAGCGGACTGCGCAAGCAGAGGCCTAACTGCTACACAACTAGTGAGTCATTCTCTGTGGTGGCAGGGACCAAGCTGGCTGCCTACTTATCAAGATAAACAAGAAGAAACAAGTAATGATACCAATGAAGAACAAAAGGCAAAGCAGATAAATATTTCGACACACCAAGATCAAGAAATGAACATTTTGGGTCAAATTATCAATAAGTACAGTAAGTTCAATAAACTAATCCGCGTCGTAGCCTGGGTATAACGTTTCATAAACACTACAAGAACAAAAATTAAGATGCCATCATACTTAACATTAGAAGAAGTCAGAGCAGCAAAGCAAAGAATAGTCAAGCATGTTCAGCAAGAAGAGTTTTCGCAAGAGATAGAAGATCTCAAGGCAAAACAGAGCGTGAATACCAAGAGCAAGATAGTAAACTTACACCCTTATTTAGATGAAAAAGGTGCTAAGAGTTGGTGGTAGACTGAGAAACGCGCAGATAAGCATGGAAATGAAGCACCCAATCATCATTCCACACGCTAACCATCTTACGGAGTTGATCATAGATGAAGCCCACAGTCATACATTTCACGGGGGACCAAGATTAACAGCATCATTTATTCGTCAGCAGTATTGGATAGTAGGGGGAAACAGGGCTACTAAGAAGCGCTTACGACAGTGTGTGAGATGCCGACGGTTTGGAACGAGCAAGCAACATCAACTCATGGGTGACCTACCTAGTGCCAGAAGTAACCCATCTCGTCCGTTTTCTCACACAGGATTGGATTATACCGGCTTCATCATGATCAAAGGCAGTAAAGGACGAGGCACCAAGTGTACCAAGGGATATGTAGCGGTGTTCGTGTGCATGGCAACCAAGGCCGTGCACTTAGAAGTAGTATCGGACCTAACGACGTCATCATTCTTAGCGGCTTTGAAGAGGATTGCTGCCAGACGGGGAACGCCAAGTCACATTTATAGTGACAATGGCACCAACTTCGTCGGAGCAAGCAGAGTCCTAACACAAGAATACCAAGAAATTATATCGACCATCAACCAAGATAATCCAGAGTTAATGCAAGAGATCACAGAAATGCACATACAGTGGCATTTTAACGCTCCTTCCTGGCCCTCAGCAGGCGGGTTATGGGAAGCGGCCGTTAAAAGTCTAAAATATCACCTGAAACGCGTCATTGGTGAACAGAGACTGACTTACGAAGAGTTCGCCACCAAACTGTACCAACTAGAAGGCTGCTTAAATATAAGACCATTGTGCGTCATGAATGCAGACCCAGACAACCTGGACTATTTGACGCCAGCACACTTCCTAGCAAGTGGACCTGTGTTGACAGTATTTGATACAGAGCAAGATCTACGAACAAGATGGTACCTTTGTCAAAAAATGTATAACGACATATGGAAACGATGGCGTTCAGAGTACTTGACCCAACTAAATGTACGCAGTAAGTGGCAAAGGGAACAAAAAAATATCAAGATCAACGACGTCGTGCTCGTCCATGAAGACAACTTACCTCCAGGACGGTGGGCTATGGGGCGCGTCGTCGAACTTCATCCCGGTTCTGATGAGCAAGTGAGAGTGGTCACACTGAAAACCAAGAATGGCTACCTCAAAAGGCCGGTCGTGAAATTATCGCTACTATCTGTAAATCAAGAGTCAGATGGCAGCGATAATAACACAAACAAACCATTATCAACCAAGAACGATCAACAAACAAGAGCGCCTCAATCGGTTAAGAAACCTCAAGTTCATTTCTCGTCGCTTGCGTTGGCTATGCTATTTTTCATGAGCATACTTACCACATCATCATGTTCTTTTCTTAACACACCTCTGAAGTCGAACCAAGGAATATATTTTGACCAAGTCTCTGACATGCAAGTAATTAGAGACGAATGGACCATGGTCGTCTTTTATGACATGAGCCCCTTCTGGCAAGGGATGAAGACCTTTGAACAATATTTCAATTACTTGCAATAAACATGCGATAAATTACAAGAAGCCCAATGTAACATTATACTGTGGCAACTACGTCATAGTTACTCCGTGTTCCAGCATTATAATACTATTTTGATGACACAACATTCCCGCACGCGCTCGCGCCACCGCCGAGGACTGATCAACGGAGTCGGAAGTATCGCAAACTCATTATTTGGAATTTTAGACGAGAATTTAGCTCAAAAATACCAAAAAGACATAACGCTCATCCGTGATAATCAGCAGCATCTGGTAAACTTGTGGCGAAATCAAACCTCTATAGTCGAGGCGGAGTATAACTTACTTAAAAGGAGTGAAGAAGCTATGAACAGGCAGCATAAGTTAATAAACAAACAGATGCTAAATATAGAAAGGGCCGTGAACTCAGAGGTTGTCAACATGTCTCAAGTGAATCAATTAACTTTGGCAGCCGTAGCTGCAAGCAATATGATACAGGAACTACGAAGCGTGCAAGAATCATTGCTAGACACGATCACAGATATTTATCACGGGAGATTTAATTTCCATCTATTATCTCCAGAACAGCTTAGAAATGAACTCGGTGTCATAGCAAGCCAAATATCGAAGGAGCTGGCCTTACCAATCGAAAACATACAAGCAAGCCTTCAAAGTATTTATCAACTTTTAACAATAAAGGCCAGAATATGTGAAGATTACCTGCTGTTCGAGATAAAGGTGCCGCTCATCAGTAGAGATTCCTTCGAAATATTTCATCTTATTCCAGTACCGACCAAGATTAATAACAGCAAGATGGTTACTGCGATACAAATATCGGAATACGTGGCCATTAACCTAGCAAAGGATGCGTACATTGTGATGGATATAGATGAAATTTCATCATGCAGTCAGCAAGCTAACTCGTTTTTATGTCACTTAAAGAAACCAGTTTACCATCTCTCACAAGACGAGAAATTCTGTGACTTCGATAATATTAAACAGCAGTGTAAAACTGTTGTGGACTCCTGCAATTACAAATGGACTGAATTAAAAAATATAAACAAGTAATTATACTTTTGTTGTGAGAGGTGTCAGTTACGAGTGCTGTGCGCGGATCAGGTGACGCGCCACAGATGGAGCGCGCCGGCATCGTCAGCATTTCACACGGGTGCATTGTCAAGTCCGACCTATTTACGGTGCACGCTCGTAACCTTGACCGCAGCGTTATCAAGACGAGCCCAGACTGCAGCACGGCAGATCAAGGTTGAAGACTTCAGTCCGATAAACAATATCATCAACGCATCGATCCCGATGTCGTCTATAGTAGATGAAACCATAAATGACCGCCAAAAACAATTTTCGGATTTAGAAAAACAGCTAGAAGATTTGAAAGAGCAGGAGGTGTTGACAAGTGATGTATCATACCATGATGTGCATCATTATGCTCTCATCTACATTATGATCGCAGCAGCAATTATCGTGGGTGCTGGCCTGGCGTGGCAGCGAATGCAACAAACACGGTTAGCAAGTACCAACTCTCCGGCAGTGCCCCCGGCGGAGGACTGCACCGCGGTTCGCCTCTCCTCCGTCCGAAACAGCATTTGTGAAGAAGAAACGACCAATCGTAGTGATCCTGTTACCAATAAACTAGACAGTGTTCGAATTGTAAACAGGTCTACGTCGCCCATAGCAACTCATACATCTTTTTTCAAGCAATCATGATCAGCATCCCGCCCTCATCTGGCGGCCCGGAGCATGTACGGTGCAACACCGTGCATTCTCCCGCGTCAGCATTTTAGTAATTTGACACTATGCGCGACTGACCTCATTCATAAATATTTTATTTTTTAGTGTGTTTGTGTTTGCCTACCAATACGGTCGCGTGACTCAATCTTATATTTTTACCAAGTTTCGTGTATTGTGAAATCGCAATAAATCATTGTTTTTCTCAAGATCGTGTTTAAATCATTCATCATTAGATCAAGTAAAAGGTGTGTGGTATACCAAGACCATACAAATTGTAAAGATTGTTTTTGTGTGGATATAATTTATCTTTTATCGTAAATAAATTCGAGTAATATATACAGAAATAATTGTGATTTTCACGCTATCGACATCCGCTTGGTATTTATTTTTTGTTATCAAATTACAATAAAATCTTTTAGTAATAAAGTAAAACCTGACTTTTGTTTAGACCACAGGATAGAGAATTTCGTAAAAAATTTATAATGTCAAACTTCTTCATAGAAAAGTAGTCTGGTAGGTGCGGTCACTTGCGACTGGACTGGATCATAGGATTTCAAAAAATTTAATAAATTATTGTTACGCGCTCCAATCGACGATATACTAGCGCCATCTAGTGTCAGGAACGAGAGCGAGTAGAGCGTGTAAAGAATGACATCACAGATCTTTCGACCCACAGCTCCACCCGAAGAACTAAGTTTCTAGAAAATCTATACTCGCAAACTCGTCCCTTTGCGCGCATTTACCTGAAGATTCGGGATGTTTCTTTGCTAATTTAAATAAATAGGCGCTGCAATATGCGATCGGAGACAGAGTTTAACTCGGCGACACAAGCGAAGCTTCGGAGCGAAATTAAGTGATTTAGTGTGTTTAATTATTAGTGTTTTTTAACTTTAATTTGTATAAAGTAAATTAAAGGTTAATTTAGGTAATTTTATCGGCAATTTTTATTGTCACGAACCTCAAGCTCGTAACAATTGGTGTCAGAAGTGGGATAAAATAATGCCGATTTTACCTAAGGAGGAAACGGAGGGTGTCCGTACCCGAAGTCAACGCCAGCAGGAGACGGACCAGAGGAGATTTGGTGGTGCAACGCCGCAGATGTCTGAGGGCCAGCCGCCGGCCACGGAAGCCGGTCCGTCAGCAGCTTCTACGTCTGTGGCACCTGACTTAGGTGCTCTGATGGTGATGCTGCAGGAGCAGGCTCGCCGACAGGAGGAGCAGGCTCGCCGACAGGAGGAACAGGCCCGCCGACAGGAAGACCAGGTTCGTCGTTTGGAGGAGAAGCTGTGGGGCGGACAAGAGGAACAGGCCCGTCGGTTGGAAGAGCAGATGCTCCTCATGAAGGACCTTCACGCTACCTTCGGGAAGGAGATAAAGGAGGTGAAGGATAGGGTTGCTCAGCATGACAACCGCGTGTCGGAAGCTGAAACCCAAATCGCGAAAGCTGAAAACCGAATCGAGAAAGCTGAAACCCGAATCGACCAAGTAAACAATCGGGTTGACAACGTTATGGCTGACATGAAGAAATCACTGGACGAACTCAAACTCGGAGATGGAGCTACAGCTCCCGTAGTAGCTACAACACCTTCGCTACGCGGGTTCAAGGTGCCACCGTTCGACGGTACCTCTTCCTGGTCAGCCTACAAAATCCAGTTCGAGGCTGTTATGAAGGCGAACGGCTGGAACAAAAGTCAGGCCATGACTGCTCTCACACTAGGCCTGCGCGACCAGGCCTTAACAGTTCTGGAAGCTCTCGGTGAGGAAGTGACTTATGAGCAACTCCTTGAGGCATTGGAGGCGAGATATGGTGACGCTCACCTGGAACACGTCTTTCGTGCGCAGCTTAAAGATCGTGTGCAGCGCATCAACGAAAACCTGCAGCAGTGGGCTCTAGAAGTGGAGAAGCTGGTGCGAAAAGCATACCGGTCTGTACCTGCGCTCATTGAAGGGAACCTGGTGCAGACATTCATCGACGGCATCCGTGACCTGGAAGTCAGAGCTGCTGTGAGGCTCGGGCACCACGAGACGCTTAAGGACGCCTTGGCCCATGCACTGGAGGTAGAAGCCGTGCGGCAGGATCATCGTTCCCATCGCGTCAGGGAGGTTGCAGCAGCTACAGTTCGCGACCGCAACAAAGGATACAGCCCTAGGTGCTATGGCTGTGGGGAAAAGGGCCACCTTCGATCCAGCTGCCCTAAGCGAACCGCAGAAAGGGAAAGTGAACGATATCAGGAGGGTAGTGCAGCTAACGGCACTGCCTGGCGGCGACAGGATCATCGTTCACCTCACGCTAGGGAGGTTGCAGCAGTTACGGTTCGCGACCACAGTAAAAGATACAGCCCTAGGTGCTATGGCTGTGGGGAAAGGGGCCATCTTCGGTCCAGCTGCCCTAAGCACACCCTAGGAAGGGAAGGTGAACGGTCTCAGAAAGGAAGTGCGGCTAACAGCACCACCCAGCAGCAGCAGGAATACGACTTTGAGATCGAACATCGCAGCGAGAAATCTCATGGCAACGCAGATGCATTGTCAAGAAGACCTTGTCCTGAAGAGGGCAACCATTGTAGTAGGCAAGGTAAGAAAGTGGTATCCGTGAGGATGCTCAGAACAGACCACCTCAGTAACGGGTGGAAGGACAGCCTACGACGTGCACAGCAGGAAGATCCAGACATCAAGCCGATTCTGGGATGGATGAAGGCCCGTGCTACCAAGCCTAAGTGGAGGGACGTCTCAGCGATGAGTTCAACCACGAAAAGCTATTGGGCCCAATGGGACAGCTTGCTGCTTCAGGATGGAGTCCTGTGCCGTAAATGGGACAATGGTCGAGGAGACAGCTGTCGTTTGCAAATGGTTGTCCCTAAAGCTAAAGTGCCGAATGTTCTACAGCTGTGCCATAATGGTCGTTCAAGAGTCCACCTGGGAGTTAAACGAACTCTGCTGAAGGTCCGAGAACAGTTTTACTGGGTCCATTATCGTGACGATGTCGAGGATTGGTGTCGTACATGTACAAGTTGTGCGGCCGTGCGGGAACCTCAGACATGTAGTAGAGGAGCACCGAAATTGTACAATATTGGTGCACCACGGGATAGGACAGCCCTTGACATTGCGGAGCCGTTACAGAAAGGCGTAAGAGGGACTCCTAAGATCGTCCATGTGGATCGCTTGGCGCGTTATCATGGGACCGATAATGCTCGGGACGAGCATGTCTTAGGAGGGGGCAGTGTTACGCGCTCCAATCGACGATATACTAGCGCCATCTAGTGTCAGGAACGAGAGCGAGTAGAGCGTGTAAAGAATGACATCACAGATCTTTCGACCCACAGCTCCACCCGAAGAACTAGGTTTCTAGAAAATCTATACTCGCAAACTCGTCCCTTTGCGCGCATTTACCTGAAGATTCGGGATGTTTCTTTGCTAATTTAAATAAATAGGCGCTGCAATATGCGATCGGAGACAGAGTTTAACTCGGCGACACAAGCGAAGCTTCGGAGCGAAATTAAGTGATTTAGTGTGTTTAATTATTAGTGTTTTTTAACTTTAATTTGTATAAAGTAAATTAAAGGTTAATTTAGGTAATTTTATCGGCAATTTTTATTGTCACGAACCTCAAGCTCGTAACATTATCAAGAAAATAAATATTTTTTAATATGGGTGCGTACCTAATACTGGCGAGCCGTTATCCGGCGGCGGGTCCCAGGCAAGGTGCAGCGAGTGCGACGTGGCACGCAGCAGCCGCGGCATAGGCGCTGCGGGCGCGCGTAGCACGCGCACAGAGTACTGCACGCGGTCAGAGCCTACCGAGTTGCGAACCGTGCACGTGTAGTTGCCGTCCGCTTCCACCTCTTCGCATACAGATACTATGTTCGTTAATCGGCCAATTTAATGCAACTGATCCAAAAGTAAAATATGTCATCTTTTTCTAGATATGTTTCTGATGTTATTTATGTTGATGTTATTAGAGTTCAGAAAAAAAAGGAAGAGATTCAATTCAACCCTACATTCTTTTTTAAACGACTTCAAAAGCCTAGAAAAGGACTAGCCGCAACAGTGAATAGAAAAGTAGGATGGACTCGACTCAGAGCGCATCGAAAATTTACAGTAGCCAGATACCATTAGGTGAACTGTTACTTGATCAGTTAAGATTGTATGAAAATAGCATTTTTGTAATGTTAGCATTTTGAACATTTTAGATAGTGTAGTGGGGTGCGGTGGGATGATAAAATGAGTCACAAAGCGAGCAGTTACTGTGCAGCAGCAGGTCGCCGGTGTCACTGAGCGCGTGCTCGTGGGGCGGTGGCAGCGGCGCCCAGCGGCGCGCGGGGGGTGGCGCACCGGCCGCCTCGCAGCGCAGCCGCAGCCGCGCGCCCACTGCCACGCGCACAGCGCGCCCCACAGACCAGATGCGCGCGCCCACTGCACCCAAACAGTAGTTATCCATTGACACAACTTATAGTTCATTTTTACAAATAATGGTTATTGCAGTTCAAGGTGTACGCGCTACTTGAACATTTTTACTATCATTCAATAAAAATATGTAAGCGTTGTAACGCATTGCGTTTGTAAACGCGTCAAAATTGTTAATGCTGTACTTTTATAAAATTAGTGTGAACTTAACACTCCAGAGAATCGGTTGTTATCATTTTACTTTTCATTTATTATCGGTATCATTTTAAGTTATCATTTTATATACTAAAAGTGAAGACAACTACCACATAAGGGTATACAAAATGGAAGATAAAGTGATAAAAGCCAGCAAAATTATTTCGCTGCTTGAGGAGGGTTGCAATCAATGTTTCATGGCTCTAGGGCTAAATGTAAGTCGTTCGAAAATACAATGGACCTGGTAGCACAATCAAAAGACCATTTCCGTTAAGAAAAGATATGTTTATGGAAGAAAGCTATGTATGGGGATAGTGATACTTTGAGTAATCGATATCGTAATATGTGAACCTCAAGGAAAACCCCAAAGAAATAAGAAAGGGTATGAAAAATTAGCACATTTCTTACTTCTTTTTACAAAACTACCTTAAATTATCAAACAATCTAGTAGTAACAATAAAATTGTGCGGGGGTTAGTCTACTCCTAACTTTTGATATTATAAATAGGACTAGATTAACACCTATTCTGCTCTCCTGTCCGGCGAGCAGTTTGGCGTATGGCTCTGGGGGAGAGCGCAGGTCGTGTTGATCCCCAGGGCAAGTCTGAGGAATTCTCCTTCACGTGGTTGCCGCCTTTTATTTGGTCTGGTTCAATAGGAAACAGATTCTTTTCTTTTATCCCTCCCCCTTTTCCTATCCCAACCCAATCGAAGGTGTCAAGCGTACCGTGCCGATGGATGCGTGGCTGGAGGGAGTCCAGTCGCAAACCATGCCTACCCGAGACCAGGGCGATTCGGGTAGTATTTTAGCCCTTCCCTCGGCATGCGGGGCTCTACCGGGGGTGACCAAGTATTTCCCTAGCTACTCGTGGAAACAAAATGGATAAAAACTGACATTTTGTTAAAGACAGTGAGAGGTCTCCTTTAATGGAATTAGCTGCAGGTTTGGAAGAGGCTCTTTTAGCCTCACCAATACCCTGCAACAGTGCGTCCCAACCTGGGACGAGCCGTGAAGTGGAGGGCACGTATGCAGCCGAACCACAATCGGAAAGGAACCAGGGTGGGGAAAAGAAAAATTTCGCTAGGCATTATAAGCTTAGTGGGGCTGCGAGGAAAAGATACCGAAGGCTGATAGCAGCTGAGATTGAAGCCGAAGAGGCCCTCTCTCTCTCTGCCAGAAGCCTTGGGACGAAATACCTCTGCCCAAGCCTCCCCCAGTTCCGAAGGCGAAAAAAAACGCAGTCGGTCTGAGGAAGAGTCCCCCAAAGACCAGCCAAGGAAGACTGTGAAGCTGGCAACGGAGGAGAAGATGCTCAGCTTCAGTGCCGTAGCTGGCTCCGCGTGTATAGGAATTCGCAATTCGAATCCTATGAGTGTGGAGCAGATGCGGCTGGTCCACCGGGCACTAACACAGGCCATCGCTAAGACGGCCTGTGGGTCGCAACCGGGAATGGACCCAAAATTTTCTGGTTTCACACACAAGCCAGGTTGGATTCTGGTAACATGCCTGAATAAGACAAGCCAGGACTGGATTGTAGGTGAAATCGGAAAACTAAAGCGCTGGCTGGAGGCAAAGCTCTCCAGAGGAGGCGGCTGTGCTGTTGAGGGCACAAAATGAAGCGCTCCTTACTGAGCTCTGGAGAATCCTCCACAGTAGGGACGAGGAGAATGGGTTCCTAGTAACCTTTTCTCTGGACGACCCATCGGCGGAGGCTCTTCGGAAGGCAGGCGGCAGAGTTATCCTTGGCTTTAAGATGATAAATTTTAAAGTCAAGGGAGCCTCTGACGTGACAATGGAGCCCGAACCGCCCCAACCCCAACCCCAATCCCCTTAGCCCTCCACCTCTCGGTGTGAGGCTGGAACGCCACCGGTGAGAGTGACGAAGACCCAAGGCGCAGATTTTGCCTCGGTCCGACGGCCTCCGCTGGTGTCGTCCAGGCCGGGGGGGAGGGTAGGTGGGAGCGGTTCGAAAAAAGGTAAGGCGGGGGTCAAGTTCGCAGAAAAAGGACGTCCTCGTCCTCAACAGGCGGAAAAGACCCCTGCCCCCCACGCCCATAAATGGCTAAACCCAAGGGTAAGACGAGGGTCCTCCAAGCAAATCTTCACCATGCAGCAGCTGCTTCTGCCGTGGTGGAGGTTTGCTTTGCAGAGGACAACATTGACCTCACCCTTATACAAGAGCCTTGGGTTGCCAACTGTCAAGTTCTGGGATTGGCGGCTGCCGGTAAGATTCTTATCAATACCAAAGGCAGTAGACCCAGAGCTTGTATAATTTATAATAAAAATATTGAACTTTTAGCTATTCCTTTCCAATACTGCAACGATGACCTAGTCACTGCCTTCATAAATCTCAAGGGATGCACAGGGGCCAGAGTAATCATTTGCTTAGCCTATCTTCCCGACGAGAACGCAGATCCTACCATCGAGTTAGAGCGAGTGGCGGAGTTCGCCCGAAAACACAACGCCGAACTTGTGGTGAGTTGTGACGCTAATGCTCACCACACAGCCTGGGAAAGCACCAACATCAACGAAAGAGTTGAGGTACTTAATGATTTTCTCATCTCCAACCGCCTGGTAAGCTTAAACTTATGTTGTACACCAACCTTTGTAACGCGTGCTAGGCAAGAAGTGTTAGACATAACCTTTGCTACCAATAACATGTCCAGGCGGATAAATGACTGGCATGTTAGCAGCGAAAACTCGATGTCTGATCACAAGCACATTAAGTTTGTGGTTGGAGCATCACCATCCTTTGAAAACGTTACTTTTAGGGATCTGAAAGCGACCTCCTGGAATATCTATAGAGATAGCCTAAGGAGTAATTCGGATACGTTTCCTAAAAGCATCAAAACAATTGAGTAACCGTAGGTATCTGTGAAGCCTTCGAGGAAAGTTGTCCCGTCAAAACCAAGACCTCAACACGAAAAGTTTCTTGGTGGAATTCTAAGCTGAAAGACCTTAGGGAAAATACCAGGAAACTATTTAATTGGGCTAAGAAAACCAAAGAGTGGGATATTTATAGTGCAGCCCTAACTGAATATAATAAAGAAATTAGGAAAGCCAAGAGAGCATCGTGGAGGAAGCTGTGCGAGTAAGTTGAATCTTTGCCTCGCAGTGCAAGACTACACAAGATGCTATCGAAAGCTAAACCTAATCAGATCGGGCTTCTTAAAAAGCCTAATGGTAACTTCACTAATAGTGAAACAGAAACATTGGAGTTACTAGCGTCAACCCATTTCCCAGGGTCATACAAGGCTTCAGCCTTGAACTCTTTCAGAGCCCTACGAAGGCCTTGCAATGAGGACTGGCGTAGGGCTGCAAAGATAATAAGGCCAAACCTGGTGCAGTGGGCTGTAGACTCCTTTGAACCATTTAAATCAAGGGGGGAGGATGGAATAATTCCCATCCAACTACAGAGGGGTATCGACATCCTTCTTCCTTATCTGGTGAAAATCTTCGGAGCAAGTTTTGCATGGGGATATATTCCAGAACGATGGACAATTGTCAAGGTTCTATTTATACCTAAGGCTGGTAGAAAGGACTACGCTTTACAAAGTCCTTTAGACCTATAAGCCTATCATCCTTTCTTCTTAAGACATTGGAAACGGTTATAGATAGATATATAAAGGATGTAGCTCTAGCTACGAGGCCCAAACTTTACAACCAACATGCTTACCGCAGAGGCAAATCTACGGAAACAGTCCTGATCAGTGTCATTGACAGGGTCGAAAAAGCACTGGAGGATAAAGAAATAGCTCTTAGTGCCTTTCTAGATATTGAGTGTGCCTTCGACAGTAGCCCCACATCACTGCTGATTGGGGGCCTAACATCTAAAACTGTTGACCCCACAACCATCAGATCGGTGAAGTCGATGCTCTCAAACAGAAAGGCAAAAATAGTGCTGTTTCAAACTTCGATTGAGGTTGCAACCACAAGAGGCTGCCCACAAAAAGGTGTTTTGTCACCCCTTCTTTGGACTCTTGCGGTTGATCAACTATTGTAAAAAATGGCAGACCTACGCATTGAACCATTGGGTTATGCTGATGACCTTGTGATCATTGCAAGGGTCTTTTGCCAAAGTACTTTATCGTCAATAATACAAAGAGCCCTAAACACCATAAATAACTGGTGTAGGGATTACAGTTTATCAGTTAATGCTGATAAAACTGTTATAATACCCTTTACCAAAAAGAGACGGTTGAATTGGTCGAATTAGTCCAACCAAAACTTAATGGCAAAGAAGTACCATTTTCCACGGAAGTTAAGTACTTGGGCGTAACAATCGACCAAAAACTAACGTGGAACTCTCACCTTAGCAACGTATGCCATACATAAACTCTGATAGTCAAGCAGCACTGCTAGCGCTAAGATCAAACTTAGTGAACTCAAAGCTAGTTGGAGACTGCGCAAACCGTTTAAACGCCCTGGGTTGTAAAAACAGGGTCGTTTTAAGATGGGTTCCGGGTCACGAGGGTATTGTAGGTAACGAATTTGCCGACAAACTTGCACTCAAAGTGCACACAATTTGGACCCGAGCCATTTTGTGGAATCACAAGAAGCCTAGCCCGATTGACCCTTGAAACTCTTTATCATAATAAATCACTTAAGATCTGGTCTGACACACCAGGCTTAAAACATTCTTAAACCTTTGTCCGGGCTTTTGATCGTAAATTCGCTTCAGAAGCCATGGGATTAAGTAAAAATAAATTGCGCATTCTGGCAAGAGCCCTAACTGGACACTGTTGTCTTAAAAAGCACATGTCCATCCTGGGACTAAGCAACTCAAGGATGTGTCGGTTCTGTTCCGTAACGGAAGAAACGCCTCTACATATCCTAACCGTTTGTGGACCCTTAATGCGCAAACGTAACACTTATCTGGGACACTATCTACTCCGCCCAGAAGAAGTGAAATTGCTCACGGCTAAGCAACTCCTTCGATTCATTGAAAACATAAGGCTTAGCAGTGAACTATAGCCATAGCAGCGATCACAGTAGATCTTCCAGGTCGCAGTCGCAGTCGCAGTGATACTGGTCTCTTTACCTAGACCTGCATAGCTGCTCGCACATAATTAAAAAAAACAATAAAATTGTTTCTTTGCTTAGGTACCCATTTTTTTTTTTGCAAAAGAGTTTATGAAATAAACGCTCTTACATATACAATACATTACATACACTCCACATGTTATCGAAAAAGGAAATATGAATACATAGATAAACACATATAAAATATTTGGAGCGTTATACGTCAAGGTATCACGATACCGGGTGCGTCGGGCTGCGCGGTGGCGGCTGCGGCGGCTCGCGAGCGCGGGCCGGCGCCGGACAAGGCGTGCGCGCGCACGCGGAACTCGTACGCGGCGCGCGCGCGCAGCCCCGACACCTCCACGCTCACCTCCGCACCGTCCTCCCCCTCCTCACCCGCCGCACCCACCTCCCCTACCTCTACACGCTGCGACCACTCGCCGCCCGCTCTTCAAATATGCAACGGTACAAATGAATAGTACAAGTGAGTAGTTCCTATAATTCAATGAAACATTTTCATTGAATTATAGGAACTAATTATTTAGCAATTATAGACATTCCATAATGCTTCATGGTAAGGTAAAATTAATAGAGAAGAGATAGAGAAACAAGCAGAGCATCTGTTAGCCACGTGTGTATGGTAATAACGTTAGGTTTAACGGAATAGCAACGCTTAATGGAATTGATATATTGTGAATTACTCATTTCTTTACAATTTTATTTTAATCTTATTTTTCGTAACGTTCTCCTAGTATTCCTTAGAGCTAATTACTAATATTACTATACTAAAATTACGTGCACCCTTCCAAATAAAAAAAATACTTGTACAGTGAGTAAGGCGCGTGGTGCGGTAGTGTGTATCTGACAAGTTGGCGGATGTGCAGCGCATAGAGTGTGAGACGCAATGTGTACCTGGCGAGCTCGCGGATGTGCAACGTGTAGTGCGTCAGACGTGCACTGTGCTCGGCGGGCGGCAGCCAAGCCACGCGTACTGTGTCGTGCGATGTCGCAACCGCACGCAGCGTCTCCACCGCGCCCGGAACTGCTCACATGGCGTCAAAGGGATCCACACTCAGTAGGAAAACTTATGGTTATATACAGTCAATAGGCTTTTTTCTTCATCTAATCAAAAATTACACTTATTGGCCTGTATGGGCCGGCCGTATTGAACCGGTAAACTCTAACACCTTAACAGGTCGGGTTTATTAGCGTAATAGCCACATTTGGCAGGCGGATTGAGGATCCAGATGCCTGAAGCTGTTTACCAAGTCTGATATGAGTATATTAGGTATGGTTTAAACAACGTGTTTAGGTAACTAACTATCGGAAGCTATGAGATCTTCGCGGCACATTCAATAGTCGCCTGTGACGACTCTTACGGGGTGAAACAGGATCATTGATTCCCTTACGCCGCCACCATTCGGCAAAATCTATTATCGTTAAACATGTTGGTGAAAAAATTGTAAGAACTGCAAGTCTATAACCGTACCATGAGGTCCCAACAAGATGACACCACATGCCATATTTATTGCCATACATTGGTTATAATTAAAGAGATGTTTGTCAAAAAAGTCATAGTGGCAGAGGGGATATTTCATGATATCCTAAAAGTGCAGATTCGATCCCATAGGTTTTCTTATCTGGGGATATCTGAAAAGTCGTGCTTACTGCAATAAAATAAACAACTATTACCCAGGACAACTGCTTACTGCAATAAAATAAACAACTATTACCCAGGACAACTGCTGAGTGCCACCTCTTTCCGTGACGTTCGGCAACGTCCAATATTTTATTTAATATTTATTGTTAATAACGTTTAAAATTAGAAAATATTTCGCATATCATAACGTTGTCATTATTCGGCAAAATAAATATTATATTGTTTGTTTGTTTGCAGTTGCGTGGTTACCGTCGTCTGTGGTGGCGCAGTGCAGCGGCGGCGAGGCGGGGCCGGGCCCGCGCGGGGCTCGCGCACGCACGCGCAGCGAGTATGGCGCGCCCGCACGCAGCGCCAGCGCCGCCTCTCGCGCGGCCGCGCCCGCCACGCGCAGCGCCTGCTCCGCGCCCGCGCCGCGCCACGCTGCGCACACGCTCGCGTCAGTTCCATCGCCGACCTCTCGCTCCTCCTCTTAATCCTCTCGGGATTATGAACCAGAAGAGAGTGAGGTTGGCGGACTAACGGACGTTCACTTTAAATCATTTTAATCTCTATAACATGTTGAGTGCCGCACAATGGTATTCGAATTAATAAAATTTATGGCAAACGTTAAAACCATGAACTACCACGGCTCTTGTATCACTTGTTGACATAAATCTACCTTTTATTTATTTATACTATTTATTCATTTACTTTATTCGGAACTCTCTTTTATTAGAAATAATTGAATAAAAAAACCGCTATTAAAAATTTGCATACAAAAATTAAAATGTATATAGGTAAAAATGTGTATTTGTATTACAGAACACCTAATATAGCGGAAGCTAGCTATATTAAGTGTTCTGTGATTTGTATGTACACAGGCTTTATTAAAACAAAATCGATCAATTAAAGAATACAAAAAAGGGGAGTAAAAGAACTAAATATTTGTGGCACGCATAGAATGAGGGCAGCAAACTGCTTGTTTGTGTTTAAAGGTTCAGTCCAAAATAATTCGAAGTTGCTGTTACCTACAAAGGCATTGCTAAAAAAGTTAGTTACGCGAGTAAAGAAAGAGTTACGACGATAATTAGTGTTACCTCTGCATTTTGTTTAAGGCGGGGTAAGTTATAGGCAATATGAATGATATGTTTTTTAGGTTTTTTTTTCTCTTACATAGATGTATACACCTGTAAAGGCATATCGTTTATCTAAAAATGTAGTAATTTTGATTGTAACAATGTTTACTGATATTGTCGATGGTGTATCTATTTATATAAATAAATAAATAAATACCCAAATGTTAACTTGTTCTAATAAGAAGGGACAGTATATAATAACCCTAATAACTTTTAATAGACACATAATGACTGATATGTTGTGTCGTCTTCTTTCTACAGCTAAAAAGTGATATCTTCTACACCTCGTCTCGTATCCATGATCTCACTTACATTTAAACTGTAAATATTTTGAAACGTTTTTGTATAGATTCGAGAGGGGAATGAGCTTTAATGAGTTTAATAGATTTAAATTAATTAGTTGATTTTACGACGAAATCGAGAGATTTGGAGGCCTTTCTCACTGCATAATCGATATGTTTATCAAACAAAAGCTTAGAACCATGGATTACTACTAAAATTTTCATAGATGTTACTTTAGTAAGGAACTTGTTATTGATAATGTATTGATAATTTATGAGGGTGTTTTTGCGAGAAAATGTCATTGCGAAACATTTTGAAACATTCAAATCGAGCCTTTTTGCTACACAGTATTGTACAAATTTATTCAAATTGCATTATAATTGTTCACCATCAGCGAACCCATTGATGTCCATTAAAGTTTTGGTGTCATCTGTGTGTCATACAACTCTGGCTTCTACAAACATAAAACAATATCTTTTTATAGAATGAGTGTGACTAACGAGCACACGGTCTATCTGATGATAAGTGGATGCTGTGACTCATAGACATCTACATTTATCCTTGATTAAGAATGAAAATACGGATACGTTGTCACCCTTAATACTAAGATGGAATGCCTCATTTTCTCTAAAAAGGGTCTGCGGTTCACTGCACTCACAATACGAAATACTGCATTAAACTGCTATTTGAAGCTCGTATTCTATGAGAGCGTGGTCCTACCCCGGTCGAGCCAACCCATTCTTGCTACAACCATAATATAGTTGCAGCGTGGCTCTACCACGTGTACAAATAGATACAATTGAAGTGTTTGTTTGTATGTTACTTATACTAAAACTATTTTGGTATTGATTTTCAAGGTTCGGATTTAGCATTAGGAATAAGGAGAGTGGTTTGAAAATATTCAGCAAATAAATTACGAACAGATTCACCAGCATCCTCAGATTTATCCTCATATTTCATCCCAGCCGGTAGCACGTGTGAGGATCTGTTTAACGACTTTGGTTTGACCAATACAAGCGGGGATTATTGATAATTGAGTCTTCAAATCCTAGCTAATGTACAACTGACAGCATTTATTTTGTAACTTTATGGTTACCTTATTATTGTATATTTTTTTATAATTGAAATATTTTGTTTCAAACCTTTTTAATAGTCAATATTTGGCATATTAAAATTTCCCAAGATAATAAATAGATCATTAGGAGCAGAATGAAATTTATTCCCAAGCTTAGTCATAAAATTTTCACATAAATATGTAGTACAAAAATGTAGGGTGAGAAGGTCCAGTTTTAGTATGGAACGATATTGTGAGAAAAATATCTTCAGCAGATGGTTGCCAGGCTAGGCGCTCGGCGACGGCAAGCTTATGGCGCACGGCCACCAGCATGCACCGCTGCGCTGCATGGTGCCGTAGTACCTATTCGCAGTCACGCCGCCACACTATGTAACGCTCGTCAAAAAGTTCACTATCCCTAATGCGATCCAAGTCTTGGTTATTGATTTTATATCGTAGCAATTTAAGGCTGCATTCTTTTAAATTTCCTTTTAAATTTAAATATGCTGATTTGTGTCAGCAATCCCCGTGCATTTTAATAATTTTTTTGAATTTTTTTAACGTGCTGCTAACGTGGTGCTTCCCTACCCCAACTCTCTCCCGTAGCGCAGTCAAGAGAAGTCCGGGCACGTACTTCTGACTGTTTTATTAAAAAATAACCACGAAGGAGATGGTGGGGTATATTCGCTCGCTTATTCGACCCCGCCATCTCCTTCTAACCTAACCTATCCGAGTTGGGATTCCCTAAGTCCGGAGCTCGCATTGCTTGATCTTACACTCAATAAAATCCAAATTAAAAAATTAATAAACAAATATTTTTTTAAATGTTCTTTTTTGTGTAGACTGTGAAAAAACTATATCAACTTTATTCGATTATTTATAAAAAAATATCAACAATTACACGTGAATGAGTGCATTTTCATGAACATTTAAAGTCTTGAAACCAATGCAAATTTTCATTTTTTATTCTTGTAATTTTTTTTTTCATAAATCCGCCGTAATAATGAATATTAAAAAAATCATCAAAATGGGATGATTTTTCGATTTTCTAGAGCCAAAAAACGAGGTGAAGGTGAAACAAGTACAAAGCTTCTAAAAACCTCACGAATAACGACTATCGCGGCATCTAGCTCAAACACACACCTTAAGAGTTCGTAGTACTTACTAGGCGCATTGTGTATCGGTGCGTAGAGCACATCGTAGCCGCTTAGCGCGTTGTGCGCGGCGCGGGGCGGCGCCCAGCGCACTCGTAACGAACGCGCGCCCTCCGATACACACGTCACGTCGCTTGGTGCTGTCTCGGGAACTAATTAGAAATATGGGATAGAATAAATTGCAATAACGAAGATTTTTGTCAATTATGAATATTATATTATCTTAATATACATAAATTACGTGACACGTTGTTTGTTTGCGATGTACTCCTAAACTACTCAACCGATTTTAATCAAATTTGCACGCTGTGTGCAGTTTGGTTCGACTTGAAAGATAGGGTAGTTTTTTTTGCCCATCGGTAACATAATTTTTTTTTGCGAATTTAAGGATTTTATAATAGGACATGACAAAGAGTCGTCAGAAAGGGCAGAACAATGTCTGCCTGGCAAGCTAGTATTCTATATAATATTATTATTATTATTAAACTACTATGAACATCGAATAAATCTAACTTCAAGAATTTTATTGCGTTTAATTTAACTTATTTTAATTTCAGACGTTTTGGGTGCTTTAGAGCACTCATGATCTCGGCTGGGTTAAAGTGTTTGACCTCCTGATGTGGTAATTAACCCAGGCTACTATCAGATTTTGGTCCAACCGCGTAAGTCGTTCTATGGACATTTTACGATTGGAGTGGCGTCATCAACAATGCTAAGCTTATCACCTGTTCCTCGTAATCTATTGTATTTACCTGGTCTTTTAGGCATTCTTGATTCAAAAATTAAAGCATGATTATTTTATATTATATTTTAACATGTTTTTCGATCTCCCAAAGGACAATGTGAAGAAGAATAGTTGCAATAATGTATAGGATAAAAACTTTACAAAAAAAATGATATATCCTGGAGGCCCATCTCTGGTAGTGGGACGTAAAGGAGAAATATAAGAATAGTTGTGCGAATTCACCCCCATCAGCAGTTGTAGCGTATACGACGGGCGAGTGTGGACCGGCACCCGCCGCGTTGTAGGCGCGCATTGTGAGCGCGTAGCGCGCGAACACTCGTAGCCCGACCAACTCTATCTCTGCGCTACTCCATCCGACGGACACTGCACTTCCGGCACGCAACCCCGCCCCCTCGTCTGCTCCCTCCCACTCAGCGCTATCCTCCTCCATCCGACTCAGCTCTCGCCACGACACCACATACCCGAGCAGTTCTCCGTTCCATGTGTGTTGTGCGGGAGCCTGTGACAAAATGCAAGTTTAAATAAGCAGCATATAAGTGAAGGTTTAAAGTTTAAATATATATAGGTTTACTTTATAATATAATACGGCTACGCCTACGCCTATGTATAGGTAAAATATTTTAGGTTAAAATAATTAAAAATTATTAAACATTTTCGAAAGTATCTTTAGAACTCTTACAGAATTATATAGTAACGTAAGAACTTAAATAACGTAAGAAGTTTTTTCCTAAAATACCTTCACTCTAAGTTACATTCGAAAATAATTTTGGCCATAAATAAAAGGGTCAGAAGTGTAAAACTGTTCCGTTTACATTTTCTTTAAATGTCAATTTTTATCCTAACTTTGTTTACTATTTCCAAAGAATTCGTACGTTGTTCCTTAAGACTTATTATTACTAATAAACACAATTTTGAGAAATTAAAGTTTCTAGCACATACCGACCATGACACGTGCAGCTCTTCCGTATTAACTGGCTTTACGTGAATATTCTGCGGCGTTCCATTTGGAGCTAAAACAAATATTATGAGTTGTACCTTATTTGCTATACTTGTTTTAAATTAATATACTTTTTTGCTTTGTCCGGCAGTTTCTTGAAATTTATTGTAATGTTCTCTTACTGCTAGACACAAACGGTTATATAAATTAAAACATATCCCTTATCTGTGAGGAAGGAACATGTTTTTATTTATTATTTCACTATCTTACTACAACTAAATTCTACTTTAAACTAAGTAGAAAATCATGATTTCAGCTTCTGTCGTCAAGCAGGACTGCAATCACATAAAGAAACATAGCTTATAATATATATATATATATATATATATATATATATATATATATATATATATATATATATATATATATATATATATATATATATATATATATATATATATATATATATATGTATATAACCTTATAATTAATTACTAATAAATACAAACTGTTGAACAAGTAAATAAAAAAAACTGCAAGATTTTATGCAATTATGTTAAAATTATTATTTTTATATTCTATCTTAGTTTATAAAGGTGACATCTACTTTGTAGCTTTCTTTTTTTAAGTTCAGGTATCCGTATATTACAGTAGCCACACCATGAGCTAGATTACATATACGCGGTTGTCGCGTGAGATAAAACAAGATTTGACTCCTACCTTCTTCTAACGTCGTAAAGAGCAGCGGTTCAGAATGTGGCGACTGGCCAACGTGATTAGAGGCGATGAGGCGCAGGGAGTACGCGGCGGCCGGCCGAAGACCTTCCAGTTTTGAACTCAATGAACGATATCCTTGAGAGTCAGGTCTACAATTATAATCATATTTCTCATACCACAGCAACAATAGAATCCAACGCTTAAATGTTTGTATCACAGATAAAATAAATTAATCATAGCTTACGTATCGTCATCTCCTGTTTCTAATGTAAGGTTGATAGCCAGTGTAGTGTCATCTGGAGTTGGCAGAGTGTGAAGCGAAGTGCAGAGAGCGGAATATTGTACGGTAGCTTCGGGTTGGGCCCGCCATCGGACGCGAATCCAACGCGAACTCGTTCCACCCAATAGCACTGATCGTGGTGCTTCCGGGGGCTCTAAGCCAAAGATTAGACGTAGGTTATTCCATCTATATTCTATAGATGTTTTACAAGAATTTTACGTTATTAGTATTATGTCTTTGATTTCGGTGGTAAATAATGTTCTAAAAGAGTTAATTTATTGTTCTGAGTAAAGAGTAGGTATATACTATTACTAAGTTTAATGTTGTGTCAAGTGATGCTGTAATGCAGCGGTATCTTATACAATTTGTATCGCACACGTAAGATAACGTTCGAGCGAAATAAAAAATGTAATAAAACATATTCTCACCTTCGACGTGTAGAAATATAATTAGCTCGCTCTTGCCGAAGCGGTTATGAGCTTGACAGCGGTACTCGCCCGCGTCTTCGCGTTCCACCGCGCGTATATTGAGAACTGAGCGTAAACCCTCGCCTGATCGTGTTTCTGATATAGTCCATCTATAAGAAAATATCTTCTATTTCGGGAAGAAAACTAGAGGTAAAACTATAAGACTAAGACTAGAATATTATGCCTAGTGCTTGAAATTCAAACATATATATATATATATATATATATATATATATATATATATATATATATATATATATATATATATATATATATATATATATATATATAATACCTTGGTGACAATTTTACTCTGTGCCACCACTCTGTGTTTACCACATGAGTAAATACTTCCGTTTATCTACTCATGTGTTGTTTACTATTACGACTATTAACTACAGAGTGTTAAGTGTTTGATATTGGCCTTAGATTAATAACATATAGAGTGTAAACTAGATTTTATATTGTATAAGAAGACAAATATCGATACAGAGGTCTTATTGATCCGAACTTATATTTACCGATAAACTGCATAGAACGTAGAAATTAATAAGATTGATTATTTTACATTGTTATCCTTATACTGAAACACGCTTTATGGTGTAGCGACCACTCTTACTAGCAAAACAATAATCTTTAGTAATACCCTAGTAAACAAAAATATTACTGTCCTATAAACACAATACTAATATTGATATTATAGAGTCGTAAATATTTCGTACGTAAAACTAAATTCTTAAGTTTATGTTCATTTATTTGTTGTAATTATCTAGGACGTGTTTATTACTTTACTTTCTAGTACAGTTTTTTTTGCTGTAGGTTGTGTATCTTGTTCTTAGTTGCTTTCACATTTTTGAGCTGTAAACATGTCCAATAAAATTAAGTATTTGTGTGTTTACAAAAAAGTGTCATTGAATGGCGCGATAGAAAATGTAGAAAGAAAAATTGATGTTGCGAAACGTTTTAGATTCAGTATTTGGCCGTGAAAGGAAAATGGAAGGTCTCCCGCTGACCAAGGTGACGTCCTGGAGAGCAAGCAGCCAACGCTCCATGTGATATTTCGGAGCTGTTCTATATATAGCGCCGTAGCTTCGAAACTTCGATGACGGGATTTAGGCTTCAGTGTGGTTCACCTGTGGCGCAATGACAGCGTCGCCACATCACTCCCCAGCTCAAACCGGTAGTCGAAGGTTGTCGACAAATGTGCAAATTCCAGGGATTTCTTTGTAGGCTGCGGTGAGTCGAGAAGAAGGCAAGTAATTTGCGAGAGTGCCGTAACGCAGAGGCGAGCAGTAAGGCTCAGAACCGTGCCAAACATTGTAATGTAGCGAGTAGCTTGACGGAACAAGAAGCATTATTCCAGTACTGAGATGAACCTTGTTAACCTTTCAGCTGCGGAGACTCTAACCGTCATACTCCGTTGACTGTAGAGCTGTTTAATAAAATGGACGGCGGATTGGGCCCAATCCGTTTAAACGCAAATATCTTGATTTTGGTATATCAAATACTATAATATGTATACATTTCTGAATTTTCTATGAAATTTCCTATAAACGAGTATATATATTTAATAAAGTTTTAAAGTTATTAGTATAACTTAATATTGAATAAAGTCGAAACTATCATATTTCTCAATGATACAAAGTTTTTTAATAGTTCAATTTTATTTTATTTTAATCTTACATCTATTGTTTACAATATTTTATGTGCTAAAACATAGGCTACAATACAATTTTTTATCATAAAACGCATTAATAATAAGCTTACAAGAAGGCACAATCAACTTACACCGATGTAGAATGTAGTTCAGACCAGATGCGGCATAATGCGGCGTAATGTAAATTTAGTCAATAAAAATAGTTTTTTTTTAATTTCATTATAATGATTCAGTCTTGAACCTCTCTTTTTCTTTACGTGATTCAGTCATCTTTCAATAGGTCTTGCTAAGTTTTAGAAATCTCATAAAGTATTTCATAAGTACTTATATCTAAAATTTAGTCCTAAGTGACATATTTATTGAAAAATTAATTACTTTATTTGAGCAAACAAACTTTAACAGCTCTTGTACAGAAATAAAGATTCATTCATTCCTTTAAAAACCATAAAACCACTCAAGGGTCACTCCCGCTGATGTAGAGTTATAAATGACGTTTTTTGTAAACATTAGCCAATGCACCATAATATGTGTCGAGTGGCGAGAGGCGCCGCGAGGTGCGCAGCGGTTATGTTACATTTCCAATAACCAACAACATTATTTCTTCTGAAGGTAACATATTTCCTTTAACTTAAATAATAGCTACGAAATAATAAAATTTAAAATAAATATATCTCTTCCTTAAATAAAAAAATATTATTTATGTATTTCTTTAAAGAACCCACTTCTTATGCATTATACAAAAATATGCCACAATTAAAGTCCGATTCTGCACTTTTTTGTGCATCATGTACTAGTTCATTAAAACATTTTTTACACGTGGTAGAGCCATGCCGCAGTTATATTAGTAGTATAGTTGTAGCACGAATAGGCCGGCTTGACCGGGGAAGGACCACGCTCTCACCGAATACCAGCGTGAAATAATAGCTTAATGCTTCTGTGTTTCGTATGGTGAGTGTAGAGAACCGGAGAGCCTTTTTGTTGGAAACGAGGCGTTCCATCTTAGTCCTCACGGGTGACACGCATCTGCATTTTGATTTGTAGTCGAGGATAGATGTAGATATCTATGGGCCACAGCAACCACCGCAGGTGGACTGCGTGCTCGTTTGTCACCCTATCCTATAGAAAAAAGAAACATACAAAATAAAGAGGTGTATTAATTTCAACGATGAGAGCCGTGGTGGCTCAGAAGAGCCGTGGTAGCTCAGATTGTTAGCTCTCGCTGCAAAATTTCACAGTACGCTAGCAAGCCGGGTTCGATCCCCGCTAGCAATAATGAAATTGTTAACTGCAATTTTAAGTGCTGATCTACCACGTGCTCGGCAGTGAAGAAAGACAATGAGAGGAAACCTGCACGTCTGTGAAATAAGAAAAAAAATATTTCGAAGACATGTGAAGTTCGCCAACACGCATTGGGGCAGCGCGACGGAGAATTCTTTTCCCTAAAACCCTCTGAGAAATAAGGGGATGCCTTTGCCCAGCTGTGGGGCGTAAAAAAGGCTAAACTTAAGTATTCATTTCGACGATGAGAGAGCCATGGTAGCTCAGATTGTTAGCTCTCACGTAAAATTTCACAGTACGCTAGCACACCGGGTACGATCCCCGACGGCATCAATGAAATTATTAATTGCAATTTTAAGTGCTGATTTACCCTTTGCTCGGCGGTGAAGGAAAACATCATGAGGAAGTCTGACTGTCTCAGAAATAAGAAAAAAATATTTCCAAGGCATGTGTAGTTCGCCAACACGCATATGGGCAGCGCGGCGGACACTTCTTTGCCCTAGAACCCTTTCAGAAGTGAGGGACGGAAATAGGCTGTGTAACTTAACTAACTTAACAATTTCGACGATGATAGTCTGAAATAATTAGGTGAACAAAAAATAATAGCTAGGTAACAATAAAAACTAAATGGATGGATGGAAATAAGTATAAAATTTAATAAATATGTAACATAGGTACTCATTTCTTTAAAGGGCTCCTAGTACTTGTTGGATTTACTGTATCTACAGTACAATTCATTTACGACAGGTGCTGTAGGTAGCAGCAATCTTGCTCTAGGTTGAAACATAACGCAACGTTACACGATTTGCAAAGTAGATACAGATAAAATGTACGTTAAAAAAAAACAATATAAGAAATATGTGCCTGAGGTGACCTTAAAAACCACAACCTGTTCATATTAAATTAAAAAAATAAAAATGTCAAATATTAAATATTAAAAAATACTAAAATAAAAATATTAAAAAGCATATTATGTAAATACTTTCTAATTTTCTGTTTTAATAAATTGTTTAAAAAATTCCGAAGTCTTGACATATCCAAATGCCACATTCAATTTTTCATAAATCATCGAATAATCGTGGAGTCAACCAAGCTCCATTTCTCTGCTCGAGGGCGCTAGATTCTTTACCATTCTAACCATTCAACCGAATTTAAACTTGATGCAGTATGGCAAACTTTAGTTCCTTTTTTCGCCACCTGCAAAACAGATAACTAGAATTCACTACTGCGGACGTCTCAAAAATGGACACTATTGCACCTATTAAAAATTTTGAAAATATTGCACTTTATTTTCATTTTGATGTACTAAAACCGTGAAAGATGAACAATTACATATATTTTAACACAAAACTGACAGTCAACACTAAAATTTTACGTACTTACATTACACGTCAACTTTTCTCAACCAGCATGTTCTAAGATAGCAGTGTACTTCATACATATTAAAAAAAGATTTTACACGTACTTAATTAGATAAAACACAAAATGAGATTACAAATAAGAAGATTACTTACCCAGGCACTGTTTTAACACAATTCACCATACAATAAATATAAATTAATACAAAATAATTACAAATAACTTCGTTGTTAGCGCGCGTCAATCACACTAATGGCTGACTCAAGGAACGGACGACATTTAAGAATGATTTAAATAAAATATACTACTAAAGTGAATAAGTTGTGGGGTTTTTATGCTAGCATTTTTTATCCTGTACACATTGACATATGGTAGAATGAGTTAGAAATAGCGCATAATGCTTTGTTTCTTCATTGAAAGAGCGGGTAAAAAATGTCTGACACTTGGACGCCCGCAGACAACGGAGATATTTTCGTGTCCAAGTCTTGGACATCCGCAGTTGAGAGGTTAAGCTAGAATGGCTTGCAGGATCTGATGACTGTAGACAGTATCTCCTTGGAAGCCATGTATGTTGCTTTGTATGAAGCAATGTATGTGCGTTATGGGAGGGGTGAGTGTGGGTCAGGTGCGCCCACCTGAATGAGTCGAGGTCGAGCGCGCGCGCGCGATGCGTCCAGCGCACGGCGAGTGGCGCGTCGCCACGTGCGTCGCACGCCAGCGCCGCGGCCGTGCCGCGCACCACCGACACGTTGCGCAGCGAGCCGCGCGCCTCCGCGAAGTGCGCCGGCTCTGCGCACAACAAACCTTAATTTTGTTAGAAGTGCAAACTTCTTTAAATAGTCGTGATTTGAAACTCGATGAAATACAATACAATACAATTTTCTTTATTGTACACCAACAAAACATAAATATAACAAATCATCAGTCCCCCGTGACCATGGGTGCTGGAAAGCACCCGAAACATCGGGTTAAAAATAAAATAAATAAAACGCGAAAGAAATCCGTAAAAGTAGTTTTAATCAACATAACAAATAATGAACAAACAATGAGAGAAAACACACAAGGTGGTCTTATTGTTTCAATCTCTTCCAGACAATCCAGAAGAGGAAACTAATAAAATAAAAATAATATTAACGGGTAGGGTGCACTGAACTAGACAAAAAAAATACAACTTATTGACTATGAATTGACAACATACTTAAGGTATATTAGTAACCATAACTAAGAGTAGGAGGGGAGAGGAGTTAGACACATAGTGTTTGTTTACGCTAATTTGTAGCAAGCTACAACTTGCAAGGCGCTCATTCCGGGCGAAGATCCGGTTGGCGGGTTGCAAAGGGGGGCTTGCTTCTTGCGACCTGCGACCGCGCCTGTTAGTCTAGAATACTCGATTGAATGCGACGACCGTGCCGATTGGAGGTCGCGAGTTACATAAGCATTGCTACGTCGCATTACGACGGCCTCCATTGTGTTGTTTTATTTCGTTAATATACGTGAAAACGAGGCTTTTTTTTTTGAGTTTTGTGTGACTATTTTAACTTCGATTGCAATTAATATGCATTGACGCGTGGCTTGTTGTAACGATCCCCCCCCCCTCTATATAATAAAATTTTATAATATTAAAAATATCCCCTTTTCAATAACATATATATATATATATATATATATATATATATATATATATATATATATATATATATATATATATATATATATATATATATATATGTGACCAGGATTAATAAACTATGTTTAGATCTTTCTAAAATGATCTCTCTAAAGGTTTAATAATAGGCCGTTTGTAATCTTTTGGCGTGATCGTCTTAGTTAGGACCCTTATTTACGTTGTGTTTGTTTGTAACTTAGTTCTTTTAGGCGTCTTTTGGAAGAATGAATATTCACTAGAGCAATTGAAAGCTGTTGGTAGTGCCTAATAAGCTAAGTGAACCCCGTTCACGAAGACAGGGCTCGAAAAAGGTTAAGAACATAAAACGTCCCTATTCCACTTGTATCAGGTTTACATTATTAATTTATTATTATTTATCCCTTCCCGCTTGGAAAAGGCTCACAATATATTTATACAAAAATACCCGATACAAGGGCTTCGCTCTCCTACATTTATTTAAAAAAAATTAAATTCCTGGTCACATATATATATATATATGTTATTGAAAAGGGGATATTTTTAATATCATAAAATTTTATTATATAGAGGGGGGGGGGGATCGTTACAATTTGGTGCCGTGACCAGGATATATTTTAAAGAAGGTCGTCTATATAAGAATTATGAAGTAGGCTTTATGCCTACAATTTGTTGTCCGTGAAATGGAGAGGTGTCTAGGAGGATGGTGTTTGCTGGGGGTGGTTGAGAGTCTGGGAGTGGGGCTTTAACCTTACTATTAATTACTTGTTATAAAGATGTGTGCATAGTTAATACTAAATAAACTTTAAAGTGAAATAAGTGAGAAGACGCAGTAACATTTGTGTAAGTGAAGGACATAACGGTGCTAAAAGTGATAAAAGTATATAAATATAAAAATGGCTAAAACAAAGAAAAGTTCTAACTGAGTGAAGGCTAAACCAGAAAATGAATTTAAGATGCTTCAAAAATTAATTAAAAATGCAGTGAAAACCTTTGAGGTTAACATAATTTCTCGAAGAAAAGTTTATTAACCAAATGAAAGATCACCAAATTAAAGTAAACCAAGAAGAGGTGTACGGGGCGAGCACTTCATATGTTACTGATCCTAAAAGGAATAGTTTATATAACAACATAATGTAACAATAGAAAAGCTGAAGATGGAAAATGAAATACTCATCCAGTAACAATTTATAAGATCTCACCAATTAAATAAAGGACGTTCCATCTAATAATCTCAATATAATCGAAAGTTATGAGCAAGATTTAAAATTCATTAAAACAAATAATGTTCATGTGTGATATTTGTAATAATTTAAATTAAATGGAGAGAATTATAAACATGGGTCAGTACGCCTGACTCAATAACTTTAATAAGTTCAAGCAGCCACTTAAACTAAATAGTATAAGCAAATATAATGTCGGACAAATTAGATAACAAGTGCGAAACAATTTAAAAGAGGCAAGTCGCATTAGAAACACAAAATTTGATAAGCGTAATAAATTAATGAAATATCACATTGGCGATTTAGTAAAAGTTTCTAGATCTAGTAAATCAGATGCAGATAACAAAGTTATGAGTAAATTTAATTCGGCGTATTAAGGGCTTTATATAATAGCAGCCGTACCATCTTACAATGTACTTTAATATACCTTAGCAAGCCCAGAAACAAATGAAATTAAAGGGAATTTTAATGCTATTCATTTATTAAAATATTTAAATAATAGTTTTGTTCCATATACATACTAGAATAAATACTGAAATATAATTTGGTCCCGTGGGTGGCCTATTGAAAAATAGATTAAAATTATTAAAGTTATGAGCAAGACATAAATTAATTAAAAATAAGAAAAATGCTGTAATGATTTTATTAATAACTATCTGTAAATATTGATTGTAAGATAATTTTGTAAAATATGTTTTTATTGAATAAATTTGGGGAGTTGGGTCAGGGTGAATGGCTCAATCACATCTATCCTGTGGGTGTGTAGCCATCTGATTTCAACTCATAATCAAAATGCTGTGCATACAAAGATAACATTGCTGAAATTATATTTTAAGGATTTAAAATGTAAGTCAAAAACTAAAGAGAACCACTATATCAACGACATAATATACAATAAAATTAGCAAGATAACAATTTATGGTTTATTGCAATTGGATAGATGTGGTTGAAGGGGTGTGTGGCGGCAGCCATTCCCTGGGGTAGGTGGGGTGAAAATATATACTGAATTGTAACAGATTGAAAGAGTAAGAGTAAGTTCAAAATTTTGAGTGTAGTGCATATGCTCTCAATATAGTAAAATTTTATATCAACGACTCCACTGTGTGGGTCATTAACATAAAATTTGGGGGTGGATTGTGACGGCTCAATATTATTATTAATAATTAAATTCAATATAAAGGGGCGTCAAAAATAGTTTTAAAACATATATATTAAGCAATTAAGTTAAATTAATAAACATAAAGTTAATATATTTCAGACATTATCCCAATAACATAGCAAATTAAAGACAAAATTATTGTTTCTCGTAATAAGTAAATTTATTATAAAAAAACTTGTAAAAATATTTAAAATAAAATAAATAATAGAAATACAAGTCAAAAAATATTATAAAATTAAGTTAAATAACGTTTATAAGATAATTAGAAAATTTGTTAAAAATTGTTTAAGTCATGGGAGGTGTTCGTGTATAAAAGAAAATTTTTCTAAGTTGTGGAAGGAGTTCACGTATAGATGAAATTTTCTAAGTTGTTGAAGGAGTTCATGTATTAAAGAAAATTTTCCTAAGTTATGGAAGGTGTTCACGTATAGACGTCTTGTATGGATGAGGTGCCGGAGATACATACCTGCAGTTGTACATATATATGGGGTGGTCGGGAGCCTGACTGCCTGAAGTACTGTAGCACAATGACTAGTCCTATATTAGGGACTTATGATATTAAACTCAATGATACAAAAGCAATATTATAGAAGGTCTCCATGATGAATTTGCATTACAATGGTAGGGTCGTGGGTTCGAACCCTATTTAAGAATGACTTATGAAAGTGAGGTCTATGATTCAAAAGCAATACTATAGAAGGTCTCTGTGATTAATATGCATTACAATAGTAGGGTCGTGGGTTCGAATCCCATATATGAATGACTTATGAAAGTAAGGTCTGTGATTCAAAAGCAATACTATAGAAGGTCTCTATGATTAATATGCATTACAATAGTAGGGTCGTGGGTTCGAATCCTATATATGAATGACTTATGAAAGTAAGGTCTATGATACGTGGAGTTTTGTTCATTGACGTCTTAGTAGCGTGCTACTATGATACGTTAGTGAAATTTTTTATATAACAACAATACTAACTTTGTTGCCAAAGTCGATAGGAGTCATGTGGGTGTGTTGTGAGGGTGCGCCGCCCGTATGATAGTTGCATTGATGCTTACTGCTACATGCGGTATTGCGTCTTGTGATGGATCTGCGGGTGTGCTGCGCCTGATTCGACGCTCTCTTGTGGTTCTGGTCGATGGAGGTATACAATTAACATCTTAGTGTCGGTGGTAAGCGGGTTTGTTGTAGCAATACGGCTTTCCCGTGGACATCGCACACCCATACCGTTTGTGGGCGGCGTAGTAGCGCATAGCGAAGCGTCGTCTATCTTTCGGATGGGGATGATGAGTGTGTTTGGTAGCACTTTTAAGTGTAACAGGCATACTCAACTTCATGTCTTAGTGCATTAGCGCTATGATACGTGGAGTTTTGTTCATTGACGTCTTAGTAGCGTGCTACTATGATACGTTAGTGAAATTTTTTATATAACAACAATACTAACTTTGTTGCCAAAGTCGATAGGAGTCATATGGGTGTGTTGTGAGGGTGCGCCGCCCGTATGATAGTTGCATTGATGCTTACTGCTACATGCGGTATTGCGTCTTGTGATGGATCTGCGGGTGTGCTGCGCCTGATTCGACGCATTCCTGTTGTTCTGGTCGATGGAGGTATACAATTAACATCTTAGTGTCGGTGGTAAGCGGGTTTGTTGTAGCAATACGGCTTTCCCGTGGACATCGAACACCCATACCGTTTGTGGGCGGCGTCGTAGCGCATAGCGATGCGTCGTCTATCTTTCGGATGGGGATGATGAGTGTGTTTGGTAGCACTTTTAAGTGTAACGGGCATACTCAACTTCATGTCTTAGTGCATTAGCGCTATGATACGTGGAGTTTTGTTCATTGACGTCTTAGTAGCGTGCTACTATGATACGTTAGTGATATTTTTTATATAACAACAATACTAACTTTGTTGCCAAAGTCGATAGGAGTCATGTGGGTGTGTTGTGAGGGTGCGCCGCCCGTATGATAGTTGCATTGATGCTTACTGCTACATGCGGTATTGCGTCTTGTGATGGATCTGCGGGTGTGCTGCGCCTGATTCGACGCATTCCTGTTGTTCTGGTCGATGGAGGTATACAATTAACATCTTAGTGTCGGTGGTAAGCGGGTTTGTTGTAGCAATACGGCTTTCCCGTGGACATCGCACACCCATACCGTTTGTGGGCGGCGTAGTAGCGCATAGCGAAGCGTCGTCTATATTTCGGATTGGGATGATGAGTGTGTTTGGTAGCACTTTTAAGTGTAACGGGCATACTCAACTTCATGTCTTAGTGCATTAGCGCTATGATACGTGGAGTTTTGTTCATTGACGTCTTAGTAGCGTGCTACTATGATACGTTAGTGATATTTTTTTTATATAACAACAATACTAACTTTGTTACCAAAGTCGATAGGGATCATGTTGGGTGTGTTGTGAGGGGGCGCCATCCGTATGATAGTTGCATTGATGCTTACTGCTACTGGCGGTATTGCGTCTTGTGATGGATCTACGGGTGTGCTGCGCCTGATTCGACGCTCTCTGTGGTTCTGGTCGATGGAGGTATACGGGTGGTGATGTCTGCTGGGATGTATGGGGGACCTTGGAATGGTGTAAGCCCGACGATAGTCGTATTGATGCTTGTTGCGTTCTGCAGCATTACTTCTCTGCGATGGTTGTTTGGTGGGACACTATTCTCAATGGCGCTCTCTGCGTCTTGGTTTGACTCACACCTAAGTAGCTTTGCCCAAGTCGGGTCCCTTCATTGCGGGGCTGCAGACTGTCTGCCCTCCACGATGTTTTATATAACAACATAATATTATCTCTCTGTAACTTTCCCACCTTTGAATGATTGAAGGCAACTTGTTGGTGGGTGAGACAAACATGATCGAAAATGCATTTACTCAACGTCAGTGACACAAACCCTTTCTGATGGCGAATTATTACTCTTATCTTATAACTGCCTTTTGGCTATATCTGCCGTTGTATTGGTTGGTGGAGCATATGTGTCGACCTCATGCGGGTGGTAGCTGGCGGGAGGATCTGAGGAGTCTCTCAAGGCTGCGGCCGAAAGCTGCACAACGTGGGACCCCATTCCCTTGAGGTGAGCAGTAGTCTCATGACACGCTCTGCGGCTAGTAGCCGTGCTGATCATGCAATTGGTGGTGATGCCATACACTTACATCACGTCTGCAGGAGCGGCGGTCTGGCAGGTGGTGGCGCTCACGGAGGGTTTACAGCCAGTGTGCCTATTTGCCTAAACCGTGTGACGTACATTCACTGTGGCTGGATTCGTTCGTATTCTGTATGGCGTTTACACGCATTGACATGCGCGACTTCGGTCGATGTTTGTGCTTACGCACTAACAAGGGGCCAAGCCTCTTTTACTGGTTCGCCAGTTAATTTGCTGTGGACTACGGTCCAGTTCCCGAATTAGCGTTCCCTTCGGGGGGAGTGCATCAAAATGGTTGGCGCTCACCGTGCACGGCGTGTGTGGGGCCGTGTACCTCCCCTACATTTTTTTAAATAAATGTAGGAGAGCGAAGCCCTTGTATCGGGTATTTTTGTATAAATATATTGTGAGCCTTTTCCAAGCGGGAAGGGATAAATAATAATAAATTAATAATGTAAACCTGATACAAGTGGAATAGGGACGTTTTATGTTCTTAACCTTTTTCGAGCCCTGTCTTCGTGAACGGGGTTCACTTAGCTTATTAGGCACTACCAACAGCTTTCAATTGCTCTAGTGAATATTCATTCTTCCAAAAGACACCTAAAAGAACTAAGTTACAAACAAACACAACGTAAATAAGGGTCCTAACTAAGACGATCACGCCAAAAGATTACAAACGGCCTATTATTAAACCTTTAGAGAGATCATTTTAGAAAGATCTAAACATAGTTTATTAATCCTGGTCACATATATATATATATATTTTATTGAAAAGGGGATATTTTTAATATTATAAAATTTTATTATATAGAGGGGGGGGGGATCGTTACATTGTGTTGTGTTTTAATATCATGCTAAGGAATCTTGCTTTGTCGGTTGAACGCTAAACTTTGTGATCTGGGTGGATATCGTGCTCGATTATAGTTTGTGCTAAGTGACGTTAGACTTGAGTTACACAAACGGCAGGCGCCCTCTAAAGTGATTGCGCCTTGTGGAGCGTGGCAACTCATGTAGTTCTGCTGAACGAGTACATTGATGACGTCAGGTCACATTACACACTCTTAAACCCCTCACACATAGCATTTACTTGCCCCTGACGGCGCCTTGTGTTCGAACCTACCTCTGGAATTCGGTAAGTTTGTGTTTGCTTATACAGCCGTTATAAATTAATTATCCATAGGCCATTGGGCCCTCTCCTCGGTTGCTCGTCGAGTTGGATTACTGATGGGCCCTAATTCTATCGACTTTTGTCGGGGTAACTCAGGGCCGTAACATTGCTGATCTTATAGTGGCATAGTGGCCAGGAAGGCGCCCCCCTGCTCCTATTGTCGAGCATCCGATCACTGGGTGACGTTGTGCCTGAAATTATTGGGTAAGCCGGTCCCGGCGAGACGAGCCATCGCCAAGGAGCGCCGCTGGTGTTACTCGTGCTCGGAAAGGCATCTCCAACGAGACTGCCCGCACCAGCGGCCCTGTCCGCACTGCCAGGGCAACCACCATGCCGTTTTATGCCTGGGTGCGAACGGCGCTTCCTCTCAGCGCTCTACCAGGCCCTCAACACTCACGGGCGGGGGCGCTCAGTCACGCCCTCTGGCGACGCTCGGCACTCCCCTGTCGGCCACCAGGCCCCTGGGTTCAAAGAGGGTCCCTCCCCCGACCAGTTGGGGGGGTCGTTCCCCCAGAGGAAGGGTCGTCACTCCCCCTTACTGTGTTGAGAGGAACTTCACGGCCAATCAGCGGTCAGCTAGACCCTTCTCATCCCCGTTCGCTGAGAGGCAGCGACTGGATTCCTCCCCCCCCCTCTTTGGTCGGTACTGGTACTATAGGATTCCCGCCACCTCTTATTTGTCCTAGGCCTTAAGGCCGAGGTTCCCTGAAGCTCCCTAGGTTGGCCCGTTCGGTGATTTCCAACCCCGGGTCATTGGGATGCCGCCGGAATGCCGCTTTCGGGACCCCCAGCTCGAGTGCCGGTCTGATGGAGGCAGTTCCAGCTAGGAAGCTGCCGCCCTAGCTCTCACCACGGCTGCCTTCACTGATCCTTTGAGCCGTCAACAGTCCACTTGTCAAACTGTTCTATTGCCGACGGCCTCAGTGAAAGTGTACAACCCGAGTGGCGACTGTTTAACGGTTCGCGCTCTATTGGATTCGGGTTCACAACACTGTGTGGCCTCCACTTGGTTGGTAGGAAGACTAGGTCTCTCCTGGAGCTCTGAATCATGTCCAATGGTAGGTATTGGCGACGCCGAGCCTCCTGCTTCTAGGGGACAAACGGAGTTGGTGTTTGCCCCTGCCAGCGAACACCTTCATTTTCAAGTTAAAGTAACGGTCCTCGATGACATTGTAGGTTTTCTCCCTAACTTCCGTATAAATGACAGCGCGGTTCATTGTGCGTTGGGTTTGAGACCGGCAGACCCTCAATGGTCCCAACCTGGGCCTATAGATTTGGTGCTGGGGGCAGACATGCTGGGGTTCATCCTCTTAGGCGAGATACGAGCCCTACAGCCCGATTGCTTGTCAGCCATGTCCACTGTATTTGGGCACAGTTAAGTGGTTTTTGTAGCCGACATTCGGATGATGTTTCTAAAATTAGTGGTCCATCGTGATGACCGTCGATATCCGCTAATTTTGTGGCGCGAGAAGCCCAGCGATCCGATTCAGGTGTTTGAGTTGAACACCACCACCTATGGACTACGGTCCAGCCCGTATATCTCTATGCGAACCCTCCTCAAACTCGCTGAGAGAGAGCATCTAAGATACGCTCGGGGGGCTTCTATTTTGGAGACCTCGGTCTACATGGACGACATTTGCATGGGCGCCTCCAATGTCGAGGAGGCTCTTGTATTGCGAGACGAATTGATTACCATCCTGAAGTCCGGAGGTTATGAGTTGCGCAAATGGTTGTCAAACCACCCTCATATTTTGAAGGACCTCCCAGGAGTGAATCAACAAGACCCTCATCTACTCGAGCACCCTGAATTTCATAATTTGTTGACTGTGCTGGGCATTCAATATCAGCCTGTTCAGGATAGTTTCTCGTATCGAATCAAACTCAATCCCCCTCCTCAATCATGGACCAAGCGCTCCGTGCTGTCTACAGTAGCCCGTAACTTCGATCCTAATGGATGGGTCACTCCGGTCATTTTTTTTGGGTAATTGCTTTCTTCCAAAGCTCTAGATATCCGGGTTGGGTTGGGACGACACTACAAGCGGTGCTCTCTTGCGAGAGTGGTTTTCCATTGTGTCCTTCCTTCCGGACATCATCCGGGTCTCCATGCCAAGGTGCTTTCTCCCTCCAGGGATATGCAGGCCTACTCTGCATGGATTTTGCGAGGCCTCTGAGAAAGGCTATGCTGCTGTCGTATATCTGCGGACTGTGAGCTCTTCTGGCCATACTTCCGTCTATCTCGTACCTGCTAAAAGCAAGGTTGCCCCATTACGTCCGACCCAACTATCCCTAAATTGGAACTGTCCGGAGCCGCTCTTCTCACGCGACTCCTCAACTACATTCACTCTTCTTTGAAGTCTGTAATCGACTTTGTTGACTTCGAGCTGCACCTCACAATCTTGAGGTCTTTGTGGCGAACCGCGAGTCTCAAATCCAGAATTCTGGCGCGTCTCTAACCTGAAGACATGTTGCAGGGGATTTGAATCCCGCAGACTGCGCTTCTTGCGGCTGTGAAGCCCCCTTTTTGGTTGATCACCCGCTGTGTTCCCCCTGTGGACCTCCACCCAGTTGGTTGACTGAATCTCAGTCGTTCTGGCCCCCAAATAAATTCTCTGAACTGATTTAATTGCCTAGCCTACGAGCCCGAGTAGGAGAGGGCAAGGATAAGCCCACTCGGAATTTCTCCGTGCTAGAACGGTACAGCTCTCTCGATAAGCTCTTAGGAGTGACTGCTTGGTTGCGTCGATTTGTCCGCAATTCAAGTGACCCGTCCAACCGAATCTCTGATTCCGTTTTGTCACCTAGCAAGCGTCGCGAAGCTTTGATGCATTGGACCTGTATGGTCCAAGCATTTTTAGTCCGTGATTGACACCTTGAAGCGGGGCTCCGTTGTCAAGGGCGCTCTGGCCCGCCTTAACCTCTTCCTGGACATCGCTGGGATGCTGCGCGTTGGCGGACGCTTGAAAAATTCTCAACTGCCGTACGGGGCTCGACACCCGTTACTGCTCCCTAAGGACGGCGCCTTTGTTCGGTTGCTGGTAACTCACCATCATGTTCAGAATACCCACGCTGGGTGTAAAGCTCTTTCTGCTATTTTGCAGCGGGATTTTTGGATTTTGGATGGCCGACGCACCATTTGGAGCGTCATTTTTAAGTGCATACCTTGTTATAAATTGAAGGCCACCACATCGCAGCCGATGATGGGTGACTTACCACCCGACCGCGTCAGGGCCATCCAACCATTCGCTGGAGTCGGAACCGACTTTGCTGGCCCCTTCCTCGTCAAGTCCTCCAACCTTCATAACGCGCGTTCATAAAAGGCCTACCTGTGCGTTTTCGTGTGCCTCGCCACTAAGGCCGTTCACTTAGTACTTGTCCAGTCCCTCAGTACTGAAGCCTTTGTGGCCACGCTGGGCCGCTTTGTATCGCGTCGCGATTTGCCGGACCTGATCCGGTCGGATTGTGGAACGAATTATAAGAGCACGAATAGATATTTGAAAGAGGTCGTCGAATTTCTGTCCAGCAACAGGATTTATTTAGGTACTGCGATGTCCAAGAAGGGCATCCAGTGGAGATTCGACCCTCCGGCTCTCCCACATTGGGGCGGTATTTTTGAGGCGGTGGTTAAGGTTGCAAAAACGCATCTCCGTTGCGTTATTGGCGAAACTATTTTGACATTTGAGTAGCTCGCCACTGTATTCTGTAAAATTGAGGCGGTTTTCAACTCTCAGCCCCTCTGTCCCCTCTCGTTCGATCCGAATGATATGGAGGTTCTAACCCCGGGCCATTTTCTGATTGGCCAGCCGCTTAACTCCCTGCCCGAGTACCCGTTCAGGGAAACAAACTCTTCGCAGTTAAGCAGATTTGACCTGCTGCAACAAATGACTCCGAGTTTTTGGCACCGATGGTCTCTGGAGTACCTACATTTTTTGCAGCAGCGCATTAAGTGGTCTGACAAGACGGATCCTCCTCGGATTGGAGACCTCGTGTTAGTTAAAGAACCTAACGCTTTGCCTTTGTATTGGCGCCGTGGCGCATTGTTAAGTTGTCGTATGGACCGGATGGGGTGCCTATGGTGGCCGAGGTTTTGGTTGGAGATTCGGTCTTGCAACGTGCCGTCGCGACCCTATCCCTTTTGCCAATTTACTCGTGGGCATAATTTCTTATGCCCGGGACGGGGTTTTTTTTACGCCAATTCGTAGCAAGCTACGAAGCTACGAATTGGCGTAAGCAGTTATCCTTAATTTGTTTCTTGAAGACATTTAAAGATTGAGCACTTTTAATGAACTGGGTAAGGAGTTCCAGAGTCTTACTCCAAGAACAGCAAAAGATTTATTATAAAATATCGAGGAGTGTACAGGACATTGGAGCGTAAGGTTTTCATTTTAGGTTTTCAATGTTAATTAAAAGTAAAATAATCATAAAGTTAGAGTGGCAAATCTTTACTTCAGTAGTTGATGTTTAGAAGAACGGTTGTTAACGTACTGCTGATTGTCAGTTTGCAATTTAAAAAGTAAAATTAAATACACGCGACGCGTGGCTAAAAGCAGGTTGCAGCGTTTACTAAATAAAAATGTGTAGAGTAACCATACAAATGTAATATACAAGGTTGATTAATAAGTTTTTTGAAACGCAATGCAACTCTAGGAAACTATAAGTAAACTTACTTATTTTTCAACGTAATTTCCTTTAAGCTAATACGCCCTGAATAGCGTTTTGCAGTTTTGTTAATTTCCTTGGAAAAAAAGACTTGATCTTGGGACTCGGTCTTGTTTGCAAAACAAATACGACTTCAATATCAGTCTCATTACCGCATAGCAAAATTCCATAGGACATTACCCTATGAAAGTGAATTAAATAAACCAATCTTGCAGTCCCAACATCAATAAGATTTCTAGTCTTTCTTATTGCATATGCTGCAGAATTAAGTCTGTCTGCCAATTTAGATATATGTATGGGGCCTCATTAAAGCTTCACGTCAATAGTAATACGAAGAAAAACAGTGGTGTCTACAAGACTTAACTCCTTCCCATTTAAGAATACATTGTTAATCGAATATCTAACATTAGGTACTGTAATTTAATCCATTTTCTTATTGCCGTTTAAGAGCAAATTTTTGGCGTTTAACAAATGTACTAATTTCGATAGAGCCTTGTCATAATTTACTGACTACCGTTTGAGTTTCAAAATTTCAGAAAAAATACTATATCATATTATTTATTATTTTATATACATATATATATATATATATATATATATATATATATATATATATATAAAATAATAAATAATATGATTGTTCTCTACAAGATAAGGTAAGTAGTTAATATAGATTAAGAACAGGAATGGGCCAATAATCGAGCCCTGAGGAACGCTCATAGATACTATTGATCCGGAGGAACCTTTAATATTGATAAAAAAAAATAAGTTCTATTTTTAAATATGAAATAATAAGTCTAAGCGCGTTACCTTTGACACCGTAATGTTGTAGTTTACTGAACAATATCTCATGGTAAACACAATCGAAAGCCTTAAAAAATCACAAAAATACCTAAAACATTTTGTGAATTCTCTCAGGCATTGAAAATATATTTCATATGCTCAACATCTGCAACAGTCATCGAGCTAGTAAAAGCAAATTGATTTTTATAGAGTAATTTATTTGAATTAAAAAAAATAGTAGATCCAAAATTATTCTTAATGTAACCTAACGGCATTTCTTAATATTTTTATAGGAATAGGTGCTAAGGCCTGATTTTTGGCATAAAATCTTTTACACAGACTTTAATTGATATTTTTGATTTCCTATGCTCCTAGACCACACTTTTAATATGAGATTTTAACTTATTTTTCAAACTGAATTAGCTTCAAAACATATTTATCTTTTAGGGATTAAACTCAACGTGTAGTGAAAACATTCAGAGTTATAAATAAGTACATAATTATATATAAATTCTAGAAAACACGAATTTTCCTCTTTATCAGTTAAATAAAAAAGCATTGACATAATATAATATGTACGTAGTGGGCACATCAACCAACCGTGCACGGTAACGTTGACGTGCTTGAGCAGGGGCGCGCCGACGCCGTTGTCTGCCGTGCAGCGGTAGGCGCCCTGCTGCGAGCGCACCGCCGCGCGGGCCGCCAGCCGTGACCGCGCCACGCTACCCGCCACCTGATGCTCCGCACCGCCCGACACGTATGAAAATCCTGCGTTTTCCCCCCACCCCGCTCCAGTTGCCTCCCAGCGGTCCATTGCCTCTAAATCGCTACCTGAGTAAACATAGTAATATGCGGGCTAGTGACGAATTCCGCAAACAGTCAAACTGTATATAACATGTTGTATATCGCAAGCTGCAGCTTACAGATGTTGATTATACTTGCCATCGGATAAATGCCACATCGATTTTAGATTCATCGTTAATGAAGAAAAATAATCAACTTGTAACTAGCAAGATGAAACCATAATCAATCAATATTATTGAGCAACCCGAGTAACGTGCGGTTGGGATTGAAAATGGCGTCATCGAATCAATGATAATAAAATACCATAAACTACAAAAATTCAGTCCGGTTTTGCTAATTTTGTAAGCTACAAAGCGTTATAAGAGTTTTATTCATATGTATTGTTGATTTCGCTTGTTGATATTTTTGTATAAAATATTCACATGCGTGCCATTGAGTCATGAGTAACCATTATCAAAAGATTCGTTTTGTATCTCTGTCTGAGTAATCTTCAGAATAGATGAAGCGATTTTAATAAATCTTGTCGAACAAATAGAGAGTAATACCAGGAGTGATTTAGACTAAACTTCATCTGAAAAATAATGGGTACATTATATTTTTAAAATATTTTCCCATTAATAGAAATTTTCAAACTAATCGAATAGTATGACTTTATAGCGATATACCGTTATTAGCGGGTTTTCGCTGTCAGTACTGTGCATGTTAACGGTATGGTTTGTATATATAACGGTATGGTATGATAACAATATTATTTAAATAGTACCATACTATATCTAAACTAACAATAACTATATCTAAAATGTTAACAATTTAAATGATGACTTACCTAGTCTTCTGAACCATGTCACAACTGGCGTTGGGTAACCTTTAGCCGCACATTCCAGTATCAAAGGTGCTCCCAGTAATACAGCCACGTCTAAGGGTTCCGTAATCCATGATGGTGCAACTGTCATTATATAAAAATAGTTAATAACAACCGTAATAGGATCAGTATAAATATACTTTTGCGAAAAAACTATGCATTATCAAAATGTTGATATTGCACCAAGATTACACCAAAAATTTACTTATTATTGTTATTATATGACCTTGTACATTAATAAATGTTGTCACATAAAATTTTCCCCAAAATTTAACAAATTTCCTAGCTCTTAGGACATAAACGGAACGGTGTTGAACAGAGTCAATCAGGTTAGAGACTTGGGTATTGCTCTCGATTCTGAAATGAGATTCACAAACCGTATTACGAGTAATAACACGGCTAACAAATGTTTCAGAATGTTAGCGTTTGTCTTAAGAAACTCAAAAGAATTCAAATCTGTTCAGGCAATCAAAGTTTTGTACTTCGCCTTCGTATGTAGCCATGTGGACTATCGTAGTTCTGTTTGGTAACCATTTTATCAGAATAATGTTCACCGTATCGAAAATATTCAAAAAAGTGTGTGAAAAGAATCTCGTTTATCAGTGGTTGTTACCGCAGCGTTAGTAGTTATTCTGGTTAAAACAATTTAATTTACTATCATTAAAGCAACGTTAAGAACAGCCGTCCATATTTTTTTTTGTATAAATATTTGAACCGTGAAGTGGATTATCCTTCTCTCCTATCACAAATTAATATATTAGTTCCTAGAGTTACGGCTCGCCTGTGTAATTATAAACAATTTTCAATGTCCTTGAGAAAAACGAAATATGGTAGTTCCTCTCCTATTTGCACAATGTTAAAAAATTATAACTTTTTATTTCAAAATGGTAATTTAGATATCTTCTGTGAAAAGGTAAATACTTTTAAAAACTTGATTTTTGTTTCTTATAGGATTCATTTTTCGTTTTTTAGTTTTGCCATTATTGTAAAATAAAGTTCTTTTATATTTTTACTAATTTAAAATGTTTAATTTGTAATTTGTAAAACAACATCTTTATTAAAATAAGAATGTTGTGCGAACCTTTATTTTAAATGCATATGTATAATGTATTTCTTCAAAAAATGTGATATCATAATTTTCTTTTATGTATTTAGTTGGTATACCTTATTAAAGAAAATAAAAATAAAATATTTTAAAAAATAAACCTTTGACACTAAGAGTGGCGGTGTAGTTTGCAGTAGATGCATGGTTCGACACTCTGCACGTGTAGTCCCCACTGTGGCGCGACGTTAGATCCGAGAACATCAACAGTGAAAATTCGTTTAAGCTTTTCTCTTCTATCTGCGAACAATAAATAAGTAAGAGAAACATGATCGATGGAAAATGATTACATATTATAATATAGAAAAATGTCTACGCAAAATTGGAATTCTTACATAAAATAACACTAAGAAAAATTATATAATTGCTTATATCGAAAGAGATTATGCAAAAGTCTGCTTAAGAATATATTGTTAGTAATATTAGTAAAATATAAGTAAATCTTAACCTGCAAATCAGTGGGAATTGGATGACCATCTTTAAGCCACGAAAAGTACATGGGCTTGTCTCCAGATGATACTCCGCATAGAACTTGCACAGCACTGCCCTCAGTTAATTCCGAAGAGAACATGAACGGTGATATTTTGGGAGGATCTGTGAATGAAAGTATTGAGTCAGTCTCATAGTCAGATAATCAACATAATTATTTACGTTTTATTTCATTTGGAGCGTTTCAAAGCATTTGTCAACTGTAATAGACTGGTCAAAGAGTGACAAAATATTTTCGTGTTAGGGTAGTGCTGTAGTGTGTGAAGCTGTAGTAGTAATAAGTCCTTCAGATTTTAGTAACAGCAGCCAATCGCAATGGAGACTAGCCATCTACGCAGGTTAAGATTACAATACATCAGTGTGTGCAAGCACAGGTTGTACGCTCTAATTTCTCATGTAGTGACAGAAATTTGACACGACCGGAGAGAGTCTAGGCACATGACCAACAGCTTTACGTATTTTCCGAGGCAAAATAGGCAATGTCCTCACTCTAGGCGGCTACTGAGAATTTCTTGACAAAACTAATTTTGGCCCGAAACGGGATTCAAATTCGTGAAGCTATGATCGATAGATGCACTCTCAATCACGAGATCAACGAGGCGATAAGCTACAGTACATATGGGTCAATACAGAATACATGCAATTCTTATCGAAAGTCATTTTTGCTCATTTTTAACATTGGTGCGAGAAAAAGAAAAAAATATATATATAAGAATGCTGAGGTGGTACTGACTGCGGACTTGTATATCGATATCGCCGGCGGCCGTGGCTCCGCCGGGCGCGGTGACGCCGCACGTGTAGCGCGCCGCGTCGCTCGACCGCGCCGGCTGCAGGCGCAGCGCGTCGTCCCGCGCCGCCGCGCGCCCCGCCGCCGCCAGCGCCGCGCCCCCTGCGCCGCTCGCATCGACCGCCCGCCGCCACCACACCGAGCTACGCACATCACGCACCTATTTTTTGCTACGTAGATGCATCAAGACCATGCTCCATGTTGCAGCACACCAAAAGTACGACACATAATTGTAATACGGTCAGCGCACCCCTTTTTATCGCGATGGAGAGTAATGTATCTGCCTATGTAATCCGTCAGGGAAAAAGTTTCTTCGTATTTTGTTTGTATAAAACTGAAGAAAAATCTCTTTCGTTGTACTGTTTTTATAACGCTAGTTTTAGTATCAATAATAATAATAATAATAATAATAACTAAGGCGTAGGGAAGTGACGACCCCATCGCCCGCTGACGAAACAGTTAAGTGACAAAACTGCTACGTCGGTGCAGTCAGTCAGCGCCTTGCCAAGAGGTGTGAGCGCCGTGCCTCGGCAGTACTCAGGGTGCAAAGGCCCGTTTGTGCTTACGGCCGTACAATGATACAATGAAACGGTGCCGGGCCTGGGCGTCTCCCGTTAATTGGCGCCCAAAAATTAGTGATAGATAAGATTGGAAAACGTATAGGGCCGCTGCCTGGGGGTCGCCGGGGCGCGTCTGGAGCTGGTGCTGGACGCGGCAGCATGCGGGCCGCCAGCCGAGCGCGAGGAGCTGCAAGATCACCTAACAGCCCCCCGCATCCATCATCCCTACCGCCTACGGCTTGATGTCGGCAGGGTCCTCTCGGACTCGGCAAGCGGCATCCGCCGCTGGTGGAGTGCGCCGCATGCGTTGGACAAGGGATATGAATGCAAACGCATTGCGGGCGTACTATAGGGTGAAAGGGGAAGAAACTGCGGGGAAAGCGTATCGGGCTCGGATGCATTGCTTTTTTGCTGAGTTAGAGCCGTCTATTCCCGTCACGGAACAAAACCTGGCAGACCGAGTTCGGTACATCATGCGCTCGAAAATATTCGATGATGCCGAGCTCGAACGACTACGACGTGAGGCCATTCCCTCATCGAATGAATTGGCTACGGCTGGGGATGAGGCTCCTCAGGCGACAGACCAGCTGCCACGCGTAGAAGCCGCCATGGATCTTTCAGTTGTGGTTGATTCAGACGATGATGAAATGGTCTCCCACGAACTAGAGCAAATGAGAAGTATATTGGAAGAGGCGATTTTGGAGACGCGCAGCATGCCTCTCGAAAATCGACCGCAACTTCCCCGCATACCCCTAAGCAAGCGAAATCGGGCTGTCGTGAGGGCTCTTAACCCAATGCTGGTAACCTATTTGGAAGCCAGCCGGAACCTTTGCGAGACGGACTCAGTTCTTTTTGGCGCCGCAGTGGCAGCTTGCCGTATTATTGGCGCCAAACTGCCCATGGCTGGACGCACTACTAAACAAAGTAGCGCCATCCGAGCCTGGAGGAAAAGAATTGAGGACCGTATCGCAAAGGTAAGGACCCTTATCGGCAGACTGATAAGCTTTAGGTCGGGTAATAATAGACCGAGGGTTTTGCGCACCGTTAGAATGGCGTTTGCTGGGACAAATATCAGTTTGTCCTAGCCGGATATCACGCAGAAACTAACGGAGCGCATAGACGACCTGAAGCAAAAGATTGCTGCTTGGGGGAAGCGGATTCGCCGATTTACCGAAAGGTCAATGCGGTTCAACCAGAATCGTCTCTTCCAGAGTGATCAGAAGAGGCTCTACAAATCATTGGAGCGACTAGAGGTATGTGGAGCGGGCCCAGGTTCGGATCAGGCTAACACTGTCGCACTTTGGCGTGGCCTGTGGTCAGATCCCGTAAACCACAGCGAGGGCCCTTGGACGGAAGTTGTGGCAAGTCAGTGTGCGAGTATTACGCCCATGGAACCCGTCATCACAACGCCGGATGACGTAGCTGAGGCGGTCCGTAGAGCCCCGAACTGGAAAAGTCCGGGACTCGACGGACTGCATCACTACTGGCTGAAGGGGTTCATGGTGTGTCACGCTGTGCTCGCCCGTCAGTTTCAAGAGGCTCTCAACCAGGAGTCGCTCCCTAGCCTCTTCACTACTGGGATCACTCATTTGGTTCCTAAAGACCAGGTTACCACAGACCCGAGCAAAAACCGCCCCATTACGTGTCTACCCACCACATATAAGACACTGACATCCATTTTGAGCGCGAGAATCACTCGTCACCTGGAGCTAAATCAGGTGATGTCACGCACTCAAAATGGATTTCGGGGCGGTGGTCGTGGAACTAAGGAACCACTCCTCATTGACGCGGTCATTGGCAAAGTGGTGAAACGCAACCGTCGGAACTTCTGCGCCGCCTGGATAGACTACAGAAATGCATTCAACTCGGTGCCCCATACATGGCTAAGGAGAGTCCTCGAGCTGTACAAGATAGACTGTACAGTGAGAGACTTCCTCGAGCAGTGTATGGGGCAGTGGCGTACGATCCTTTGTAATCTGGGTGAGCGGATGATGGCTGCGGAGAACCACATAAGGATAAGAAGGGGTATATTCCAGGGCGATTTTCTGAGTCCAATCTGGTTCTGCCTCTCCCTGAACTCTCTCAGTACCTTACTGGAGGGATCCGGGAGAGGATTTCAGCTACGGAAAGGAGGGACAAAAGTGACCCACCTTTTCTATATGGATGACCTTAAGTTATTCGCCTCCAGTCGCTCCCATCTTATGGAATTGCTAAAAATCACTTGTGAGTTTAGCAGTTCCATTGGAATGGAGCTGGGGACGGATAAGTGTGCGGTCCTCCATGTTGAGAGGGGAAGGGTTGCTAACTCTGAGGGCATAGATTTATCTATGTCCGTCAACTTAAGGACCCTTTCCGAGGCTGAAACACACCGATACCTGGGTATGTCACAGAACATCGGTATTGATGAGGCTGGTATGAAACAGTCAGTTTGCCACGTGTTTTATGCACGCTTGACCAAAGTGCTTAATAGCCTTTTGTCCGGTGTGAATAAGACACACGCATATAACGGTTGGGTAATACCTGTCCTTATGTATACCTTTGGCATACTCAGGTGGACTCAGACTGAACTTAACGCCCTGGATAGAAACGTCCCATAGGATGCATCATCCGAGATCGTCGGTAATGAGGCTGTACTTGCCGCGAAAGCATGGTGGGCATGGCTTTCAGAGCGCACTCACTATGCATAATCGTGAAGTGTGCAGCCTCCGTCATTACTTCCTGGCGAGATCGGATGATCCATTCTATAATGACGTCATTTCTAGTGATAAAGGGCTTACATCTCTATCCTTGGCCAATGAGTAATGGCAGGACCCAGCAGAGCTTAGCATTTCCGACCGGGAGATCGTATGGAAGGAGAAGGAGCTCCATCTGAGGTACTACAGGGCTCTACATGAGCCTCACGTAGATACAGCCGCCTACCTCAACTGGCTACGTTTCGGTGACCTCTTCGGGGAAACCGAGGGTTTTGTCTGTGCAATACAGGATCAGGTTATTAAGACCAACAACTATCGGAGATACATCCTAAAGGATGGCAACGTCGACGTCTGTCGAGCTTGTCGCCATCACGGGGAGTCACTTAGTCATGTCATCTCCGGTTGTTCGGCGCTTTCTAACTCTGAGTACTTGCACAGACACAACCTAGTAGCCAGAATTCTACACCAGGAGCTCGCTATGAAATACGGTCTCGTGGACGGAAATTGCCGTATTACAAGTACTTGCCGGAAGCCGTGCTCGAAAATGACCGCGCCAGGCTCTACTGGGACCGGACCATCATCACAGACAGGACTGTTCTTGCGAATAAGCCTGATATTGTGCTGATGGACCGGGCACAGTCAAGGACATTTTTGATCGACATTACCATTCCGTATGACGAGAACCTCGTGAAAGCCGAAACAGATAAACAAACAAAATATCTGGACCTGGCTCACGAGGTAACAGACATATGGGGTGGTCTGCTGGCCGAAATTATTCCTGTAGTCGTCTCTGCGAATGGGCTAATCCCAGTCAGCCTCTCGGGTCATCTGAGGCGACTGGGACTCCGTGACGAAACGCTCCAGGCTCAAATGCAGAAGGCAGTGGTCCTCGATACCGCCCGCATCGTCCGTCGGTTTCTTTCCCTTTCCCCCTAACCCTCGGCCATTTGGTCTCCCCTGCCAAGGGTTTTCATCTGGTTGGATCTTATTTATTTATGTATTTTTTGTATTTTAATTGATATTTATGTATATTTATGTTTTAATTTTAACTTAAAATTATATGTTTATAGAACCCAACCAGATGAGAAAATTATAAAGATAACCCAATAATAATAATGTACATCAGACCGAATTTCGGTCACGGCGGCCTGCCTCAACGGAGGCTAGCCATCGGCGCAGGAGAGGATTATAGTACCGATGTTTATGCGCTAGCACAGGTGCACTCTCTATTCCCTCACTCTCATAATCCGATGAGACCATAAACCAACACGACTGGAGAGAGATCAGGTGCAAGACCAACGGATTTTACGTGCTTTCCGAGGCACGGGGGTGAGAAACCGCCAACTTCCTGACTCCGGGCAGCTACTGAGAATTTCTCGACGGAAAAACTCAATAATTAATTTTTTGACCCGACCCGGGATTCAAACCCAGGACCTCGTAATCAGCAGTTGCACTATTACAACCACCAGACCAACGAGGCAGTCTTTAATATCAATACATATAGGACATTAAGAAAAAAAGTACACACGTTCCCGCCATTTATCAATTGTTTTTATGTCCGCCAAAATGAGTGAATCTAATAAACTCGATACATTCTGAAGTTTTATTATAAAAAATTGAAAAATCTCAAAACACGACTTGACAAGCAAAAAAAAATTGTGACATTTATGGAGCTAATGCAATGTCAGTAAGACAAGCGCAAATTTGGTTCAACCGTTTTCAGTCCACGAATTTAGATGTCAAAGATACAGCTTGCTCTGGTTGTCCTCATACAGATAAAATCGATTCCATTTTCGAAAAAGTGGAGCAAGCTAGACTACAAAACAGATATCTTAATGTTAATATATATAAATTACGTGTAACGTTGTTTGTCCACGATGGACTCCTAAACTACTTAACCGATTTTAATAAAATTTGCACACCGTGTGCGGTTTGGTCCAACTTCAGAGATAGGATAATTTTTTGCCCACAATTTTTAATAGCACATGGCAAAGGGTCGTCGAAAATAGCAGAATAACTTCTGCCTGGCAAGCTAGTAATATATATAATACAAAGTCTGGCTATACAAAAAAGCTCAATATTTTGGGTACTACACGTGCTCACTAAAAGAAACCTAATGAATTGTGTACTCATTTATGATTTTCTATTGAAACGTAATAAAATCGAACCACTTTTGAAAATATTGATAACTGGAATTAGATTACCTGAGACAAGAACTTACGATAAAGATTTACGACTGTAACAAAACCCGGATTAACACGCAATAAGGTGATGCTGTTTATATTGTGGGATTGGAAGGGCATCGTTTATTATGAGGTATTACCCCGGGCAAAACCGTTGATTCGGATCTCTGCTACCAACAACTTACTCAAAACAAAAATGAGATTAGAGCAAGAAATTGTGAAAAAACCTCCGTGTGGCGGCTTGGGATTATTTTTAAGTGATATAGTGGACTGTATTGATTCAATATCCCCTGAAACGTTCAGTTACCGCAATCACAAAATTACACCAAGAAAACAATAAAAACTACTCACGGTCTTACTAGCCAGCTTCCCAAGATCGGCAAAACGTTGACAGCTCCTGGTGGCTTCTTCTACACGGTAGAATACACTAGTAATCAGATTGTACACGGTACACTCTAGAGTAGTCCTTATTTGTGAGTTTTTGAAGAGATATGTTCACTCCACGTTAACACAAAGAGATGTAGATTAATAATAATCTTCTTACGCGTCGTACCCTCCCTTTTATTCCTTTTTGTCCGCACAGATTATAACAGCGCGTTATGCGTCACACGTTGCTACAGGTTATCACCGGCCCTCAGATCGTTGTAGATCATTGTGCCTTGGTATAAAATTTGCGAGTTGCGGTTTATTACTGAACACACCCCCCACCGAAACCATCTTGATGGTTTCTCCAAAAATAAGATAAAATTATAACTTAATCTAACTTAATCTCTATCAAGATAACGCTGAGACACAGAATGGTCTCAACGAGAAGGTTATTAATACAAGTAAGCTAATTTGCGTAAGGAAGAGGACTCAGTTTATTAACTGGTCTCTGTAAAGTACTCTTTTGGGTACGAAGCGTTACACAACGAACAATCCCATCTGGGCCGGGGTGAAGAGCCTCTATTCTACCCAAAGGCCAATTGCACGGTGGTATGTTATCAGTTTTTATAATTACAAGATCACCTATTTTAATGTTAGATCTATCCGAATACCACTTTGCTTTCTGTTGTAGCGTATTTAAATATTCACGACTCCATCTACGCCAAAACATTTGTGAACATTTTTGAATATATTGCCAACGTGACAATAGATTCATCGTTATGTCTTCTACATTATACTCAGGTACCGCCGTTAACGCTTTTCCTATTAGAAAGTGTCCCGCTGTCAGTACGTTAAATTCATCCGGGTTATCACTAGCTGGTAACGGGCAGAGCGGCCTCGAGTTGAGAATTGCTTCTACTTTACAAAACACTGTGGTGAGTTCCTCGAACGTCAAACCTTTTTCTCCGACGGCTCGCGCTAAGAGGTACTTGGCGGATTTAATTCCGGCTTCCCAGAGCCCACCCATATGTGGTGCGCTGGGGGGATTAAATTTCCATATAATTTGTCGCTTTGAGCAACCCTCTAATATATTACTTTTTTGCTCGAACATAAACCTTTGTATTTCGGTTAAATGCTTACTAGCCGCGATAAAATTAGTACCGCAATCCGAGTAAAGAAAAGAGCACACACCTCGTCGCACTACAAATCTGTCTAAACACGCGAGGAAACACTCCGATGACAACGACGATAAGACCTCGAGGTGTACAGCTTTTGTCGAGTAACAAATAAATAATGCTAAATATGACCGTTCAATCCCAGCGTTTCGTCGTAAACTTTCTTTTGTAAAAAACGGACCACCGAGGTCTACCCCTACATGCTCAAAAACTTTATTAGGTATCAATCGAGCTGCTGGCAAAGGTGCCATCTCAGGCTGCAAGAGCACGGGATTGTGTTTAAAACAAGTTTTGCATTTGGACAAAACTGACCGAATAATGCGACGGGATGCTAAAATCCAAAAGTTTTGATTAATAATGTTTTGTAAGGTGCGTGGGCCTACGTGTAAATATTTTTTATGTAAATATTCAATAAGTAATTGTGTAAATCTACTAATTTTTGGTAATAAACGGGGATGTTTCGCGTTATAAGGTAAAACTGAATAATTTATTCGACCCCCCACCCTGAGGTATCCGCGATCGTCAATAAACGGAGATAATTTTCTCAACGACGGAATGTACTTTGTGCCCTTTGACAAATTATTTATTTCATTTGCAAAGTATGAACGCTGTACTAGTTTAATTAAGACGTCTTGAGCGGTATTCAATTCGTCAGTCGTCAGTATGGATTGCTTAGAGTGACCGGATTTAAATCGGAACCATCTCAATATTCGAGCAAACGTACGTTGCAGTTTATAATAAGAAGAGAAATGGGAAAAAATTCGGTCACAGAACTCTAACTTAGATTCCTCTATTAAATTATTTTCATTAGTGATTAAATTGACGGAACCTAATGAATAATTTGATTTTATTTCAGGTGTATTACTTTCATCTTGGTTGATAAATGTTCTAATTGGCCACTGCGAGTAGTCATCATACAACCAAGATGGGCCATTTAGCCACTGCTCTTTGCATTCCAAGAGCTGTGACGGAGACGCTCCGCGCGAGCAGATGTCTGCCATATTGCACTCACTACTAACGTGACGCCAAAAGTGCGGAGGTAACTCTTCGCATACCTGAGTAACACGGTTACTAACAAACGGCTTTAATTTGTAAGCTTCTGTTTGAAGCCACGCCAATACGATAGTCGAATCGGTTAACGCAGTGATACGATTAATTTTTACACGAGTTAAAATGTCACGGACATATTTAATTAATCTGCTTAACAAAACTGACGCCATCAATTCCAACCTCGGGATAATTAAGGGTTTGACGGGGGCTACTTTAGATTTTGCTATCACCAAGCGTACTTTAGTCTGACCTCTGTCATTACGACTGATCACATATACACAACTAGCGTAACCGCGAGAACTTGCATCGCAAAAGGCGACTAGTTCACATTCAGACTGTTCTGGTAACAGCATGTGTCTATTTATCTTAATTTCCGTCAGTCGCGGGAGATCATCAACGTAATTAAGCCAGCGCTTAGTTACGTCAGTTGGCAGTTGCTCATCCCATCCTATGCCCAGCTTCCATAAATCTTGCATTATTTCTTTCGCGATGAAAATGCACGGCGAAATAAAACCTACGGGGTCGTAAATAGAAGCTAATAATTTCAAAACAGAACGTTTAGTTGTTACTTTGTCAGTCTTATCTACTGCGAAATAAAAACAGTCAGTCAAAGGGAACCACTTCAGACCTAGCACTTTGACTGAATATTCGTTACCATCTTTCAGGAATGTTACAGGACACTCTCGGTTTTCTAACGGAACGCGTTCTAAGACCTTTCCGCTATTACTCGCCCATCTCTTAAGTATAAAGCCGCCGGAATTAAACATCGCTATAAGTTCATCTTGTAACTGAGATATCTGTGACAAGGAACTACAAGAATATAGGATATCATCCATGTACACGCCCTCGCGCACAACCGTTGCAGCGAGCGGATAGTGTTCTCCCTCATCATGGGCTAATTGCAAAAGTGTGCGGATAGCTAAAAACGGCGAGCAACTTAAGCCGTAAGTTACTGTCTTTAATTCATATACGTTGATGGTATCATTAGGCGAATGACGATATAAAATATGTTGATAACATCTATCCGACGGATTCAGTTTGATTGCACGATACATTTTGCATACGTCGCAAATCAAACCATATTCAAACAACCTAAAATTCAATATTATAGCCCCAATATCTCGATACAGATTAGGCCCGGTTAGTAGAATATCATTAAGCGAAACATTCGTGGACGTTTTTGCCGAGGCATCGAACACCACTCGCACAGGAGTGCTGGAACTACTGGGCTTAAGTACACTATGATGTGGTATCACATATTTACTCGGAGTGTCACCCGTATAAAGCTCCATATGCCCTAGATGTTCATATTCGCACATGAACTCTGAATAAGCTTGCCGTAATAAAGGTAAACGATTCAACTTGCGCTCTGTGAACAAGAGTCGTCGCTCGGCTGCAGCCCTTGAAGCGCCCAACGGAGGCGGGTCTGGTATGAATGGTAACGGCACTGAATAGCTACCGTCCTCAGTGCGGCTAGAACGAGCCACGAAAATATCTTCTGCTAATTGTTCTAAAGGATTTATCGAAGGCTTGCTGGACAATTCTTCGACTTCCCAAAACTTACGCAACGTTTGATCTAAAGACTCTTGTTCATCAAACGAGACTGATAAATTATAGTTTCTTAAATTGTCCTTTTCATTACAATAAAGTTTACCACTTACAACAAACCCGAAAGCGGTATCGATCACGCTTGGTATATCCGATGAAATAATATAAGGTTTATCATAAATAAGTTCTGAAACTATATCATTGCCCAACAATATATCAATACGTGAGCGCTTATAAAACATCGGATCAGCTAAATTAAAATTCTTATATTTATTAATAACGTCCGAGGGGAATCGAACGTTAGGCATATCGGCAGATACCTTAGTCACTATGACCATGTTCACTCTAAAACTAGGCAAGTCAGTGTGTAGGGACCTTAATGTGCATGAAATCATTCCATGATTTTTTACTGCCTCTCCACCAAGGCCATAAATGTTAAACGAACATTTTTTCCGAGGTAAGCCCAAACGTTGAGCGCACTCAGTTGTAATAAATGAGCTCTGAGCTCCAGAGTCAATAACTGCACGGCAGTATTGATACTGACCGCTACTATCATTTGCTAATACAAGCGCCGTTCCTAATACGACACCGTAATTCGAGTGAACGTCGTTGTAATGAAGCGTATCTATCGTATAATGCTCCGAGTCACTCGTAGTCTGAGACGAAACGAGTGCTTGTTGCGCTTGCGAGTCAGCGCTCATTAAACTAGTGGATGTTGGCAAGACCGCGTCGCGCACAGGCTCCCTATGCAATAGATAATGATGTGATGACGCACATACACCACAAGACATCTCACTTTTACAAGTTGAAGTATCATGATTTCCTTTTAGGCAATTATGACACAATTTTAAAGTATTGACACGGTCAATCCTTTTATCTACGGTCAATTTACGAAATTGATCGCACCTGTAAATCATATGATTTTGATTGCAATGCGCACAAATAAATTTATTTTTATTATAATTTGACACATTAGTATTTAAAACTGTTTTTGATATACTTTTATTGTAGTTATTATTGTTGCTTTTGTAATTGTTACATGTAGGCTTATTTCTTGATGGTAACGAAATCGCACTTGTATTAGATGAATGTTCGAGAACTTTAACTTGTTTATTTACAAAACTAATTAATTCCGAAAACGATGGAAGTGCGTTTTGATCTCGATTTTGTTCAAAAAGTCTCCTAGTATGCGCATCCAACCCACGTAAGGCTAAATGACAAAATAAATAGTCATGCAAATTTTTTATTTTTAACGCCTCGATGGCTTTAAAAGAGTGATCGAATGTTTCAATAAATAAGGTAAGATTTGCGGTAGTATCCTTATTTAACGGCGTAAAGTTTATCATTTTGTCGATGTACCTACCCACGAGTATTCGATCATCTTGATATTTATTACATAAACTTTGCCATACGAGAATATAATTAGCGGATGTTATAGGCAGTTTTTTAACAATGTTTAACGCCGAACCTTTAACACATGAGAGTAAATAGTGAAACTTGTCTATTTCGTCGAAATCTCGATTGTGAACAAGTGATAAAAATGTGTCGTAGAATGTGGACCACTTCTCAATATCGCCATTGAATTCGAATAATCGCAATTTAGGTAACGACGGCCTTACATCAATCCTATCTTTCCCACTGATGGGTGCCTGATCGCTCGGTTTTAATCGTAAATATTGCAATCTACATGTCTTATAAAGTTCATCAAATGTATCTAATTCACGGGTTGACAATCTTGTCTCCGGTTTTAATGATATATCTATTTCAATAATATTTAACACTGTTTCTTCAAACTTTGAGCGGACACTTTCAAATTCGGAATAATCCGCTAAGAAATTCTGGATTTGTGTGGAATCATTCATTTGGGTTTTCGCAAGATCGAAAACCTTTTGTAATTTAGCAAATAGGTATTCCTTTTTAAAAATAAGTGTTTGCCTTTTTATCTGCAATTTGTCCGACATTTTGAACAAAAACAACAAGGTGAATTTAGATACTTTATAAACGTACCGCAAGCAATGAAAATTTAGGTAGAAAAAGGCGAATTAAATAAGTGTTAAACAATAAAATAAAATAAAAAACGCTTAATTCAAGTATATGACACGTCCACGGGACGCTAATTAAGGGTAGAAATCTTATATATGAAAATCACTAATTTAAATAAATGCGGCTCGAAGGCCAGAAATGTGGCGGCTTGGGATTATTTTTAAGTGATATAGTGGACTGTATTGATTCAATATCCCCTGAAACGTTCAGTTACCGCAATCACAAAATTATACCAAGAAAACAATAAAAACTACTCACGGTCTTACTAGCCAGCTTCCCAAGATCGGCAAAACGTTGACAGCTCCTGGTGGCTTCTTCTACACGGTAGAATACACTAGTAATCAGATTGTACACGGTACACTCTAGAGTAGTCCTTATTTGTGAGTTTTTGAAGAGATATGTTCACTCCACGTTTAACACAAAGAGATGTAGATTAATAATAATCTTCTTACGCGTCGTACCTTCATTTTAATCCTTTTTGTCCGCACAGATTATAACAGCGCGTTATGCGTCACACGTTGCTACAGGTTATCACCGTCCCTCAGATCGTTGTAGATCATTGTGCCTTGGTATAAAATTTGCGAGTTGCGGTTTATTACTGAACATTCCGGAACTGATTAAAAGAAAAGGATTGGTTATTCATCATGATAACACCAGACCACACATTTTTTGCCCCTCAGCTAAAATTGAGAGAGCTAGGTTGGGAAGTTTTAATACATCCTCCATATAGTCTTGACCTTGCACCCTCAGGTCAGATTTTCACCTATTTCGGCCTCTTCAGAATCGTTTGGGTAGTGTTATGCAAACATCAAGAAAGGACTGTCAAAAGTACTTTTCGCATTTTTTTTTGATCAAAAATGTCAAGATTTCTATAGCAACGTGATTACAACACTACTTAAAAGATGGCAACAAATATATATATATATATATATATATATATATATATATATATATATATATATATATATATATATATATATATATATATATATATATATATAAATATGTTATAATTAAATGTAATTAAACTTTGAAAAAATAATGTATTGAACTTTGATATAAAATACTAAGAAACTTTTTTCTGACCTTATATTTATATATGCATGTACATATATATGTTTGTTCCCTTGTGGATGTTTAGAGACCAAACGCGTGGAACGATTTCGATAGTTCTTACGTCAATCGATATGACCTTTTCTTTTCTCGTCGTACAACAAGATAATATTTCTTATAATAAACGCGATATAATCCGTAAATATAGTTTTATTCAATAATATTTCTTATTGCTTACTTTGCCTTGCAACAAAAATACAAATTTTGGATGTTAAATTAAGATTTGATGCTGAGTGAAATAAAATAGCGTATGAATAAAAGAAAAACTTGTTGGTTATTAAAATAAATTCAAAGTTTGGAGATACAGTCTAGCAGTGGTCTACACAATATTTATTGTGAAGCAATCAAATTAAAACCATGCAATTACACAATCTTATTTTAAAAGCGAAATTGGGACATTGCTGTTTGACTTGTCAAGCAAGACAATACTTTTAAAAATTACTCGATATTAGCTTTATTTTATTTAGCTTATTTCATGATGTCATTTGGAGGTAAAATAAATGTTATTTAATTTCTTGAATACAGATTTAAAATTACCAGACCGGTTACCAAGATTATGGTCAAAAATTATGTAGTCTTTGTATACGTTTTGTGTAATATATCTAACAATAATTCATATAATTATTCGCATTCCAAGATTACTTACTTTCCGTACTTTTCAAACCCGTTAATGTGCATCAACCACTTATCGTACACAAATGTTAATTACTTATAAGTCATATATCTAGGAAATTTTATCGTCTAAATAGTTGTAACAGTTTCTTTTTTAATATTAATTCAATATTTGTGAATGCTTTCAAGAAAACTGAACAAAGGTTTTCTTAATTTCCATCTTAGCGTCAGTTTAGAAGCTTAAAATATCTGAAATTGCTGACAAATTAAACAATTTAATAAACCCAAAGAAAAATAGATACAAGAAAATATATTTTGATTTACATAACGTCGTTGCGCGTGCATTTTTCGCTATGTGTTTTTACCCTACTTTTCAGGAGAGACAAAAAACTGATTATATCAAGTTGTGTGTGAGTCATTATAATACTTTTTGTATGGCAATAGTAATAGCACAATTTACATATTTTAACGTTTCTATCTTTGTCAAATACCTTATTAAAAGGCTAGAAAGAAAAGAATTCGATTATTTCTACACATAGCGTTTATAATTAGAGTCATAAATATCCGCTAACTGTCCACAGAGCACATAGCGACAAATGGAAGTCGTATCGCCTACTATATATGTGCTGTTTTTTTTCACATAGCTATTATATAAAACACCATTTTTTATATGAAAATAATATTTATTTAGATAATTGTCAGACACATAGTAAGAAATGACACAATAAACAAATATCCGCTGTAGCAAAATATATATATATATATATATATATATATATATATATATATATATATATATATATATATATATATATATATATTATATATATATATATATATATATATATATATATATATATATATATATATATATATATATATATATATATATATATATATATATATATATATATATATATATATATATATATTTTGCTACAGCGGATATTGTAAAATAAGTATTTTTTTATAAAGTAGTTAGGTAATGAATGAAAAATAAACTTCAAAAATGTGTTAGGTAAATTAATGACTTAAATTATCATAAAAACAATGATAGTCACGATGCATGTACTGCTTCAGACCTTGTAGATGATTATATTTGGTTACATCTATGTTGATGGGGCTGTTATATAATTTTGCAGGTGCTACTGGTTCTCTACTATTAATTCTCCTTTGTGGTAAAGCTTCCCATTCATCAGAATGGCGCACTTTATATTGCACTTCACCATTGACGTAAAGAAGTCCTCTGATATCATTAACAGTGGCATCACCAGTCCTTCTGCCTGGTCTTATTGTGGTAAAATTGCCAGGCACTTCTTCATAGTTTTTAAAGAAATTGAAATCTAGATAATGAACAACGTAGGGCTGCGAGGGCCTACATTGTCTCATCCTGGACACATAATCCATTGGTGTAAAAATTGGTGCCTTAAACTTTTTTTCCAGAGTGGAATGGACGCTGTCCACTTCCATCATTGTATGCCCTTTCTCTAATATAATTTGTTCAATGGTAAGCTCTTTCACAGCACTTAAATTAGCTAAGGCACTGCATAAAACTTTATTTTTATTTTGATACGCACAGCCGTCAGAAATAAGAATTACTTTCTTTTTGTTTCCACAATACTCTTCTAAAAAGTTTATGATGCAGCTCGTAATATTATTCGCTGTTATTCCTCCCTCTCCTTCATGCCAAACGTATAAATATACATCCTTAGTATTTTTTACATAAAACGTATAATTATGCAGAGCTAACTTCATTTTATAATATTGCTCAGAAACGTGAAGTTTAGGAGACAGCAGCACGCTTTGCATATCCATTGATACAACCACAACATCGTCGGACATTTCCTGAATAGCATTAGACTTAGCAGAGTAGGCTTCCTCTTTCTTCGTTATGTGTAGTGTATACATAGCTTCAGCAATGTTTCCCTCTTTGTGCCCAACACACAGATCGCATTGATCTTTCCGTGGCTTAAAAATTGAAATTTTGTTATCTTTTAAAATTTCCTGAAACCGTTTTCTTTGTACTGCAGAATAGTTGTTCTCTTGGCACCAAGCTGTGTAGACCGTATGCATATGTGTCATTGACTCGAAAGAGGCTTCCACATAAACACGACTAGTGTTGCTTCGGCAGTAATGGCTGGGTACCTTTGGTATTATTTCAAGCCATTTCATAACTGACTCAGACCTAAGAACCCTGGTACCAGCCCGATTAGAACTATCAGCAGCTACTCTTCTGACTATGTTAATCGCTCCACTATCTGTTACATCAATGTCGAACTTCGACCTTATCCACAACTGTAGAACATCTTTTTTTAAGTCTAATGTGGCTAAAAATAACTGCTTGCAAACACGTATTTTAATACCGTCAAGCCCCGGTAAATAGCAATCAAACCCGCAATTCTTTTTATTAACATCTGCGGAGACATTCCTACGGCGAACAATCTGCCTTGGTTGGATAAGGCCGTTTACGTAGGCTTTCTTAGCATCCCATGTAGGGAGTTGCCAAAAATAATGAAATATATCTGCGCGCATATTATCGGATATAGCAGCGCAGGCAAAACTTCTTTCGGAAATTTTAGCCGTTCCATGTTCACAAGGCTTTTCTCTCATTTTTCTATTTGGTTTCGTAACTTCTTGTGTTCTAACTTTATCTTCTTCTCTAACAACTTGTTGCCCTGTATAAGTCATGCCTAAAAGCCTTAATTTTTGAGCCTTCTTTCTTTTTTTGTTCTCACTAAAAGCCACTTCTTCATCATTTTGTGGGATGGAAGTGCAAATATTTTCTTTTTCAAAGAGCGGTTCAAAATATCCAGTTTGTTCATTCAACTGCAGCATAACGTTAGCAGGAACTGGTGTGTTAGTAATGTTTGCCTCGTTATCATTTCGTATTTCTAAGCAGGAATCAGATGTTATGCTGATATTAGCAGCAGTAGTAGTAGTTATTAAACTTTGAGTTGTACCTGTACTCCCTGAAGCTAATTCCGCATTTGTAGTACAAATCATATTTGTGAGGTCAGTAAAAGTACTCATGCCAACGTCGGCGTGTTCACCTTCGTCAACAGCTTGAATAATTATCGATGGAGCTGGAGGTGGAGGTGATGGAAATAATATTGAAGATGATTCTTCTTCTAGCTCCATTGCTAAATGGTGTATCGATTGCTGTTGATCTTCTACGCATAACGATACAAGCTGTTTACTTCTCCAAAATCTTGGCATGTTCAGTTCCTAAAAAGCGGTAAAATATAAAGCCTTAGTAAGCAATAGCAAAATTAATATTAAGATATTTAGACAAAAATTTCATTCATTCAAATTCTTGTACCATAGTAAAGCATTACATTAAGATGTTAAGTCACATTTTAGTTAGGGAAATATTAGTTATTGTTCATAAAAAATGCTTTTTGAAAGCAATGCGTAAAAGATTGGTTTTCCATAGTAAATTTATATTGGTTATGTAAGAAAAGTAATACACATTTTTAATGAAAAATAGTTTAAACAGGAAAAACTTTCCAAATACGTCACCACAATCTTAGCAAACTAAAACCAAAAGCAATCCTAAGAGGAATTTATTAGTAAATGAAAAAATGTAGGTACTTACTTGGTAGGTATATTTATATATTTGTTCATCAACGATCCCAAAAAGTTATTAAATTTACAATTATAGGTATAACTTGCACTAATTTTTCTGTGTGATTTGTTGAACAGTTCGAATGACACTGACTAACCTAATAGACATTCTCAGTTATGTGACGCTCGACGAGCGCTTTACACGACTGAACTGGTCCGAACTTGTCAGGAAAAATATCGCTATGTGCAGGGGATCACATATCGGGCGCAATTCATAAGTCTACTACTACGATGAACTTTTTTAGCTATGTGATTTAAAGCACATATTGATATTAGACGCGCATTGAATGTATGAACCTCACATGGCTATTTTTCGTAACTTTGTATACGTGAATCTTACACAAAAATCTGTTTTTGTAGCCTATGAGTATTGACCTAAAGATCAGAATGGCATCAAAAACAAAAAAATGAAAAAAAACACATAGCGATTTCTGCACGCGCAGCGACGATAAGATATTGAGAATTCAAACAATGTAAAATTTTTATGAAGATGCTGTGAATAAAATGTTTATTTTCACCAATTTATGCCCCTTAGTTCAATATTATAATATCTTAATATGTTAGAAGAACATCGTTTTACCCTTTAAAATTAAAAATAAGAAAGCTTAATTATTTCCTTTAAATATTTTAAAAACAGATAGGTACTATAAAACTCCGTGTTTTAATTTTAATTAGAGAGCCGCTAGGCTTTCCAGAGAGAAGTCACGTCATTCGGCGCTCTGCCTGACGTTTGCCATGCATACGAGAATAGTACATTATTGTAGTGTTATCGACAAGTATTAATCTTTTAGTAAGTAAAATATTTTATTATTATTTTTGATAACCGACAAGATTGTCAAGATTACGGGAATGTAAAATGATTTTCCAAAAACTATTTAATTAATATTAAATAAATTTGATGTATGTGCCCAAAAGTGATTCTTTAGTTATATCCTGGCATTTGTTTGTTAATATTATTTTGTGGTTGGCGTATATAATCTAATTTACAGGGCCGATAGACTGAATTTTGACATCCGCAAGATCAACGAGCCGAGGTTCGCATAGTGTGAGATTATTTTGAAATTTCATCAGTTGTTCAGCACATGTGTTTCTAGGATAGGAACTATGTTGGAGCTCATACACAGGAATTCATCCGCCGCTATTTCGGTGCACGGTCGGGAGACCGGTAAGTATTGTGAACCTTTCACCAAATTGTAAGGATACTTTGGAATTATTACAGACGTTCTGTTTCTAAGTGCATCGAATACAGGTAATGGGTATTGGTTGCGCGGAAACCCATTCGTATTTATTTTATATTTTGACGGTAGGTGCCAAGTCGTTTATTTAATGATTTCTTATATTTACGCGAACACTACACATTGAAATAATACTCGTTTTTACATAATTTATCGCGTATATTTAACTTTTTAATACCGACGTTTCGAGAGCTTTACAGCACCCATGGTCACGGGAAGGACTGAGATATTTAACGTCCAGATGTCATAGTTAACCGCGGTTACCATAGATTAAAATTTAACTTTTGTTCCGACCTACACAGTATGAACTTATGGTATCATGAAGCTTTGCAGTTGTATGCTTGGGTTGGGATTTAATTTTATTTATTATAGGATCCCAAGCAGATGGTAGCACCCAGCCATCTTCTCTATTGAAATTAGGGTGTTTTTTGATTTCAATAGCCTCGCGAATCATCCTTGGAAGGAATCGGTGTTCTTTAGCGAGGATTTGTGGTCTATCAAATCTGATGTAGTGACGGGGGCGATCCTGTACATGTTCACAGACTGCAGACTTACCGGAGCGTCGATTCTTCACATCAGCTATATGTTCTTTGACGCGGGTTTTAATTGATCTTTTAGTTTGTCCTATGTAGGAGAGACCACATTCACAATCAAGCTTGTATACTCCTGCATCTTGCAGAGGGACGTTACACTTGACTGATGGTAAAAACTGACCAATCTTCTTCGGCGGCTTGAAGTATGTTTTGATGGAAGCGCGCTTCAAGATGTAGCCAATCTTGTCAGTGACTCCTCTAACATATGGCAGTACAGCAGGTACACGTTCGACTGTGGCCGGCTTCACTCGTTCTCTGTGACGTAGGCGCGGGACCCGAAGCTTGTTGTCATGCAAAATTGCTTGACGTGTTGGAGCTCGGCGGCCAGGTGTTTACTGTCACAGATCCCTCGTGCTCTCTGAAACAAAGATTTACCCACGGTAGCTAACTGTGAAGGATGGTGGTGAGAATCACCGTTTAAATATCTATCTGTATGGGTCTTTTTTCTATACACAGTATGGCTCAAGGTGTTATCAGGATTCCGAATTACTAACACATCTAGAAAAGCTAAGGAATTGTTTGCCTCTAACTCCATTGTGAACTGAATTTTAGAATTTATAGAGTTAAGATGGTCTAAAAATGCAGTTACTTTATCTAAAGGTAGAATTGTGAAAGTGTCGTCTACGTACCGCTTGTAGAATCTTGGATTTATGGGAGAAGTAAGCAGGGCTTTCTCCTCAAAGTCTTCCATGAATATGTCGGCGACAATGGGAGATACAGGTGAGCCCATCGCCACACCATCTACTTGCTTGTAGAACTCCTCCTTCCACAATAAGTAGCCAGATGTAAGGCAGTGTCTGAGTAATACTGCATATTCTACGGGCATATTGTTTTCCTCCAGCCTCCTAGTTACAATTGAGATGCAGTCTTCAACAGGTAAGCATGTAAACAATGACTGCACATCAAAACTGACCATAGTTTCATTGTCTGCCAGACGCAGGTCTTTAATCTCGCTGACAAAATGGTAGGAATCTTTTATGTGTGCTCTTGTGTGTCCCCTGAGCGGTGAGAGTATTTTCGCTAAGTGTTGAGCCAATCTGTAAGTTGGTGAATCGATTTGGCTCACTATGGGACGTAATGGAGCATTGGGCTTGTGTATTTTTGGTAACCCATACAACTTTGGTGATTTGGCGCACGTAGGTATTATCCATTTTACGTCCAGATTTAATTTTTCGGAGTGTTTCTTTATGAGGTCACTAGTTGTTTTTAGTGTGCTATTTGTTGGGTCGTTTTTAACCTTTTTATAAGTACTTACATCCGACAAAAGTTCTTGTATTTTTGAACTATAATCTGACGTATCCATGACTACCGTGGCGTTTCCCTTATCTGCGCGGAGAATCGTAAGTTCTGGTTTATTGCGTAGGTTCTTTAACGCTATAAATTCGTCTCTGGGAAGATTCGGTTTAGGCACTGAACATCGACGTAACATAGACGAAATGTCTTGACGTATCGCCTCCAAATCTTCTTTCCGCATATTGTTTTTAAATAAACAGTCCTCGACGCTACAGATAATTTCTTCGTACGGTAATCTGCGCGGACTTATAGCATAATTTAGTCCTTTGGATAAAACCTTTATTGTTGCATCATCCAGTGTTTGTTTTGACAGATTATAGAACGTGATTAATCGCGTCATTTCGTCTATGTTACGTCGATGTTCAGTGCCTAAACCGAATCTTCCCAGAGACGAATTTATAGCGTTAAAGAACCTACGCAATAAACCAGAACTTACGATTCTCCGCGCAGATAAGGGAAACGCCACGGTAGTCATGGATACGTCAGATTATAGTTCAAAAATACAAGAACTTTTGTCGGATGTAAGTACTTATAAAAAGGTTAAAAACGACCCAACAAATAGCACACTAAAAACAACTAGTGACCTCATAAAGAAACACTCCGAAAAATTAAATCTGGACGTAAAATGGATAATACCTACGTGCGCCAAATCACCAAAGTTGTATGGGTTACCAAAAATACACAAGCCCAATGCTCCATTACGTCCCATAGTGAGCCAAATCGATTCACCAACTTACAGATTGGCTCAACACTTAGCGAAAATACTCTCACCGCTCAGGGGACACACAAGAGCACGCATAAAGGATTCCTACCATTTTGTCAGCGAGATTAAAGACCTGCGTCTGGCAGACAATGAAACTATGGTCAGTTTTGATGTGCAGTCATTGTTTACATGCTTACCTGTTGAAGACTGCATCTCAATTGTAACTAGGAGGCTGGAGGAAAACAACATGCCCGTAGAATATGCAGTATTACTCAGACACTGCCTTACATCTGGCTACTTATTGTGGAAGGAGGAGTTCTACAAGCAAGTAGATGGTGTGGCGATGGGCTCACCTGTATCTCCCATTGTCGCCGACATATTCATGGAAGACTTTGAGGAGAAAGCCCTGCTTACTTCTCCCATAAATCCAAGATTCTACAAGCGGTACGTAGACGACACTTTCACAATTCTACCTTTAGATAAAGTAACTGCATTTTTAGACCATCTTAACTCTATAAATTCTAAAATTCAGTTCACAATGGAGTTAAAGGCAAACAATTCCTTAGCTTTTCTAGATGTGTTAGTAATTCGGAATACTGATAACACCTTGAGCCATACTATGTATAGAAAAAAGACCCATACAGATAGATATTTAAACGGTGATTCTCACCACCATCCTTCACAGTTAGCTACCGTGGGTAAATCTTTGTTTCAGAGAGCACGAGGGATCTGTGACAGTAAACACCTGGCCGCCGAGCTCCAACACGTCAAGCAAGTTTTGCATGACAACAAGCTTCGGGTCCCGCGCCTACGTCACAGAGAACGAGTGAAGCCGGCCACAGTCGAGCGTGTACCTGCTGTACTGCCATATGTTAGAGGAGTCACTGACAAGATTGGCTACATCTTGAAGCGCGCTTCCATCAAAACATACTTCAAGCCGCCGAAGAAGATTGGTCAGTTTTTACCATCAGTCAAGTGTAACGTCCCTCTGCAAGATGCAGGAGTGTACAAGCTTGATTGTGAATGTGGTCTCTCCTACATAGGACAAACTAAAAGATCAATTAAAACCCGCGTCAAAGAACATATAGCTGATGTGAAGAATCGACGCTCCGGGAAGTCTGCAGTCTGTGAACATGTACAGGATCGCCCCCGTCACTACATCAGATTTGATAGACCACAAATCCTCGCTAAAGAACACCGATTCCTTCCAAGGACGATTCGCGAGGCTATTGAAATCAAAAACACCCTAATTTAAATAGAGAAGATGGCTGGGTGCTACCATCTGCTTGGGATCCTATAATAAATAAAATTAAATCCCAACCCAAGCATACAACTGCAAGGCTTCATGATACCATAAGTTCATACTGTGTAGATCGGAACAAAAGTTAAATTTTAATCTATGGTAACCGCGGTTAACTATGACATCTGGACGTTAAATATCTCAGTCCTTCCCGTGACCATGGGTGCTGTAAAGCTCTCGAAACGTCGGTATTAAAAAGTTAAATATACGCGATAAATTCCGTAAAAACGAGTATTATTTCAAAGTCGTTTATTCCTTTCCAAAACGATATCACTCATACCCTCCTACTCAACGGGGTGGTGGGGTGGGAGGGGAAAGAAGATGATTCTAGAATGTCACGTAATCATCGGAACCGAAGATATATAAGGCACGCGCGACCGACGCGCAGCTCTCTTCCCGCCGCGCTAGTCATTGGAACCACACCTCACTTCCCGCCGCGCTCGTTGTTGGAACCACACCGCTAGTAGAAACCGCTTTAGCCTGGAAGCAATGGAGCTCCAGGAAACCCGCCTCACCTTGTGTGAGAAATAGTCGCGCACCGCCTCTCCCCAGAGTGTCGGTCCAGAAGAAGTTCCAGAAGTCGCAGCTAAAGTGCTCAACAAAATAGAAGAAACCCCGGTGATTCAATATTCCTAATAATACTGCCTGCCTGATATAATTGTTTTAACTCGCTCCAATTTTGTTTTTCTCCTAATCATGCAGGATTTCTTTTCATCGATTTGGCAAAATAATAGTTTAGTTTTAGGGAAGAGCGAGTGCATTGTACCGCATGCTATAGTAGTCGCTTTTACGTAAGCGTAGAAGCAATCGCATATACAGTCTACTTAGATTAATATCTCGCGTAATAGGTTTAAGGTTCGACCGGGGAATTAGACTTCGGCAGCCTTAGACACGTGGCTCCACCATTTTATGATCACTTCGGCAGGATTTGGACTGGGTTTAGTGGTCGTCCAACTATTTTCCGGTCGAATTATTAAATTAATTATTTAGATAATGCACTCTAATTTATGGAATAGACTTAAATAGTGTTCGTTTAAACTTAAATTTTGATTAGGTACTCGCAAACAGAATCATTCATTCTTATTAAATAATTGAAACAGTGTAATAGGAACCGTTTGATACGCTTACCCGACAATTTTGATAAAAATATTGAGTTTAGCGAACAACGCGTCACCTCGACTCGCTGTACAGGTGTTCGATTTAATTACGTAATACGGCATACCGAGTGTCCATCCTTCATTGTTTGTGCGTTGTAAGATTAATTGTGATTAATATAACTTTATTATAATAATTTAAAATGGCAGTTAGTGGAAATGAAATCAAAATTAAAACGCTTTATGCCAAGAGTGGTCGTCCAACTATTTTCTGGTCGAATTATTAAATTAATTATTTAGATAATGCACTCTAATTTATGGAATAGACTTAAATAGTGTTCGTTTAAACTTAAATTTTGATTAGGTACTCGCAAACAGAATTATTCATTCTTATTAAATAATTGAAACAGTGTAATAGGAACCGTTTGATACGCTTACCCGACAATTTTGATAAAAATATTGAGTTTAGCGAACAACGCGTCACCTCGACTCGCTGTACAGGTGTTCGATTTAATTACGTAATACGGCATACCGAGTGTCCATCCTTCATTGTTTGTGCGTTGTAAGATTAATTGTGATTAATATAACTTTATTATAATAATTTAAAATGGCAGTTAGTGGAAATGAAATCAAAATTAAAACGCTTTATGCCAAGAGGGACATACTCTCTTCGTGAATTCAGAATATAAGTGATCATATAAAGAACATTAATATAGAAGCAGTGCGGGAAACCTTAAATGAAATTGAAACGGTGGATTCTTTGCGGACGGATTACGAAAGAATATTAGACCAAATTAATCATTTGGAATTACAAATCGACCCGAAATACATAGTGAACTACCAACCGCTGCTGGCATTCGAAGATATGTTGTGTCGCGTGAAAAGAACTGCAAAATTCCTACAATCTCAAAACGAAGCAAAGCCGAAAATGCAGGTACGTCCACGTGACCCAATTAGGTTGCCGCCAATAGATATTCCGGTATTCAATGGTGATATTAAGACGTGGCCCTTCTTCTTCAGTAGTTTTCAAAACAATATACACAATAACCCATCGTTATCGGACGCTGAAAAATTATATTACTTAATTAGTAAACTTAGTGGCAGGGCACAGTCGATCTGCTCGGGTTTTACACCTACAGCAAACAATTACTTGTTAATATTCGAAACGCTTAAAACTAAATATGAAGATAGGAGAATGTTAGCTTCCGAATATTTGAACCAGATATTCGATCTTAAACCTATATCATCCGCGAACATCAACGACTTAGAGCAGTTTCTAGATAAGTTTGTGGCATCGGTGGCTGCACTTAAGAATTTGAAATTTAATGATCTTATGGACGTGGTGTTTCTCCATATTGCACTTAAGAAATTAGACCCCGACACCCACGACTTCCTTTCATTCATTAGCATCGTTCGTGCGAGATCAAATAAAGGTGATGCAGCGCTCTCCGAACGTTAAACAGGAGATTAAAAGGTGCGTCGACCGTAGACAGACTCAATCATCTAAAACAGCAGGGTCGTTAACTTACGTAACCGCTACGTCAACATCACTTCAGCATACTTGTATCTTATGTAAAGATAAACACGGTAATTTATATAATTGTGCGACTTTTCGTAAATATTCACCAAGCGAACGTTATAAATTAGTAAAGACAAACAACCTATGTTTGAACTGCTTAAACTATAAGCATTTAGTTGCAAAATGCAATTCGAGTTCCGTATATAGCAAGTGCGCCAGGAAACATCACACGCTATTATATTTTGAAAATAGAAACATAGCGGCGTCAAGTAAAGCGGACAAGGAATTCACCCCTACCAAGGTCAACGATTCTAGCGGTCGACCTGGTGATGTCGCTCTGTGCTCATTGGCGAATATGGGAGCACAACCTCCTTCAACCGTGTTACTGGGTACGGCACGTATTTTGGTTAGGGATTCGCGTGAAAACGAACAAAGCGTCCGTGCACTGCTGGACAGCGGAGCCCAAAATAGCTTTATAACGCGACAATGTTGTCAGCGCTTAGGCTTAGTAATAAATAGGTTACTTTCATGTCCTGTAGTTAAAGGCATCGGAGGCACTAGTAAAGCTACCCAGGGATATATAAATTTAAAATTTTATTCTCGGATAGATCGTAATGTTAACTTTGATATAAATGCACTAGTAGTAGATAGAGTCACTGAACGGTTGCCAACCGTTTCGGATGACACCTCGGCATTGATTGAATTTAAAAATTTGACTCTAGCGGACGACACTTACGCCGTTCCTGGAAACATAGACATGCTCATTGGAGCATCGCTTTTCCCTCATCTTTTGTAAAACAATAAGGTCAGGGGCAACTCCTCGCATACCGCGCCTTACGCACTGGAAACCGTATTGGGCTATGTTGTCCTTGGCTCCGCCCCCATCATAGATAGTATTTCGGCAACCTCTTATTGTGGTATGGCTGTCGAACCGCTGGAGTCGTTAGTCCGCAAATTTTGGGAGATGGAGAAGGTAAACGTCCCACCCATAGCTAGCTCAGATGACAGGTTATGCGAGGAAATTTACGTCCGCACGACCGTTCGTGATCGAGACGGTAGATATAGTGTAGCGCTACCCTTTAAAGGAGATGTTTTATCTCTCGGCGATTCGCGTCAAATGGCGGAAAAACGTTTCTACAGCTTTGAGCGTAGGATGCTCGCTTCACCCTAGTTAAAGGAAGCTTACGACGGCGTCATTAACGAATATATAAGAGAAGGTTACATATCACTTGTGGCTTCGAAATTAGATAACTACGAAGACACACCGTCGTATTTCATACCACACCACGGGGTCATTAGGGACGACAAACTTACATCTAAGTTACGTGTAGTGCTCGACGCTCGTGCTAAAACTAGCACTCACCTGTCGCTTAACAATATCCTCTATAGTGGGCAAAATTTACAGGGCAGTTTATTTAATATAATAGCCAATTTTCGTTTGTTTAGTATAGCACTATCCGCCGATATTCGCCAAATGTTTCTTTGCATAGGGGTCCGTGAATGCGACCGTAGATTCCAACGCATTTTATATCGTTTCAACCCAAAGGAACCTCTAATGGTGTTTGAATTTAACCGCTTTTGTTTTGGTTTAAAGTCGAGCCCATTTCATGCGTTACGCACGGTGAGACAGCCCGCTCACGATGAAGGTCCCTCTTATCCTAAAGCTAAGAGGGCAATTGAGAGCGGATTATATATGGATGATTTTGTGTACTCGGTCGATAGCGTGGAGGAGGCCACCCTAACCACCGCCGAGGTTATAAGGCTCATGAAATCGGGTCAATTCGATCTTGTGAAGTGGACTAGTAATTCGCGTCCGGTTTTAGATACAATCCCACTATCATACCGTCTTTCGGCGATAAAGGAATTCAACGATTCTGATACACACAAGGTGCTCGGTCTGTGTTGGTCACCAGAGTCCGACGTATTTAGCCTTAAGGTAAAGCCGCCCGTAGAGAAATGCACAAAGCGCACAATACTGTCATTCGTTGCTAGATTATGGGACGTCATGGGTTTCGTAGCTCCGGTGGTATTATACGCTAAGATTTTGATTAAACAACTTTGGTTATTTGAATGCGACTGGGATGACTCGCCGCCTGACAGCATTGTTCGGTTGTGGCAGCGTTTTAGAGAGGAACTTCCTTTATTAAGAGAAATTAAAATACCGCGTCATATAAACGTAGATAGAAATAGCGTCATAACGGTCGTTGGGTTTGCAGACGCCAGCGAGAAGGCTTACGGGGGCGTTGTATATTTCCACGTCCAGAATAATGGTAGAAATTCGATTAGCCTCATTAGTTCTAAGTCGAGAGTCTCCCCCCGTAACGTTGTCTCTCTGGCGCGCTTAGAGCTTTGCGCAATATTAGTACTCACCAAGCTTATTACCGCAGTTATCAGCGCATGTAGGGATAGAGTTCAAATAGAAAGGATATTTGCCTTTTCCAACTCCACCGCGCCTTATGCTGGGTTCATTTTTCACCCCACCGTTGGGATACGTTTATCGCGAACCGAGTGGCCAAGATCCAAGACGAGTTAGAAACGCGGAACTTTTATCACGTGTCCGGTACGGAAAACCCCGCCGATTGTCTATCCCGTGGACTCACCCCGATGCAAATAATGGACCACCCGCTTTGGTTCCACGGACCTGCTTGGGTCTACTTGGATCCCTCGCAATGGCCGATAACCGATTTCGAACCTTCGTCAGTGTCACAACCGCCGGAAGAGAAGAGACACGCTCTAGTGGCGAACGTTTCGAGCGAGGTTTCTCCAATCATTGCTTTGGCGAACCGCTTGTCTTCTTGGGCGAAATTATTGCGTAGATTAATTTACGTTTGTCGATTTGCGAAGCTTTTACCGCGACGGTGGCACGTCGAGGTATTTTACACCTGGCATAAAAATAAACTTGCGGTATAAGCAATAGAAACTTTAAGATCATTTTGACGCATGCGGAATGAAATAGGATGATGGGAATAACGTCGCCAAAATATTTGGTATAGGAGTTTTCAATAGTTATGTATATTTTTATGTTGGAGGCAATTTCTTTTTAAAGAGGATCTAAAAAAAGTAAAATTTGTAGTAATTTACACCTTAGGTTATTATTTTAACCAATGAATAATTAATCGAATCAGGCGGTTACTTTGCGGATTTCAGTTATATAAAAGTTAAAATTCATTTGCTAAGATCCGCGTAAAAAATAAAAAAGATGTGTTTTACCTACTTTGACCCGTCACCACTAATTTCAACACCAGTTCATGAGGCGAAACACACAACAATAATACAATAATTTACGACACGTGTTTCGCCTACAAAAAGGTATAATCAGGAGGAATAGACTCGGAATGGGTTCCACTTAGCGGTTTTCTATAATTCCCATTCATTCCCATTGTTCCTGGCTATTAATTTAAACACAGTAAGGAACAATAGCACCTAAAGCCCGGTTGATAGTCGTTACTACGCATGATAGGCTATTATAAACTAAAAACACGAAGGGAAGACGCTCTCGGCACTTACTAAAAGTGATCCGGTTTTTTTAATTGTAAGGGCAGGTGGACGCTTGTCCAACTCGCAATTGAGTTTCGACCAACGGCACCCTATTGTTTTACCGCGTAAAGACCATATCATGAACTTATTAGTTCGATTACCATCATAAATTGAACTCGCACGCTGGCCCCGACTTGTTGATGTCGATTTTGCGTCAGAATTATTGGATTCTTTCTGCACGTAGTTTAATACGCAATCGGGTGCACAGATGTATAGCTTGCTTTCGAGCACGCCCCAAGCCGTCATTTCCGGAAATGGCGGAACTTAGATCTTGTAGAGTAATACAATCAGTAAAGCCCTTCACGCACACCGGGTCTGATTTCGCTGATCCGTTTAAGGTCACGCTCACTCGCGGGCGTGGTATAAGATCCACAAAGGCTTACGTCTGCATTTTCGTATGTCTAACTACTCGAGCGGTGCATATAGAACTCGTTGGTGATCTAAGCAGGTGATCTAAGCCGCTAAAGCAGGCTTTATGGGTGCATTTAAAAGATTTCTTTCCCGCCGTGGCCCTGTAAGTAAATTGTATTCAGATAACGGTACGAACTACGTCGGTGCAAAACGTATTCTATCGGAACTACATGAGCTCTTAGCTAGCAAGTATTATAATTCGGAGTTCGCTCATATTCTAGCCGAGAACCGCATTGAGTGGTCTCTGAACGTCCCAGCCACGAGTCATTTTGGAGGCAATTGGGAGACTAATATTAAAAGTCTAAATAGTCACTTATACCGAGTAATAGGAGATCAAATTTTGTCCTTCGAAGAGCTAAGTACTGTGCTCGCTCAAATTGAATGCGTAATGAATAGCCGCCCACTTTGTCGTACGTTGTCTAGTGACCCCTCGGAACCGCTGGCTCTAACTCCAGCACATTTTTTGAATTTAACGCCTTTAAAGTATTTGCCCGCCGCAGATATGGATGAGAACAGACTTAGCATTTCCGCACGCCACAAATTATTAGATCGGTTAGTGCAATCGTTTTGGAAGCGATGGAGGATGGAATACTTGCATACTTTGCAGTCTCGGCAAAAATGGAAACAGCAACTGAGCCTTTAGCTGTAGGAACTGTACTGTGTTGTGCTCACCAAAGAGAATACGCCGCCTCTCACTGGTCGTTAGGAATTGTCGAAGAGGTCTTTCCCGGTTCCGACGGAGTAATTAGGATAGCTCGCGTTAAGACCACGTTTGGGTCTTACCTGCGTCCTGTTGTCCGTTTGTGCCCCTTGCCTCTTCCATAATTCAAATTAGCTTTCTAGATTAAAATTGTAGTTGAATTTAGGTAATCTTAGCGTTAGTTAGTTATTTTGTTAGTTGATCTTAGCTCTAGTTGTTTTAGTTAATTTTGAAGGAAATCCTTCAAGGGCGGGGGAGATGGTTGCGCGGAAACCCATTCGTATTTATTTTATATTTTTACGGTAGGTGCCAAGTCGTTTATTCCTTTCCAAAACGATATCACTCATACCCTCCTATCGACACATCGGGGTGGTGGGGTGGGAGGGGAAAGAAGATGATTCTAGAATGTCACGTAATCATTGGAACCGAAGATATATAAGGCACGCGCGACCGACGCGCAGCTCTCTTCCCGCCGCGCTAGTCATTGGAACCACACCTCTCTTCCCGCCGCGCTCGTTGTTGGAACCACACCGCTAGTAGAAACCGCTTTAGCCTGGAAGCAATCGAGCTCCAGGAAACCCGCCTCACCTCGTGTGAGAAATAGTCGCGCACCGCCTCTCCCCAGAGTGTCGGTTCGGAAGAAGTTCTAGAAGTCGCAGCTATAGTGCTCAACAAAATAGAAGAAACCCCGGTGAGTCAATATTCTTAATAATACTGCCTGCCTGATATAATTGTTTTAACCCGCTCCAATTTTGTTTTTCTCCTAATCAGGCAGGATTCCTTTTCATCGATTTGGCAAAATAATAGTTTAGTTTTAGGGAAGAGCGAGTGCATTGTACCGCATGCTATAGTAGTCGCTTTTACGTAAGCGTAGAAGCAATCGCATATACAGTCCACTTAGATTAATATCTCGCGTAATAGGTTTAAGGTTCGACCGGGGAATTAGACTTCGGCAGCCTTAGACACGTGGCTCCACCAGGTATAATTTGTAATAATTGTAATTAAAACTTTCAGTAAGTGGAACTTCCATCAAGCACATAATATAGTTTGCTATCATGTAAGCTTTTATAATAATAGTTCTTTCAACCTTTATTACATTCTCTACATTTACAGGGTACACTAGGTTATCGGCTTTGTCTATATCATTAAGTATCACTAACAGTTCAGATGAATTAATAATTGATTGGTGTAATACTGAAACTTTACTAAAAGCTAAAGCAGTTTCTATTTCACTAAATTTAAGGTAAATACTACGAAAGTTACAAATAAACATATTATACATGCCTAAAATATATGTGTTATAAATTGAATTATTTTCTTTGGTAGCTATGTATTTTACTATTCATTCAATTCTTCTTAAGGGTTCATCTAATATTAGTTCATTTTCATGTAAAGTTTCTGTACTATTCGCCAAGCTATTCAGCATTTTAGAAACAACGGTGATTTTACTATCAACACTTAATTGGTTGTTCTTTAATTTAGACGTAACGGAATCGTATCTAAGAGCATCTTCGTAATCTAAATTGCCGGTGATTGCTTTAATGACTGATCCTAGTGGATCCATGAGACCTCTTTTAAATTTATTGGATGGCACAAGTTGCTTAAATTTTTCAACAGTTATATCGCAAGAATAATCACCTTGGGTTTTCATGGCTTGGAATTCATAAGCATAAGGTTTGTTAATATCAACTAACCCACTAAAATCTTTAAACTTAATAATATTTAAATGTTAATTTTCCTTAATTCCTAATAAGTTCACTTCTTTAACTATAAGCCACCTGCTTGTTTGCTTAAAAGCTTGGCCTTCTTTTACATGAAGCAGGCTTAGGTTGCTGTCAAATTTTTGAAGTTGAAGTTGCGGGTCCAAAGTATACGAGCCATAGTCAGGATGGCTACGCACCACCGGTGGAGGTCGTTTGAAATTTTTAATAAGGACCTTTGTATCCAGTTCACCTATTTTATCAGGAACGATATTACGTTCTGCAGAACCTTGAATAACAGCTTTTCTGTAGCTAGGTTTGTCCTTACTTTTCCTAATATTGATGTCCTTGACGTACGATATTTGTCCTTCTTTGAGTACTTCCTTAAGCTCTCGCATTAGTTCATTATTAAAATTTTTTACAGGGTCGCAAGTTATATTTTTAGGTACATCATAGAAAGAAAAGTATTTTATAAGGGCCCGAACTATCTCAGGTGTCGATCTATTTGAGATTTCAAATGCTTGACCTAATTTACTAAAAGCATCGATTAAGGTAAGAGAATATTTATTTTTTATAGAAAAAAGATCTATGAAAATTTTCTGAATAGGAGAATTCTGGGTCTGTATTAATTGAAAAACCGGTTTAATTGGTTTTCTATCATGTTTTGAAATTTTGCAGGTATGACAATTATTAATTACGGCCGAAACTGTTTCCTGTATATTATCCTAAAAGTAGTTCCTACGTATGCTTACCATGGTTTCCTTTATACCACGGTGACATGTTTTACCCTCGTAATGTTTTAGAATTATTTCCCTCTGTTCGGCCGAATTCTTCGAGTCAGAACGTATTCGATACGTTCTGACTCGAAGAATTCTACAGTGCCCTTTTAAATAGTTCTATGATAATTTTGGAAAATTGTTTTCTATGTGATTCGTCTTCAAAGTAAATTAAGTATTTAATCATTGCTTTTACATATTCTTTTAAAAATTGTTTAATTAAGTTTTCGTAATTGATAGGTAAGAACACTTCTAAAATTTAGTGCTTTTTATTTGAAATATCTTTGACTTGCATTTCATTTCTAAACCAAGTGAATATAAGTATTTGATTAGGCTTAGTATCTACAGCATCCCTTAATATAGGTATACCTGTAGATTCTAATTCTAACGCTGAGTGTACGGTTTCTGTGATAATAGATGGTACGGGATAAGTTTGTTCTGTTATATCTATTGGATCAGTTGCTGAAAGAGTAGCTGATAGGTCAGACACAGTTCTTGTATCGGAGTTCTCATTTGGTTTATTAAGCTTTGCTATGCGGTAAATTTCGTCGGTCAAGCTGTCTACATGGTTTTTAAGCTTTTTGTCTGTATCGTCTACGTTTACTTGCATCGAATTAGTGTTATCGTTGGAATCTAATGCATCTAGTTTAATACGAGATATATCAGCGAGTTTCGGGGGTTTTGTTGAGAAATTTATGTGAAATATTTCAATATTTTCCGTCGTCTTAATATTATTCGTATCTGCCACGTTGGTCTTAGTTTCAAAGCTTACAGTTTCTTCGGATTGATATTTGCGGTAATAATAAGAAGCGTCATTAGGATATTGATCGAAATAATATGGGTTTTCGTAGTAATACACGTCGCATTATAATCATTCTCGTTTAATTCTAATTCATTTAACCTAAAACCTTGCTGCTGTCGTGCTACAGGTGCTGTGCGCATCGACACATCTGTATTAGTTCGCGGTTGGTTATGCTGAGGGGCATTACTATTAATATTGTACCGCTGTTGCATACTGAACCGTTGAGGACGCATCGAAGGTAAAGGCTGAAGGCCTACAGGTCTATAGCCAAATGGAGGTGTACGATATCCGAATTGCATTTGGTTGTTATTAGGTTGTGGTGTTTGATAATAATGGCCGAAACTGTTAAATTGTCTTGAGTGGGAAGCGGCATCTGCACTAGCTTATTCGGTGGGATGCCAAAATTATATCTAAGTGGTTGGTTCATGAGCATGGGTTTAACACTAGAAAAATGTTGAGATTGGGTGTTATTATTACCGAATTTAAATGATGGCGATGCGTTATGCGATTGTGTATGATATGCCAGATTGGATCCAGACTTTTTGTTTCTCATCTGGTACTGACTATGGAAGTTAACTTCTTCTAATACAGTGGGAGCGCATCCTCTAATGAATTTTCGGCCTTGATATGCACTACTCGAACTAAATGTTCCGGTAAATTGTACAGGAAAACGTTTAATGACGTATTTTCATAAATAGCCTTTTTACTACAGCGCATATTTGAGTCCGACAACCGATTAACTTTGCCTGTTAAAATTGATCTCATAGATTGAATTCGACTGCAAAAATCTAAATAACTTTCTCTGGGTTTAATTCTTAAGGTCTCAAGTTCGATATTTAAACACACCTCACTTCGCGAGTCTCCAAAATGCTGAACTATTAATTGCTTAAACTCATCCCACGTTTCGATATTATCGCGCTCACCGACTAATGCAGCTGCATTGCCGGTAAAGCGGCTTGTTATTGTATTCATCAAATTCTGTTCCGTCGTGCCATTAAATTTAGCTATAACATATTCACACATTCTTAAAAATAGATTTAAATGACGTTTATCTCCATCAAACGTTGGGATTATTTTAATCATTTCACTAGGGATAAGTCTGATATTTTCCATAATTATGTATTAATTTACACACATAAACAATAAAAATAAAATAAAATGTAAAAGAAATCTAAATATCACACAAAATTATAAAGAAATATAATGTATATGCTTAATAAAACTATTTCTTTGTAAAACTATAATTTGTATATAATTTGTAAATTATGAAAATAGGTAAAACTTAAATTATTTATTAAATACAATTATTTATTTCATTTTTTAACTGTTTAACCAGAATACGTTAAAATGTTAGAAGTTCGATCTCAAGATAACAGAACGTTGAGGTAGTGGAAAGGATGATGAAAAGTTTTACTCACCAGCCACAAGCTGCTCTCATGGTTTAGGATCAGCTCTACTTCCTTGACAAATTTCTTTGGTTCGAAGATCGTCTCGGTTTTTCTTCGCGCCGCGGACCTCCAATTATGACAGATTATATCGAATTCGCGAAGGACGCAACACTTCCGAAGTGTGACGATCCGACGACCGTCAAGATTACGGGACTCTATTTTATTTCTTAATACAATTATAATTATAACTACTTAATTTATACGTCTTGACAGAAGTTGATGTAAAAACGAAGTGGCCGCTCCCATGAGCTCTGCCTGATACCTCATGCAACCAAAAGTGTTGACTCTACAGTTACTCGATACTGTCTAATGCTTATGCAGCCCCCTCTAAGTACAAACCGTAACAATCCGTTGGTCTTGTGGTTGCATAACTACATTTATTTTAGAGTGGCAACTAAATATGATCCAGAATAATAAACATGGGAAATAAAACGAAAACGAAAATATTTAGAGAATTTAGGTACAACTTTGGAAAACTTATCCTATACTAGCTAGTTATCCATGCAAAATAACACATAAATGACGAGGTTTGTGTGTTTACTATTTTATGTCCAGAGGTAGTAGATCCTCGATACGTTAGATATATTAATCTAATCTAATTAATCACACACGAGTAAAAACATATTGATGAAATAACGTGTAAAAGCAAATATTTTACATTTTTTTATTTTTGACTTTTTATCAAACTTTCCACTGTACTGTGTACACTGTAATTTTAAATTGTAGGTACTGTACATTATTTTATTACAGACCTGATCTATTTTAATTTCATAAATTAATGTTATACTTTTAGTATCATTTTTGTTAAAATCTAAATACTTAAAATGTTACATGCATCTCCAAATAATAATTCCATTTCGATATCCAACATGATGCATATCGTTATTTAGGTTCTTTGCCAAGGTAATCTTTAGTGATTAAGAGAGAGTAATACAGCCGCAAGCAAATAAAATAATTTTATATAGGACACCGAAATATGGAATGACCAGAACGACCAGTTTTTCGGCATTCTATACAAAATTATTAAATAATTATGACGATCAGACGCCAACTGGTCAGTGATATTTCAGTGATCACGAGGGTGAGAGCTGGCAGCGATCACCGAATGATTAGAGGCACACTGAACCTAAACGTTAAGTTTTAGAGGTCTTGTCTAATGTATTCAACGTCCCATCTGCCTCGTGCGCTAATCCAGGGCACCGAAAATTTTCAGCTCGGATTACAAAACAGTTTTCAGTGCCTAGAAGACTGCAATGAAGTGGATGATATTAATGACAAGCTCATGGAAACTGTCCATGCGATCGGAGCTAAGTTCTGCAAAACCCAACGCAGAAGAACACAAAAACTCTCCTATTACATTTTTAGTCTTATGGCTGTTAGAGGGGCAATGAAACTGCAGTCTTCAGGAGATTTGGCAGCACACAGGCAACTGAATTAACAGATCTCCAAATACATGCCGCGGGACTTACGCAACTTCAATACAGCTCGTAATGAAGAAGCAATTAAGCGGCACCGAGGCTCCAAAGTCTTTACCAGAGATCTGCCTGTCAAAAAGAGCCAACTGTCAAAGCTTGTACAAGACCGAGTGTGTGTATGTCACTCACTCACCTTCGATTTGCCAATGATATAGTCCTCATAGCAGAATTACTGGAGGACCTAAGCACTGTACTCAATGGCCTCAATAGTGTCTCCCAACGGATTTGTTGACTAGCATGCCTGAGACAAATAGTCCGAATAGGTATGTCCAACTTCGGCCGAGAGGTCAATCGACGGATTTAGCTCGGCTGAGCAGCGTTCGGGAAATAACGAAACATCTTCTTGTCAGCTATACCTCAAAACCTCAAAACGAGACTGTACAACCAGTGCGTGTTGCATGTTATGACTTATGGAACTAAGACGTGGTCTTTCACTGCTGGCCATATGAGGAATCACAATGTAGCTCAGCGAGTTATGGAGAGGGCTATGCTCGGGGTTCCTCTGCGTGATAAACTTGGAAATGAGGATATCATCAGCAGAACCAGAGTAACCGACATAGCCCAACGGATTAGTAAGTGAAGTGGCAATGGGCCGACCATATATCTCGAAGAAACGATAATCGATGGGGAAAAAAGTTACTCGAGTAGCAGCCTTGTACCCCAACTAGATAGAGTGACGACCTGGTGAGACATACAGGAATTCGAAGGATGCAGGTGGCTCAGGACCGTGCTTTGTGGCATTACTTGGGGGAGGCCTATGTTCTGCAATGGACTTGTGAAGGGCTATAATGATGATGATGATGAGGAACATACATTGTTTTCGGTTATACTGCTAATATCTCAGAGTGAGTACAAGCACATATTATTATATTAAGGCCATTATAACATTTAAAAGTATGTATAAATATGTAATAGTTACTTAACAGTTTTACAGAGTAGAGATTGTCACCTAAATTATTCAAAATGTTGCCGCCAAATAATTTCTGAATCTATGCCAATGTAAAAAGCGTTAATTAGATGTCTGTTTTATTTTAGGTGCAGTTGAAAGTAAAATACAGCTAGCTTAACACACAAAGGTAAAACTTTTATGAATTACGGTCAGACAAATCAAAAATGGATAGCTTAAAGGAAAACAGCAAAGATAGACTGCTTGTAAAACACCATCTAGATATTATATGGAAACATTACAAAAATAACGTCTTAGATAATAGTAATTTTAAAATTTATTATGCGATTGCTTACTATTCATTGATGAAACACATTTAAATAAAAATTTTTTCAGAGACACAATATGTTCACGTATATTTTTAAAGTACATACGTAATGTGTTAAAGAAATAAAAAGTCATTAAAATGGTTTAAGATGGTTTAACAAAGATTTGCATGGATTGTGTGTGTTATAGGAATCATCCTATGGAATGCACCTCTATGGACCTGATCGGATATCCGGAGTAGGGGCAGTGGATGGTGACGTTCTCGCCCGCCACCACGCGCACCGGGCCCAGCACACGCACCGCCGGCGGACCTGCGCACACAACAAACCGTACAGTGAGGGCTAATAATCTTCCGCTCACCAAATGTCGCCACTCGGGACTCTGGTGACTTATTCGTTACGCAGATGGTTGCACCATGTCATCAATATTGAAAATTGCGATCTTATTATAATTTTTTCGGTTTTTAGTGTTTTTCTACTTATAGGAATATCCGTATTTCGGTTCGTCCATCTAATTAAAAAAATAAAAATATAACTCATATTTATTAAATACACATTAATTGTTATACTTTTCTAAGAAATTTACTTCTCCCCTCTTTGAAATCTGTCAAATATTCCACCTTATTTCTAAAAGGCGCCGCCCTGGTGATAAGAAGATGTGGATGCTCTCATTGCTGAAAACTACATTTATTATTCTTACAGAAGTTGAAAAATATTGGCAAAAATTAAAACGCGTGACTTCACTTTAAATAAGTTGAGCGCATAAGCTTGCTAAAGACATGTGCAGAGACAAAAGTGTATTTTATGCAATTAAAAAGACTGTCCAATATTTCAATATAAATAATTGTTCTTAAAATATAGTGATTCTAAGAAACAAAATCTATATTATACCAAAAATTTATCAAAAATAGATAATTCATTGCCTGGACAAGTTTTTGGAACTTCATTGGTTTTACAGAAATAAGTTTGTCTTAAATCAACATCACATATGGTGTCCACACATATACGAGAGGTAAGACTTTAACAAGCTGGCAAAAATAAAAGATGTACCTACAACAAGTATAAAATTACAAACGTGTAAAAGCCTCGATAAAATTTGAAAGTCAGCTACAACGTAGTAAGCATAATATTGAAATATCATGGTAGTCACCGTATACGTTGAGTCTGGCGGAGTGTTCGGTCGCGCCGATTGCGTTGTGCGCGCGGCATGTGTAGCGGCCGCCGTCGGTCGCCGTCACCGACACGTTTAGCAACGATGCCACGTCGCCAAGCGGCGTCGTCTCCTCGCTCACACGGTATCTTTGGAAAATGCGGCTCGATAAAGTGATGCTTGCACACAAGACTTCTATCTATACTACTCGATGAGCTAACACAATAACACGCCACACGTAACAGTCGTACGAAATGAACGTAGATTATAAATAAATACCACAGACTAACTGAGCTTTTTATTGCATTAAGGGATAGAAAATTTTACATGAAGCCAATAATACCAAACTTCTTCATAGACAAGTAGTCTCTAAATATAAGGTTTTATGTTTTAAAGCGCTGTGGGTGGGTGTGGTCGAATCCGACCGCTGGAAATTTGACGGAATATCGCCGTGATCGGATCTGACTGTGTGCATATTAAAGGCTTAAAATGTGCGCGGCGCATCACGTCACATCGCGTCACATTACGCCTCGGTGTGAACTGACCCTTACTGTTTTAAGGAAATAAATTTACGTTGACAAAGTGCACATATAAATGAATAATGATAGTGTTTTCACATTAAATAAGATCATTCATAGATTGTCGAAAGCAACGTTAGCGGTTTACAAAACAAAAAACTAGTCTTCTTGCAGTTTATTATGAAGAACTGACCGTGTGCTTAGTTATTTAAATCCATAATAAGAAATGAAAGTAATAATGACAATTTGTGTTCCAGACCAAATTTTGGTTACGGCGGCCAGTTTCGAAGGAGACCTTCCTTACTCTGAGCTGCTATTCAGCATTTCTTGACAGAAAAACCCAATAGAAAAATGCTGATTGTTTTGTATGGTCAGTTCAGAGAACCGGAGATTTTTTTACTGGAAACCAGATATTCCATCATAATCTTCAAGGCATCTGCGTTTTGATTCTTAATCGTGGATTGATGAATGTGTCTATGGACTAAAGTTATAACTTACCATCAGGTGGAATGTGTGATCATTTGTCACCTTTATTCTATGAAAAATCTTTTGGCCCGATCCAGGATTTTAGCCCAGGATCTCACGTTTATGACTACTAGGCCAATGAGGCAATGGGATAGATTACCTGTGGTGTGGCAGGAACTGTTCAATAGGCTGCCCATCTAGCAGCCAGGTGACGCGCGGCGGCGGTGAGGCTGCGGCCACGCAGCGCAGTGCCGCACTTCCGCCCGCCCGCAGCGCCTGCTCGATGAACGTGTACACCAGCTCGGGCGCAGAGTCTTAACACAAACAAATATTGAGTAAGTATATATCACAATGCGGTCACATATGAATAGTGTCAAATTATATATCCTACCAAAAACATATGCGAAAAACAGGCGAAATTCTTTTTTATCTGTATTTGATGCCCAATATTCATAGTAGTTTCTTAAATCATAGCTACAGGAAACTACGCAACAACAATTTCATCGACCAGGCAACCTCAAACGTCATCGTTTTTTCCAGACATAGCCTCTTTTCACATCTATGTTTTTGGTGGGAAAACATAAACTTTTGAAGAAGATTTAATCCTTCCGAATAAAGTAGTAACCTTCCTAACGTTTACATTACAATGTTTTGTACATTTACTTGAACTGTAAGAATAAATTGTAGATAAAATACTTACTTATCGACAAATTAGTTAACTCGTGAATCAATATGTGAAAAAATGGAACTTTTCAGAACTTAATTACTAAGTACTATTATTAGTTTTCCCATAAAATTTGACACTCCTTTTAATCATGACACGACTCGCAGGATTAGTAAGAAGCAAAATTTTTTATAAGACAAGACTATCAGACACGCAAATTGTGAAGTTCAAAAGGTCTTTGAGTTATGGGGGTTCGAAATTCGCTCAAAATTGTATATTTAACGTTGTAACATATTGTTACGCGCCTAAGTTGACGTCATGTACCCGGCACTAGCGCCATCTAGTGTCGGGGACGAGAGCGAGGGGAGCTTTCCCGAAAACGACATCACTAATCCTTCAACCGACAGCGCCATCTAGTCTCGGAACGAAGAACTAAGCTTCTAGAAGCTGACACTCAAACTCTCGACCCCTTGCGCGTGTTTACTTGAATATTCTGGATGTTTCGGTGCTGATTTGTATTTATAGGCGCTGCAAGATGCAATCGGGGAAGTACTTTTTTAAAGGAAGTACGGATTTGGCGAGACAAGCGAAGCTTCGTAGCGGAATAAAGTAAATCAGTGTGATTGATTATTAGTGTTTTAACTTTAATTAGTAAAAAGTGAATAAAAGAGTTAATTTTAGTAATTCTATCGACAATTTTTATTGTCACGAACCTCAAACTTGTAACAATTGGTGTCAGAAGTGGGATAAAATCAAGGAGGAAACGGAGGGTGTCTGTACCCGAAGTCAACGCCAGCAGGAGACGCACCAGAGACGATTTGGTGGTGCAACGCCGCAGATGTCGGAGGGCCAGCCACCGGCTGTATGTCCGTCAGTAGCTACTACATCTGCAGCACCTGACTTAGGTGCTCTGATGGTGATGCTGCAGGAGCAGGCCCGCCGATAGGAGGAACAGACTCGTTGGTTGAAAGAGCAGCAGGAGGAACAGGCTCGCCGGCAGGAGGTACAGGCTCGCCGATAGGTGGAACAGGCTCGCTGTCAAGAGGAACAGGCTCGCCGGCAGGAGGAACAGGCCCGCCGATTAGAAGAGCAGCTGCGGGGCGGACAAGAGGAACAGGCCCGTCGGTTGGAAGAACAGATGCTCCTCATGAAGGACCTTCACGCTACCTTTGGGAAGGAGATGAAGGAGGTGATGGATAGGGTTGCTCAGCATGACAACTGCCTGTCAGAAGCTGAAACCCAAATCGCGAAAGCTGAAACACGAATCAACCAAGTGAACAATCGGGTTGACAACGTGATGGCAGACGTGAAGAAAACGCTGGACGACCTCAAGCTGTGGGATGGAATTACAGCTCCCGTAGTAGCTAAAACACCTTCGCTTCTTGGGTTCAAGGCGCCACCGTTCGACGGGAATTCTTCCTGGTCGGCCTACAAAATCCAGTTTCAAGCCGTTATGAAGGCGAACGGCTGGAATAAAAGTCAGGCTATGACTGCTCTCACACTAGGCCTGCGCGACCAGGCCTTAACTGTTCTGGAAGCTCTCGGTGAGGAAGTGACTTATGAACAGCTCCTTGAGGCATTGGAGGCGAGATGTGGCGACGCTCACCTGGAATACGTCTTTTGTGCGCAGCTTAAAGATCGCGTGCAGCGCATCAATGAAAACCTGAAGCAGTGGGCTCTAGAGGTGGAGAAGCTGGTGCGAAAAGCATACCGGTCTGTACCTGCGCTCATTGAAGTAAACCTGGTGAAGACATTCATCGACGGCATCCACGACCTGGAAGTCAGAGCTGCTGTGAGGCTCGGGCACCACGAGACGCTTAAGGACGCCTTGGCCCATGCATTGGAGGTGGAGGCCTTGTGGCAGGATCATCGTTCCTATCGCGTCAGGGAGATTGCAGCAGCTACAGTTCGCGACCACAACAAAGGATACAGCCCTAGGTGCTATGGCTGTGGGGAAAAGGGCCATCTTCGATCCAGCTGCCCTAAGTGAACTGTAGAAAGGGAAGTTGATCGATCGCGAGAGGATAGTGCAGCTAACGGCACAGCCTGGCGGTGACAGGATCATCGTTCCCATCGCATCAGGGAGATTGCAGCAGCTACAGTTCGCGACCGCAATAAAGGATACAGCCCTAGGTGCTATGGCTGTGGGGAAAGGGGCCATCTTCGATCCAGCTGCCCTAAGCGAAATGTGGAAAGGGAAGTTAAACGATCTCAGAAGGGAAGTGCGGCTAACATCACCGCCCAGCAGCAGCCGGGATACGACTTTACTATCAGACATCGCAGCGGGAAATCTCATGGCAACGCAGATGTATTGTCAAGAAGACCTTGTCCTTAAGATTGGAAACATTGTACTAGGCAAAAGAGTAAGGAAGTGGTATCCATGAAGATGCTCAGGACAGACCACTTCAGCAACGAGTGGAAGGACAGCCTACGACATGCACAGCAGGAAGATCCGGACATCAAGCCGATTCTGGAATGGATGAAGGCCCGTGTTACCAAGCCTCAGTGGAGCGACGTCTCAACGATAAGTTCGACTACTGGAGGCTATTGGGCCCAATGGGACAGCTTGCTGATTCAGGATGGAGTCCTGTGCCGTAAATGGGACAATGGTCTGGTCGAGGAGACAGCTGTCGTTTGCAAATGGTTGTCCGTAAAGCTAAAGTGCCGAATGTTCTACAGCTGTGCCATAAGGGTCGTTCAAGAGTCCATCTGGGAGTTAAACGAACTCTACTGAAGGTCCGCGAACAGTTTTACTGGGTCCATTATCGTGACGATGTCGAGGATTGGTGTCGTACATGTATAAGTTGTGCGGCTGTGAGGGGACCTCAGACACGTAGCACAGGAGCATCGAAATTGTCCAATGTTGGTGCACCATGGGATAAGACAACCCTTGATGTTGCGGAGCCGTTACAGAAAGGCGCAAGAGGACTCCTAAGATCGTCCATGTGGATCGCCTGGCGCGTTATTACGGGGCCGATAATGCTCGGGACGAGCATGTTTTAGGAGGGGACAGTGTTACGCGCCTAAGTTGACGTCATGTACCCGGCACTAGCGTCATCTAGTGTCGGGGACGAGAGCGAGGGGAGCGTTCCCGAAAACGAAATCACTAATCTTTCAACCAACAGCGCCATCTAGTCTCGGAACGAAGAACTAAGCTTCTAGAAGCTGACACTCGAACTCTCGACCGCTTGCGCGTGTTTACTTGAATATTCTGGATGTTTCGGTGCTAATTTGTATGTATAGGCGCTGCAAGATGCGATCGGGGAAGTACTGAATTTGGCGAGACAAGCGAAGCTTCGGAGCGAAATAAAGTGAATCAGTGTCATTAATTATTAGTGTTGTAACTTTAATTAGTGTAAAGTGAATTATAGAGTTAATTTTGGTAATTCTATCGACAATTTTTATTGTCACGAACCTCAAGCTCGTAACAATATCAAAAGTCTACTGCTGAACATATTGTATTCAATTGTTAATTTAAATATCATTCATTTTTGTATGCCTTAAGCGCAAAGCACGTAGGTATGTTCTACTACTAAAAATCTAGAATCCAACATTTTGTTGCATATAATCGTATTTAACAATCATAATAAACGTATAAATGATATAAAAAGCACATTGTCAGAAAGATAAGTGATTGTTGAACTTATTATTACTTTTTAAATCGATTGATTGCTATTTTTATATAAAAAAGTGGTTTTAGTGGCTTATTATAGATTTATCAAGTCGAGATACAATAAGATTTATATATAATTATACTTATACATTTTGAACTTTATGGAGTGACCTGAAGGTGTACTTTGGTGAATGCTAAATTGAAATACTGGTAATGACTAGAAGAAAAACTTTTTGAAAACAAAATAAAGTTCATGAGAAAAAAATTATAACGTGTCAGGTAAAAAAAAGACTAGTTTTTACGATAATGTCTGAGTACAAAACTCTAAAAATTTAAGTAATATTAAAGTTGATTTCTGATCATTTTAAGATAATTCTGTTAGACGTTTTTTCAATTAAAAATAACAAAAAGAATTTTGAACCTCAATAATAATAACAGAGTAAAATTTAAAAGAAATATTTTCTATTGTTGATTGAGAATTTTTTTCTGCAGTTTTTCACGATCATATGAGCATTAGGAGTCGTGCACTTATAGATTTTCCAAATTGAGCGCTTAAGGCTTCCACATTTAGATTTACCAAAAGTTTTTTTGACTAATCTTCATATGTTATTTAAGCTTAGTGGTAGATTTGATAGTACGCGCTATAATCCAAGGGCCAGAAGTGCTGTTAACACACACCATTTTATTTCTGCAAACGGATCTTAGCTATTTGACTTCGCTAAATAACGCTTAGTTCTATGAATTAAAAATTTAAATTCAATGGAGCCCTTAGATTTATCAAAAGTCAAATAAGTGATATTAAAACCATGAAAACATGCAAATTGAATGAAGCGAGTACAAAGTGACAGTGATATGTGGCAGCGCAAAATTAATGTACTACATTTATCACGGCAGCTGAATATAGGAAACCTTGGAAACTGCCATTGTGTGACAACTGTAGCTTTCCATACATTATTGGTTTGGGTTTATATACTAGTCTAAATTAAAAATATTTTTTTTACTAAAAACATTAAAAAATTAAATAAACTGCTAAAAAGCAATTACACTTCATAAAAGGGTCTTAATAAGGCCTGTCTCAATTCTCTCATCTACATCTAAAATATAAGTAAAATTAATTAACAACAGATTTATGAATAATATACAAAGTCATATCCATATTATCCAATATGCAATATGATTTCAGAACAAAACTATCCATTGCTGATGCTGTGCGGAAATGACCGATTACGTCTCTCAAGAATCAGATAAAGGCAACCAATCAATTGGCATTTTCCTTGATCTAGCAAAAGCTTTTGATGGAGTTTGTATTCCCATTCTGTTAAATAAGCTAGAGAGCATAGGTATTCGAGGTAAACAGGTACACATTTTTGCGACCTCTTTCAAGACAAAAAATCTAAAAGTTTATGGGCTCTGGACAAAAATACTTATTTGGGTTATTTTAAGTATTAGGGCCAAAAACTACTTAACTCATGTAAAATAATGTCTTACGCAGATGATACCATGCATATTTTTCGCAAATACAGTGTACAAGGTCTATTTATGTGAACAGCAAGGTTTTGATAACGTTAATAAATAGCTCCAACAATATATATTTACACTGAATACGTAATATATATAAATATTCATTTTTCTATTCGCGTTTCAACGCAGCATACAATTTTTCATGTTATAATTTGTATGTTATACTCATTTGCAAAGTCTAAATGTAACTGGCAAGTTATATTAATTTTTTTTATAGAATAGGGGGCAAACGAGCACCCATCTGATGGTAAGTGGTTGCTGTGGCCCATAGATATCTACATCTATCCTCGATTACGAATCAAAATGCAGATGCGTTGTCACCCATGGGGACTAAGATGAAACACCTAGTTTCCAGTAAAATTGGTCTCCGGTTCTGTCTCTACACTTACTTTTTTTTCTATAAAAAACCATACGATCACAGCAGCATTAAGCTACTATTTTACACTGGTATTCTGTAAGAGCGTGGATCTTCCTCGGTCAAGCAGACCCGTTTCGTGCTACAACTATACTTCTAATATAACTGCAGTATGGCTCTACCACGTACGAAATTACACAAATGGAATTATAATAAATTCTACTTGTATATTTAAAAATCACATAAACACACCAACTGTGCAATAGAGTTTGCAAACTAACATTTATTTTTAAAACGATTCTGGACTGATTTCTTTGAAGGGAAATGAAAGGAAATGAAATGAAATGAAATTTATTAACTTACATTATAATAACAATTATTTTTGAGCTCTGAAGCCTGCGTTCGTAAAAACTGTGCTACAGGCCTCAGACTTCCTCATACACCGTCTAAGTATTATAAATTATGATGTTTATTACTATTTGAAAGAAATTTGTTAGTTAAAAAAAATTAAAAAGTGATAATATGGTTCTAATTCCACTGTAAGGCCAGATTGCGCGTGTGCGTGATTGCGCGCGAGCGCGCGCACGCGCGCTTGTGTGTGTGTGTGTGTGTGTGTGTGATATTCATGAAAAATTCTTCAATTCTATCATAATTCAAATCGTTAAGAGTTTGTTTTAATATTTTCCTTAATTCATGATTATTAAGGTTAATAACAGTTTTAACATTTCTGTTATCAACAGGTTTAACTTTGTAGAATAATTTATTATAAAGCATTGGTGCACAAACGTTGTAGCTTCTTCTAGCAAACACGGTCTGTACTCTAGGTACAGGCAATCCTGTTACTCGTTTATTACTTTTAGGAGGACAAGGCACAGAATGGCGGTGATATCCACGAAGACACAGGTATACAAATAATTTACGTACTGATAACATATCGCACTGCTTGTACAGGTCATATGTGGAGTATTTAAAAGGCAACCGCATCATAACTTTTAGGACGGCGCGTTGCGCACGCTCAAGTTGTTTGAGGTGTGTCTTTGCTGCGCACCCCCAGACGCAAATACAATGTCAAATAATGCTCTCACACAGGGACCTGTAAGTTAACAAAAGAACATCATAACCAGCTTCATCACGTAATTTTTAAATACACACACACACACACACACACACACACATATATATATATATATATATATATATATATATATATATATATATATATATATATATATATATATATATATATATATATATATATATATATATATATTAGCCTCCTTGTTTTACTCGCCAGAGCAGTTACTTGTGGGACCCAGCTAAGAGCTTCATCAAGAATAACTCCCAAATACTTTATGCTTGTCACACGTGACAAATATTCACAATTAAACGTGGCAGGTACACGCAGTAGCCAGTTACATGGGTGAGTATGGATTTGATTCTGGAAATCACTGCCTGGTCAAGAACGGGTTATTATACCAAAACAAACACACTTTGTTTTTGCAGTATTCGGAGTGAGAAGGCTGTCTTCTAGCCAAGACGTTACAATTTTTATTCCTTTTTCAGCGAGACTCCTAACATAACTCCACGATGTGCCGTGAAACAAAAGTATTGTGTTATCTGCAAATATCATGATGTCTGCGCCCTTTAACTGCAACTTACGTAGATCATTTATATAAGCGAGAAAAAGAGTCAGGCTTAGTGTACTGCCTTGAGACACACCGCAATGGCAAACAGCGCTGTTGCTTAAATGTTCCCTGATCCTAACTATTTGTGACCTGTTACTTAAGTAGGATCTGAACCATTGCAGTGGCACACCTCTAATACCCAGGTTTTCTATCGTTGTAGGGATTGACACCGTGTCAAATGCCTTTTGAAGATCTAAAAAGACACCGATACACCTTTCATTTTTGTAAGAGTTCGCTAAGGACGTGAAATCCTCAGTGGTTTTGTTCTTCCTGAATTCGTATTGGTTAGGGCTTAACAGGTCAAATCTCTCGAGGTAGCTAACCAATTTACTGTTTACAATTTTTTCTAGGACTTTAGAGAGAGTTGGCAACAATGAAATTGGTCTGTAATACGACGGTAGATTTTTGACCATCTTTACGGATAGGTGTGACTAAAGCTTTTTTGAAGATATCTGGGAAGATACCGGTTTTTAAGCTAAGGTTTATTAGATAAGTCACAGGTTCAAACATGTAAGTACATGCATATTTTATGATTTGTGATGTTATGCTATCCCAACCATAGGCGTTACTCGATATCAGGCTTGAAATAAATTTATGAACTTCGGCGTAATCAGTCAAAACCAAGGAAAAAGAATTTGGTAACAAGTTCGACCTGGCTGCATTGACAGACAATTTCTCTTGTGTAAGTCCTAATTTGTAAATAGTTTTATTCGCCAACTCCATTTTCTGTATTATCAATAATCAAGTCAATGTGATTTTGTACATGTATCCATTAAAATAGCAGATTGTGAAAAATGTAATTCGAACATGGTTATAAAATTTTTCATACGATGATACGGAGAAGTTGCTGATTGTTTTAAGTTAATTAACTATCATAAATAAATTATTGGTAATATATTTACCAAAATTAACCATAATTATATATTTTTGAAATATTTGTGCAGTTTTTTGATAAAAAATATTATTATTGATGGTAGAAGATTCACTCAAGGTGAATATCACCTCAGTACTTATTAACTAGCAAAAAACTAAACAAGGTAAAAAGCTATGAGTAGCTAAGATCAGCATGTAGAATTCAAAGAAGCATTTTTGATATCGTCACATTCTTTTTATTAAACTGAAGTGACTAACGAACTTACAGTTCACCTAATGGTATGTGGCTGCTGCAGTCTACGGTGACCTGTAACCAGCTTCTAACAAAGAAGGCTGCATATGCATTGTCACCTTTGGGGACTAAGATTGAATTAAGCCTCACAACCTGGAATTATACTTGCTTTTTACTCACACTGGAACACAGCATCGCGGGTACTGCTTCAACGCCATAGATAGTAAAATTCTTTAGAAAAAATGGAGTCCTACCAGCAGTAAGGAAAAGTAATAAGTAAAGGGAAGCTAGTGAAGTATGGAGCCCTACCACATAGTTTGCCGGTCACCAGAGCTTTGATCGTTAATTAAAAAGGTGCACCATTCACAGATTAGGTTAGAATTTGGGAAGGAGAAACCATATTTATTATTTATTGTATATCACGTTATATCACTATTTGTCGATAGAAAATTAATCGCCCTTTAAGTGAATTATTCTCACGCTTGCTGCAAGTGATCTGTTTGTATCTTATCACCACAAAACTTAGGGGATGATAAGGCAATCGTCTTCTTAAGTAGTTCGACAAGTGCTATATTATAAAAATTAGGTTAATTAAAGTAAAACACTAAAATTTAAATACCTACTATATCGGTATCTGCAGTACCTACAGGTGCGGAACGATAGAAACAGTTGAATCAAACCATATTTGTGCGGAATATGGTACACGAACCACCCAAATTGGAGTAGAGTAAAATTAATTAAGAGAGAGTTGACGAAAAATTAATTAATTACTCAGTTTCTATAGAGAAAATCGCAATAAATGCAATACTTACAGAATCGGTAATTAATTTGCAAACGATTCGCAGTGGTTTCAATGTTCTCAGATTGATATCTTACAAGTAAAACGTATTTTTTTACTTTATCGCGGCGTAAAAGTTTTTGAATTTTTATAAATAAAGTTATAAACTGACAATTTTTTTACTTGAGATTATAAATATTACTAACAATTCCGCAATTATCTAATTTTTTTCCAAAACGATTTATACAATATGGTACACGAACTTCCCAAATTGGTGTAAAGTAGTTGAAGAAAAAATAATTAATTTATTACTCAGTATCTATAGCGAATAACGCATTAAAGGCAATATATACACACAATCGGCAATTAATTAGCAAACGATTCGCAGTGGTTTCAATGTTTTTAGATCAATATCTTACAAGAAAAACGTATTTTTCTATTTTCTCGCGGCGTAAAAAGTTTTAGATTTTTTATAAATAAAGTTATAAGCTGACAATTTTTTGCTCAAGATTACAAATATTTTTAACGATTCCGCAATTATCTAATTTTTTTCGATACGATTTATACAATATGGTACTCGAACCGCCCGAATTGGTGGAAAGTATTTGACGAAAAATAATTAATTTATTCTTCAGTATCTATAGCGAATAACGCATTAAAAGCAATATTTACAGACTCGGAAATTAATTTGCAAACGATTCGCAGTGGTTTTAATGTTCTTAGATCAATATCTTACAAGAAAAACATATTTTTCTACTTTCTCGCGGCATAAAAAGGTTATGATTTTTTATAAATAAAGTTATAAACTGACATTTTTTTTACTTGAGATTACAAATGTTTCTAACGATTCCGCAATTATCTAATTTTTTAACGATACGATTTAAACAAATTATTCGCGAACATCGTGTTGCTAAATCATCATCGATCGGAGGTGGATCTTTACTTCTAAGTAATTCATGTGTTTCATATATTTAAGACATAGAAATTTTATATATCGACAGATATTGACTCTGTGATAGATAGTGACTCTGTTAAAAATTAATTTTGATTAAATCATACAGGTATTTTAATTTTTTTGTAATTTTAACAAAAATTTCATGTTAATATTTTTTATATTTACACATCGAATGAAACAAATTTTACGAATTTTTAATTAGACTTAATTTTTAGTTAGTTCTAAGTCTCCATGTTTTTTTACGTCTGCATTATGGCAACATGTTCCAAATCGCTCAACTATAACATTAGATTTGATAGACTAGATCCAATCAAATTTGCAAAACGTAGCTTTACAAGACTTACAAGACTTCATGATACTGTAAGCTCGTAACACACTGAGCTCGTTCCTCGCAGATTCAAAAGCTGAAGGTAACCTAGGTCAACTATGACATTACAACGTCTAACACGTTAATACCCCGTGACCATGGGTGTTGTAAATCACCCAAAACGTAGGAAATTAAAAAGTCAAATTAAAAGAGAGAGAGAATCTTCAAAGGTATTAAATACCACAAGTCATTTCTCTTCACGATGCAAAGCGTACTTTACACTATGAATCATTATTAGGCTAAAGAGCTAATTAAGGTTTAAAAAAAAAACATATTAATTTAGAATCATCAAATCTTTTATAGCACCACTTCTGCAAACATAAATAATTAAACAATATATGAATCCATCTTGAAATTGAGTCTGTATCCGCATATTGTTTCTGATTGTCCGGTCGACTGCACTCTATGATATTGCTATTCCGCTTGGCATATTATACCTTCTCAACGAGTAAGCAATCTGCTCCAATGCCGTGTGGCATAGTATTATTTATGCATGAAACAAATATCTTCAGAATCTCCGAATTACTTGAGGATTTGTAAAGTACTATAGAATTAATTGTCCACATTATGTGAACTTGTGATGCTATGTATAGTTTTCTTATTTTTATAGATAACATTACTAAAATTAGTAAAGGGAAACTAAGGGCGGATTCGACCAAAGTTAGTATAAAATCTTATCCTGCGAATAAAATCACTAATTATTCTAGAGTTAGAGAACTTTTCATTTTACCAAATCTTAACCCAGGTATAACTGAATATCCGAGATTAAATCACTATACTGCCAAAATTCATGGAGTAAACAAGTTATCCCAGAGTATTTTAATGGCGGCCGCTACATTTTGACAGCTGTTTTCGTATGCTTTGTTGTAAAAGTAGGAAATTTTATCTTTGTGCATTTATAATTTCTTGTACTTTTGTGATAATAGTAGGGTTTATTTTTTTAAAATAATGCAACGATTACGAAATATGATTGAAGATTCTGACAGTGATGAAGAATAAATTCCAAGGCGTCCACGATGGATAAGAGAAAGGAACAATTATTTATATAATAAGGTTTCAATTGTCCAAAGAAGCTAATTTGTGTCTTTTATCCAAAATCGAGGTACAACTGGAATATACATCAAACCGGTATGTACACACCTTTCATTATATATTTGTCTACATAAACAATGGTACACACCTACCCAGATATATTTTTTCTAAAAGCTATGTGTGTCGTTCAAAGACTTAAAACTAAAATATTATAGAAAGTAGTAGCAGTAGTAGTAGTAAGTACGTATTGTTACGAGTTTGAAGTTCGTGACAATAAAAACTGCCGATTGAATTACCAAAATTAACACTTTAATTCAGTTAACACTAATTAAAACTTAAAAGACACTAATAATTAATCACACTAATTCACTTTATTTCACTCCGAAGCTTCGCTTCTCTCGCCAAATTCAATACTGCCCCGATCGTGGCATGCTGCGGGTTTAAATACACTTTTACACCGAAACATCCAGAATATTCCCGTAGATACGGGTGCCGACCGACCAAACGCAAAAAATTCGAGTGAGGCTTCTAGAAAGCTTAATTATCCTATTCTATACTAGATGGCGCTGTTGGTTGAAAGTCGAGATTGACATTTTTTAGGAAGCCCTCCTCGCTCTTTTCCCTGACACTAGATGGCGCTAGTGCCAGGTGCCAGACGTCAACTTATGCGCGCAGCACTATGTTATCTAAAGTACCTTTTTCTTTCATAAATTGTTCAATATCTCCATTAAATCAGTTGTTGGCAGTGGTTGGCATGTAACTTTGAGATATTATGCAACAAACTGGATACAAACAAGCGTTGGAGACTACTGTGGTCTAAATACACTGACAGCAAACAAAATTGTACACAGAGTTAGTGCTGTAATAGCTGCATTACATACAGAATACATAAAATATCATGAATCGCCTCAAGAAATAAGATACGAATAAGATAAATTTTACCAAATAGCTCGTTTCCAAGAGTAGTTGGAGCCATGGACTGTACACACGTTTGCCTCTGATTCATACCCTTAAGACTGGAAGTAGGTCGAGAACAAGCGGAGACATTTATAAACGGAAAAGGATACTACTCCATTAATGTGCAAACAATATGTAATGCCAATTTAGAAATAACCGACATAGTTGCAAGTTGGCCAAGTTCAACTCATGTTAGCACTATAATTAATAATAGCGTTCGAAAAGCATATTTTGAGACTGGTTGCTATGGTAATGCATTATTATTGGTGGACAGAGGGTATGTTGTAGTGTTACACTACAACTCAATGCATCATCCGAGATCGTCGGTAATGAGGCTGTACTTGCCGCGAAAGCATGGTGGGCGTGGCTTCTTGAGCGCGCTCACCATGCATAATCGCGAAGTGTGCAGCCTCCGTGATTACTTCCTGATGAGATCGGATGATCCATTCTATAATGACGTCATTTCTTGTGATAAAGGACTTACCCCTCTATCCTTAGCCAACGAGCAATGGCAAAACCCGGCAGTACAGAGCATTTCCGACCGGGAGACCGTATGGAAGGAGAAGGAGCTACACGGGAGGTTCTACAAGGCTCTACATGAGCCTTTCGTAGACACAGCAGCCTCCCTCCACTGGCTACGCTTTGGTGATCTCTTCGGGGAAACCGAGGGTTTTGTCTGTGCAATACAGGATCAGGTTATTAAGACCAACAACTATCGGAGATACATCCTAAAGGATGGCACCGTCGACATCTGTCGAGCTTGTCGCCATCCCGGTGAGTCACTTAGGCATGTCATCTCCGGTTGTTCGGCGCTTTCTAACTCTGAGTACTTGCACAAGCACAACCTAGTAGCCAGAATTCTTCACCAGGAGCTCGCTCTGAAATACGGTCTCGTGGATCGGAAATTGCCGTATTACAAGTACTTGCCGGAAGCCGTGCTCGAAAATGATCGCGCCAGGTTCTATTGGGACCGGGCCATCATCACAGACAGGACTATTCTTGCGAATAAGCCTGATATTGTGCTGATGGACCGGGCACAGTCAAGGATATTTTTGGTCGACATTACCATTCCGTATGACGAGAACCTCGTGAAAGCCGAAACAGACAAGCAAACAAAATATCTGGACCTGGCTCACGAGGTGACCGACATGTGGGGTGGTCTGCCGACCGAAATTATTCCTGTAGTCGTCTCTGCAAACGGGCTAATCCCAGCCAGCCTCTCGGGTCATCTGAGGCGACCGGGACTACGTGGCGGACCGCTCCAGGCTCAAATGCAGAAGGCGGTGCTCCTCGATACCGCCCGCATCGTCCGCCGGTTTCTTTCCCTTTCCCCCTAACCCTCGGCCGTTTGGTCTCCCCTGCCGAGGGCGTCCATCTGGTTGGGCTTTTATTTATTTATGTATTTTTATATTTATTTTATGTTATTGATATTTATGTATATTTATCTTTTCATTTTCATTTATAATTATATATTTATGGGACCCAACCAGATGAGAAAACTATATAGATACCCCAATAATAATAATAATAATATTCATAGATTACAGAAAGGCATTTGACTCGGTGCCCCATACATGGCTAAAGAGGGTCCTCGAGCTGTACAAGATTGACTGTACAGTTAGAGACTTCCTCGATCAGTGTATGGGGCAGTGGAGTACGATCCTCTGTCATCTAGGCGAGCGGATGACGGCTGCGGAAAGCCGCATAAGGATAAGAAGGGGTATATTCCAGGGCGACTGTCTGAGTCCAATCTGGTTCTGCCTCTCTTTGAACCCTCTCAGTACTTGACTGGAGGGCTCCGTGAGGGGATTTCAGCTTGGGAAAGGAGGTACAAAAGTGACCCACCTTTTCTATATGGATGACATCAAATTATTCGCCTCCAGTCGCTCCCATCTTATGGAATTGCAAAACATCACGTGTGAATTTAGCAATTCTATTAGAATGGAGCTGGGGACGGATAATTGTGCGGTCCTCCATGTTTAAAGGGGAAGGGTTGCTAACTCTGAGGGCATAGACTTATCTATGCCCGTCAACTTAAGAACCCTTTCCGAGGCTGAAACATACCGATACCTGGGCAACACTGTCACAAGCCTAGTTGAAAAGCCCAACAGCACTTGTTTTAATGAACGATATGATTTTGGAATCTAGAGGATCCTCTTTCTTTGGATTTGCTGGTCCTCGACCTAAAATAGTACAAAATGATAAAAGTAAAAGTATTTAAAGTACGCGATTTCTCACATTTTCAAAATATTTCAACTATAAATAATAATCCCATTATGTAGGAAACGAAGGAAATAAATCACTTGATCAGACCGCAGCATTGTACTATCAAGTGCTTAATAATAATTGGTACATTGAACACCTAAAGATCTTTGGGATAAGCATGTTCCCAGTAGTGGCTAACACTATATAAATGTATGTAGGCATATCTCAGTCCGCTGCTCCTCCAGTTATAAGCTCATAGTTACTCCTGTCCATATTTCTAATGTATACCAAAGATTTATAGGTCTTGCGTAAATAACTGGATCAACACAAACATTGATAAGGTAAGACAGGATAAAAACTAACCTGTTTATATTCTATGCGTCCTCCTGTATGACTCCTCCTTTTTGGCCTTTTTTTTTGTATATATAGCAGTGTGTCGTTTGGCTATTGTATTCGTGGGATAAAATTTGCCATTCGGCTAATTTTTGCTTAATCGTAACACCATCTGTTTTTTTACTTTCGATGACACGAAAATGTTTGTCTACGAGTTCTAACAGCAAACTCTTTTCCGAAGGTAACCAATTTGGTCTACGTTTTCATTTTTCTCCAGACATTTTATTTGAAAATATAAGAAATAAGGATAAAGTTAGAGGAATCAAGTGACAACTTCGTTCAGTGACAGTGACAGTTGACACTATTATAATCCGGCAAACTTTAAATAGACAGAAAGTCCTGTATTGCGCTCTATAAACAAATGTATTTCGATTTTAATAGGCTCATATGTTGATTCATTTTTCTTTACCCAACTCTAGAGTAACAACACCTAGTATTGGCTACTCTTCGTTTGTGTTGGAAAAAACGCAAACTAAATTATCCGAAAGTGAGACCAAGTAGTAAATTTATTCAAGGGTTAGTTACTCTGGAGTGACATTGTTTAACAACAACAATTAATTTAATTTGTCTTGAATAATGCATACAAGAGTCTAGAGTACTACTTAGATCATCTTTATACGACTATTATCTCTCAATTTATGATTGATAGCAGAATATGTTAACTTTTCTCTAACCTGGGGGCATAGGATCAATACTCAAAATCAGTAGGTACGTTACGTTAACATTATTACATTTTATACGTTGTAGAGCCGTGTTGCAGTTATATTTTTAGTATAGTTGTGGATCAAACGGGTCGGCTCGACCGGGGAACGCTCTCACAGAATACCAGCATCAAATAGTAGATTAATGCTGCTGTATTTCGTATGGCGAGTGTAAAGAACCAGAGACCCTTTTTACTGGAAACGAGGCATGCCATCTAAGTCATCTGCATCTTTTGAATCGTAATCGAGGATGTATGATCTATGGGCCACAGAAATCACTTACCATCAGGTGGACTGTGTGCTCGTTTGTCACTCCATCCTTTGAAAAATAATAAATTATTACTTTAGTACTAAATTACAATAGTCTATAAAACAACACATCTTTCACAAATGCTCTTGATCGACTATCTTCAATTTTTAGTGCTTCCATTGGTCATTGTTCTCTCCGTCAATCCTTCAGACCACTGTTGCCAATAGTCGTAGTTTAAAAGTTACAACATGCACAAATTATGTTATCATTTAAAAGAAGTTTAGAAGTCTATACTTTCTTATTAGTATTAAGCGACAGTAGCCTAATGATAGACCGGACAGCAAACTTTAAAAGGCCGTGGGTTCGAATCCGTCATTCGACTAGTGTCGTGAACCACTCCTAACACAAGCAGTATTATTAGGAGTAGTTACATGGAACATTAGTAATATGAATAGCATTGTTAGTTTTTTAATTAAAAAATTAAAGAACAAAGAAAAGTGTCACCTGTACACGGTGCACTTCTCTTAGGCGAGGTTTACTAAATATTCATAATATATACAATCCAATCGATAATTCTACTAGTGGAGATTGGGCACTAGGCATACCTTTCAATAAATACGTCATTTTACTTTTTTTTAAACTCCTAACAACCAATAGGCGGTTCATGTGGATGACAAAGAAGAAAAATATGAAATCACTTTCACCTTGGAAAACTAAGGCGTGGTCAGTGCTTACTGCCACAATAAATATGTTAAGTGTGCATTCTGGTCATGGTCCTTGTGACCGAGGCAACACGTTGAGCTACGAGGAAGGTAGACTGATGCAGTAAAAAAGAAAAAAAATTGTGTTATTATAAGCAAATAGTTTTCACTTTCTTGGAATAGAATTCTACATTTATGGTCTATATTTTTCGTTGTTGAATAATCGATACGCCATTCAAAACTTGTAAAAATAATTCCATGGATATCGCGGCATCATTTCCTAGTGTTTTTAAAAAGTAAATTATTCAATTTTTAATATAATCGCACTTTATGTATGTAAGGTAAATGTTTTAGTGTCACAATTATTAAGATTGTTTTATCATCGGATTTTAATCAAATATTTTGTTGTGCAATTGTTTTTTTCTTTGGTTTTTTTATGGAATAAGGGTTACACATGAGCACAGTTAATTTAAAAGTTATTTATATGTGACTACATTTTTATCCTCTTTAAGGATCAAAATGCAGATGCGTTGTCACCCATGAGGACAAAGATGGAATGCCTTATTTTCAGTGAAAAAGGTCTCCAGTTCCCTACACTCACCATACAAAACACTACAGCATGAAGCTGCTATTTTACGCTGGTATTTTATGAGATCTTTGTCTTTTTATGTGGTTTAACCACGTATAAAAATTTACAACAATAAATTTAAAAATGAAGTAAAAGTAGCAGCAAGAATATTTAGCTCGTAAATCAAACGGCTGCATCGAGTGCATTGTGCACCGCTATTTGTTAGCTGCCGTCCGACACCTGGTGGTTGAGCAAGAACATCATTAGTCAAGCAGGACGTGCAATTTATATACTAGTATCGCTAAAGTAGTAAAAGCTCGTTCAATATTTAATATAGGTAATGATCATATACATCATATACGATCATATAACGTTATTCCATGTTATCCCATGTGATCATCCTGTGGATCTAAAAACGACAGAGGGAAACTGAAACAAAGGCAACATCTTCCCGATAACAACTATAAATAATAAAAAAAAGTGTGTTTCGTTGGAAATGCTCTTGACAAGCGTGGCAACTATGGAACAATCTCCTCAATATCGGTCAATCTACGGAGGAGGTCTATATTGAGTAGTGGAATTTCATAGGCTGTGATGGATGGAATAGATGAAAAATTTCAAGAAGTTGTGGTAAATAGTTATAGTATACAGTTTGTGACCTATTTAATAATGACATTTATCAGCCATTTCAGGTGGGTTCCAGCGAGGCGAATACATGAGAAAGAAAAATCTTATAGTTCCCAGCAGACTACCACCTCATTTCTCTACACGCGGTCTATATAAGCCCGGCGCCGCGCAGTAGCACTCAAGGTACGAGACATCTGGTGCTGCAATCGTCTACCCACCTTACAAACGTGATGGTATATTCCCCAACAATGGAAGGACTCTGTCCCTTTGTTGCACTCTTAAGGGGCTGATAATAAATAATGTAAGTCGTCACTAGATACTAGTTTAGTTTACCACCGGCGATTTTTCCGGACCGATACGACCTGGGGACCTTCAAGAAAAGAGCTTACTCCTTTCTAAAGGGCCGGCAACGCACCCGCAATTCTCCTGGTGTTGCGGTTGATCATGGGCGGCGGTAGTCACTTAACATCAGGTGAGCTGCATGCTCGTTTGCCCCCTCTTCTATAAAAAAAAATAGACGTAAAATCATTACTTTGAAAAGTAAAAGTATTTTTAAATGGTAGTGGCACCTTACAGATTTATTGTAAGTCTCAAAACTATTATTTTTATTATTCTACAAATTAAAATTTTTTTTAAGGTTTACAGGATGATGCGGTGACCAGGACTAACAGGACTAAGAAAGGAATGCTTCGGTGGTTAGGTCATGTAGAAAGAAGAATGAATGACAAATATATGTTGCAGAAGTGAATGGAAAAGTCGGAAAGGGACGTCCTAGGCGAAAGTTTGTCGACCAAATTGGCGATATATTAAAAGTGGGCTAAATTAAGAGTACCCTTAACCGACGAGCATGTATGCGTAGGTATATGGATGTGGAAGAGGCGAGAGAGGTATGTCAGGATCGTACTAAATGGAAGTCTGTAGTCTCTGCCTACCCCTCTGGGTGACAGGCGTGAGTGTTTGTGTATGTATTATGTCTACAAATGGTAATTACATACACATTACATAGTAAATGAACACAAACCCTTTCAAGGACTTCCCTTGGCTAAATCCTGACACACCTATTTTGGTTTTTTAACATCCACGTGTATAAGAATACATGCTTGTCAATAAAGTTTACTATTAATTTGGCCCATGTTCAATATATCGCCATATTTATGTGCACTTCTCAGACGGAAGTAATATACCCTTTATTTAACCCTTAACATATAACCAAAGCAACGTTGGTCGTTTCGGTGTAATTATTCATGAAACCTTCTTAATGATCACTGACCCATCATGCGGTCTGGACGAGCTCGTCACAAGGCCGTCCCACATCCACCCTTCTGCGCACGACTTGCGTGATTGACGTATTTCACCCGATTAATTAATCTTATTCCAATCTAACTACGTCCGCTGACTGAAAAAGTGCTTCAGTAAATTGCTTAATGATTCAGCAATACATTTAAATACACGTATAATGAAGATTATGTTTTTGAACAAAGAAAGAAACAAAGTTAACAAAGAAGGTTGTCTTTGAACAGCTAGAATTCAGAGTGTCAGTGAAAATTATCTTGGAATACGATTTTTATACAAGTAAGAATGATAAACGAAAATACAGTCCATGTGTCCTTTGTCATCCCTGGGGAATGTAACATGATGAATAAATTATTGCAGCTATATTATGGTTGCAGCAAGCTCGACCAGAGAAAGACCTCGTTCGTACATGATACAAGCGTGAAATAGCAGCTTATACGGACGGATATTCGGCTCAAAATTCTGTCAGCAACATCAGAGAGATAATTACATAGTTCAACACTAATAAACTCGGGAGGTTATTTGTTATTTAATTATATATAACCATTTTTTTAATTTTCTTAGACACGTTTTCTGAATGGCAATGCCAGGAGATGGAGAGAAAAATATAATACGGTTTTTGATGACTATCTCAAAAACTATAAGGAATAAAAAACTGTCTTAGTTTACAATTTTGCACAACAATATGCAAAATCGATTTTAACATCTTCAAAAAGATTGTATGTCAAAAATATTATTAAAGGATGAAGTGAGTTTTTTACGTAAAATTAATGGGTCTAAACTAATTTTAATACCTTTTATTTAATTTAATCTTTGCATAGAAATAAAATTGAAGTGTCTGTTAGTTATTTGCATGCCATTAAATCATGAATAACCATTTAAAAAATTGTCTGTCTGTCAAAGCTATTCTTCAAAATGCTGAAACCGATCGAATAGATAAAAGCAATGCCAGAAGTGATCTAAGCTTTATTTTCTCGGACATTAACAAAACAAAAGATTTATCTTAAACCAAAAACACAACATTAATTAATCCTACCCAAGTGAAGGCCGGGCGTCTCGCTAGCATATAAGTATTTTCGTAAATAAAAGCCTAAGTCTCGAAAATCTTCCATTATAGTTTTAGAGACAGTCACTAAATACTAATTTTGAAGTGGTTTATCGATAATAGAACTATTTACCCAAAGTTGTCAGTAACTCAACGTTGTTGTTAATTACTCTCAAAAGTTTTAACATGACCCGATACGGTGAAACTTTTCATGGCAGCGGACATTCATTTAGTTAAATACCAATTGCAAATCACGCTACAACTATATTATGGTTGTAGGATGAATGGATCTGCTCGACTAGGGTATGACCACGCACTCACAGAATATCAGCGTAAAATAATAGGTTAATACTGCTGTGTTTAAAAGAAACAATAAAATCATTTTTATGGTAAGTGTAGATAAGCGGATACTGTTTTTACTGCAAACAAGGCATTTCATCTTAGTCATTAAGGGTGACAATGCATCTGCGTTTTGATTCTTGATTGGCGATATAATATGTCTATGGGTCACAGCATCCACTTACCATCAGGTGTACTTTTCATAGAAAAAAAACTGTAAAATAAATGGTCTTTAAATATTTAAAATCTAAATAATATCACGTAAATGGATCCAACCCATGCGAATCCGGGGCGGGTCGCTAGTATAAAATCAATCAACATTAAATTTTAGCAAATATTTACCATAAGTTGTACCATTCAGTACAAATATTACGTACTTATTTAAGCATTATTTTCTATATAATGATAGCGCTTTTGAATACCTATTAGTACCGAGTGCCTCCTACAAAATTTACTCGGGTTACGTTCGATAACCGTCACATAATTATTACTGAAGTTTACTAAGATAAGGTGACGTAAGATAGCTAGGACCTGCATATAAATATAATTAATTTTAATAATAAACACCATTTCCATGTATAAATAATATATGATACAGCCAGTAGATATACATTCTGTTTACGACATAAATTTAATTTTTAAATTGTATATTAACTTGTTTTTATTCTTTTTGAGATAAATTTACCTTACACCGGTTACAACTGTTTTAGAAAAAGTTTTAGAAGTCGCCCTTTATAGATAAAATTAATCATGACGGTAAACAATTAAAGTATTATAATGTGATTTGCTGTATAGTGACGGGGTTAGAGTATTGACCACCTAAAATTATAAAATGTGTTTCATAAGAGTCCACTAAAGAGTAAGTCAAAAATGTCTTAAGCCATAATAATCTTGTAAATACTAGATGTTAATTAAATCGGCGACAAAGGACAAGTGTGCACAACGTCTGGTATTGCAATCGGCAATCTCCCCGCCCATGTCGGTGAGTGAACTTTGGAGGATAATAAAGAAGAATGATTTTTATATTTTACTATAAAAACAGAATAAAACATTTTAGAAAAATAAACACGTAATCATCAGATGGAATGTGTACGTCAAGCCTTTTACTATAAATATTATTTAACAAATAAATAATATTGTAATAAATTTTACTTCCATATCCTATAAAGTAGTGTTAGATATATACAACAGTATCGTTACACGAATATAGTCTGAATCTAGCTTAAGTTCAGAGAGTTGCAAATAGAAACCGGCACAATGCTATACGTGTAGTTTGGGATTATACTCGAACTCATCTAGAAAGCCCGCCTTTGTCTTTATATGGTGCCCGAGCCAGATACAGCGGTGAGCCCTATCCACTCGATTGCACTTAACGTTATTACTATTCAGTACATACTGGGTGCAAGGCAGAGAGTTTATGTATTATGTATATAAAACACGAATCTATTCAAAACGTTAAGTTTTAAAAAAAATACAGAGATCTTTCTTTTCATATTTTTTTTTATAGGATAGGGTGACAAACGAGCACACAGGTCCACCTGATGATAAGTATTTGCTGCGGCCCATAGACATCTACATCTATCATCGGTTACGAATCAAAATGCAGATGCGTTGTCACCCGTGAGGACCAATATGGAATGCCTCGTTTCCAGTAAAAAGAGTCTCCGGTCTCTATACTCACCATACGAAACACAGCAGCGTTAAGCTACTATTTCACGCTGGCATTCTGTGAGAGCGCCCCCCCCCCCCCGGCCGAGCTGACCCATTCGTGCTACAACTATAATACTAATATAATTGCAGCATGGCTCTACCACGTATAATCATACAAAAGCATTCACTTTAAAAACATCGTTTTTAATATAATTTCATTTTTAACAAAACATACTATATATATTGTTTCTGTTTTCGGACGGTAGTGTTCAAACTTAATTCAAAACACTGCAGTGATTATGGCTCAACGCACTTATTTTACTATCCAAGAATACGCTGATATGCTTTTGGTTTATGGCGGGGCCCTGAATAACGGCCACAGAGCACGTACACTTTATGGAGAGCTGTATCCCATGGGAAGGTTGCGTAGCCATGATACGTTTGCAAATACTTATAGAAGGCTACGTGAAACTGGCAAATTGCAACACAGGGAACCAGGAGTACGTGGAAGACCACTTGATGTTGCTGTGGATGAGCGTATCTCGGCGGCTTTTGACTATGATCCTGACGATGGGCATTAGAAAAGTAGCGACTGAACTCGGCTTTTCTGTATGGAAAGCGTGGTCGGTTCTCCGCAACGATTGCAAGCACCCATTTCACCTGACCCCAGTGCAAGGTACTTATTATTTCTTCTTTTTATAAAATTACTGTTTATCTTATCCATTATTAATTATTTCGTACATTTCAAAGTGAGTAAAGTATACTACTTACTTATTATACTTATACTAATTTTTTTGTGCTTGTGCTTCAGAGACAGTCAAATCACGACTAAATTTAATAACAACAGAAGCAGGTAGCTGATCCGCGCGTCGTAATTTCGCCTGTACCACCAGAAAGAGACAACATCTACCTGGCTCAGGAATGAAACCATAAAAAAATATTAACACGGGTAAAACCAGTTTAGGGTGCCCTGGTAATTTTTACGAAACTAGTAATTTTTTAATTACCCCGTCCTCACATTTGATTATCAACAATTTTGTTGATAATCTAAAGTTTTATGTAACATGTGATATACCGATAGAAAGAGGATGAAATAGAAAATTTTTGGTGGCCATTTGAAATTACTCAACATATTTATTTATTTTTTTAAGTGGCTGGAAACTTAAGGGCTTACAATTTTTTTTCTCGTTTGTTCACTTTTAATGTGTCGTAAGTATTTTTCTTATGCTTTTTGGGCTTTGAATCTTTCTTTTAATTAAAAGAAAATTATATTTCTTAGAAAAAATAAAAAAATGGTAGAAAACTAGATATAGTAGAAGTTATTGAACCAAAATACTAGAAAATTGGGATTATTACAAAAACATTTTAAAAATTCATTTAAAAAAATGGTAATAGATAGAAAAAAAAATTACTAAGAAAATATGCTTCTAACGAACCCATCTATCTCCCATTTCAGTTTGTCGGACCACCCACCAAACATCCTGTATATGTAGTCATGTATAGATATTATATTTCATACCATTATTTTAGGTTTTTTTTTAAATTAAAATCCGGGGTGGATACGCTAGTGGTATCCGCCTCGGCTTCCCACGTGTGATATTTGGATTTCGATAACAGTGACACCTATCAAGTCCATCTGTAAATACAAGCCTTCCAGGGCTCAAGCGTGAACAAAAAAAATCACGAAAATCAGAGAGATTTTCGAGTATTTGCGAGACTAAAGTTAGGAGATTGATTTTTATATTATAAATGGATACACATAAACATATACAATAACATACGAATGCACTTAAATCTTTACATTATTATATGATCCAAGTATAACTCTTGATGTTTTAGAAAGATTGCCGTTCTTTTCATTATGTAAAACAGTACATATTGATATTATCACGATAGAGACATTCACCCTCCTTCCTCGTCCATTTATATGTGCCTTTTCTACACTCATATTAAATCAAATCAGTTTCAAATAACCCTAACCGTTACTCGTACCATTGTGAGAATTTTGCCATCATTTTGTGCATGTTACGCTATATCTTCGCCAATTGTGAACCGAATTTAATGGTTTTTTTTTTTAAATTAAAAACGCTGTACCTTAACGGTGGTCCCATTCAAATTCAAATAAAAAACATTTTAGTGCTACTATTTTGGCGAAATTTTTGTTTTAACTTTAAGGCTTAATATCGCTTAGTATACTATAAAGAGTCAAAAACTTAAAATGTCCCTCCGCAATAAGCGAATCCTATATAAGGTCTGTATATGACCCGTTATAAGCTCCGCGGCCCCCATTTTTGCACAGGCTAAACCCAACTTAATAAATTAACTTCAAATGGTCCAAAATTTCTTCTGTCGTTGGGCTACGAACTCACCCTATTATGTCCGTAACGCCGACCTCCACTGAGACTTAGAGCTCCCTAGAATTCAGCAATTCCTCAAATCACTCTCTGAGAGATTCTTTAAAGCCTCAGAGTCCCACTCAAATAGCCTCATTCGCGAGCTGCCTATGCAGCCCCTCTTCACACTCGCTATAGTGTGCGCAGGCCGAGAAACTCTCTCTCGAACCCCCCCCCCCCCCAAAAAGTTTTCGGCTGACCTGAACTACCTCCTGGAGGCTCAGGCCGAGCCTACCTAACAGATATCGTAATCTGCCTTAGTTAGGCACACTTCTAAGCGGCTATTCGCCGCTTGCGCCCTCCTTTCTGACAAGGAGGGTCGCGCCCGTTTATAGCTTAAAGATCTCTCATCAAATCGGTAATCCAATCTTAAAAGGTGGAGTTTAGTGGGTAAAAGTCTCCACATAACCACGTTGCTGGCTGCGTGGTATGCTATGAGCATTTTCCATTTCTCTCCCCCGTTACCGAAGGGTTGCCCTTATTTGCTTCGGACGCAAAAAAATAGATTGGTTAGTTGTTTTGTAACCGCTAATAAGTAAAGAAGTAATAGTGGTAATTCTGCCACCCTAAGTTATTATAAAATATAAATATATCAAGTAAAAGTGTCGTTTACATGCGGTTACTCGCACCTTAACTTTCTACTTTCTTCAAATTTTACACAAAATCTGCGTTGTTTTTACGTAAAATAAAATTACGATCTCCTTAGTGACAACCACCAACCACTGATTGATTTCAACGTCCTTCGTCTGACAGCTTCATGAAAGTTAATGACTTTCATTTCCGTTCTATGTTTTTGAGCGAGGAATAAGTTAATATCAATGATTCGACGTAAATAAATCAAAAATTCTGACTCGAGCTAATAAATATTTGGCTTATCGTTAATACATACATTTACATCGAATAATAAATTATATTTTCATCTTTTATATAATAGTACACTCTAAAGTTTTGTTTTTAGACTGATCATAAGCAAATCTCTTGAAACACAAACTACTGACACAATACTAACTCATGTGATACTGTAAAGTTTTACTACTGCTTTAGTTGATATTAGAAAGTTTATGTATGAAATAAAGATAACAGTGGCTAGATAACTTTTCCAATACTTTCAATAGTTGATCACGCTATATTTGTTACCATTATATCACATCTACGAGTACAATTTCTCCCCACCATCTTGTTGTATCTTATGTTTGTCGTTTGTCATGTATCACTCGCAGGTGTCAGCAGTTCGTTCATTACAGCTTGGACTTAATTGGAAGTTGATGTACCTAAACTATATAGCGGTATACTTTCTCCTATCATCTTTAGGATTCGTAAACAAAATCAAAATTAAAACACCATTAAAGATTGGTCCTCGCACTTCGGTATCTGTGTCGATCTAATGAAATGGCATGCAACTGTGTGTTAGTACAAGTGTGCTAGGTACGGTTAGTAAATCAGATTAACCTTCTATTAATTATAACAATTTTCAGACTTTGACAAATGACTTTCAAGATTTCTTTAATGCTATTCAACTCATAGTTTAAATAAAAATAAACATGTGTTTAAAATTTGCTTTCTTTGATATTTATAGTACATACCTACATTTTCGCAAGTCTGTTTATTTACTTATGTAAGCTATGAAACCGGGACTGTTACAAAAATCTTAACAGGTAGGTTTGTCTGAAAATAAGAGGGCTATCTTAATATATGATCAACTGTTTTACAAGTCTCATTAAAAGCTAAAAAGTAAAGAAGCAGCTTACATACGTTTTACGACTGTGCAAAGCGCTGCTAATTCCACATGTGCAAAATAGTGATTTTTACGAGTACGTGTATATACACTATTTTTTAACCACTTAGACATCAAGGTTTCGCCACAAAGCTACTCTTTACCACTTTACTGAGTAATTTGTTAATTACAATGAATAATCCCAGCACTGAGGTCACCGGTCTGGATATTTCAAGTCTGACAATTTTTTATGCTGCAAGAAAAAGTATTCAATAGAATTATTTCTAACTAGATCAGTTACATAATATTTGATTATTTAGCGGTAAAATAAATATATGGCGCTATTATGAGATTAAAATTGTGAAAATCAAAACTGTACCCTTTAATACACAACGACAATAAGTTGAGGTGCAACTAAGGTGCCCCAGTCACACAACGATGTCGCTATCATTATGATGTAGATTCTATTAAAATGTCTGCTTTTGCCAAAATAAGGTATCAGCGCTGCTAGCGGTGTGTAATGAAATTATTTTACGATGTAACAATATTAAGAAATAAATATATTGTGTTTATTTGTTAAGAGGTATCCCTGACCAAAATGTTGCGATAGTGAGTTTTTCAGACTCTATTATCTCATTAGTTATGAAAATAAACTTCATCTAAAAGTACATTATTAATGTTCGATATCTTATCATCACATTCCACGTTCCAATTTATTTTTATGTGCTATAAATACATTTAAAAAGTGACTAAAATTTTTGATTACATGCATCTGTTGCTAAACGCAACGCTCTAATCATTTGAGGATTACACTAATGGATAGATAATTAAAAAATCTATATTCTCCACATTTAATTTAAATTTTTAAGTTCGCTTTTCTTTTTAATTGAAATAATTCCGAAAATTGCGTGACTTCTATGATAAAGGGGCGTGCGCAGAGTACGGGCGGCATTACGCTGTATGCGTTCGTAGGAGGTGGCCGCGTCGCTGGGCACCGCGTTCCGTATTTCGCCGCAAACATAATATTATTTGAGTACCTTCCAACCGATGCGCTTACGTCACGGTATATTGTAACTCGGCCGTATCTTTGGAATAAATTTTACAGCCGTGCAGTACGTAAACATGCAATAGGGCTGCATGCCTCCAGCATTTTTACATTTGCCCATTGATTTATGTGTTGTATAACTCAATGCATTTGCCTTCTTTGTGTTTCCATTTAGTTTTATGGTTGTACTTAAATATACTTTTTTATATAAACAAATATAATATATAATAGATACTTTGTGAATTGAATAGGAAGTGTTCAATAAAAATGCGTGTCGTTTTTTGATTGGTAGATTTAATTAAAAAACCATGTTTATGTTTGAACCACAAATCCGTCCTATAAATTTGCGGCCGAAAAATATTTGCGCCTCGGCTGAGACGTACGAAATGCTTTATTATTAAAATTTTAAGTATAAAAAATCCGCATTATAATATAAATCTTAATTAAAAATTGTTTTAGTAAACATGGACAAGTTGGAGTAAAGGAATATCTTTTACTTGGTTACAGATACCTGCAGCCACTTTACAATTTATATGTTTGGTTTTAAATGAAGTTTAGATTTATTATTTTTTTATTTCTATTATATTTTCTGAAAGGGTCCTAGGAAAGGAATTGTCCACCGCGCTACCCCAATGCGTGTTGGCGAACTTCGCATGTCTTCAAAATATTTTTTTCTTATTTCTCAGACATGCAGGTTTCCTCACAATGTTTTCCTTCACCACTGAGCACGGGGTAAATAAACACTTAAAATTGCAATTACAATTTCATTGGTGCCGGCGGGGATCGAACCCGGTTTGCTCGCGCACTGTGAAAATTTCAGTAAGCGCTAACCAACTGAGATACCACGGCTCCTCTCCTCTCGAGCTAGAGACTTTATTTTATTTATGGTACGATTTTTGTCGCATGCCAGCGCTTACTTTTGGTTCAGCCAAAAAGTTGTGAAACGTCTGTGAACGTCAGAATTGTGCAAATGTTGGTCGCAGATATCTTACCTGCACTTCAAAATTTTATTGTGTGAGTATTTTAAACTATTATTACGGATTTGATGAACTTTATTAAATAAAAAATAGTCTCCTATCTTTATCTCTATATTTTGATCTCCCAAAACGAGTTTGAGTTGGTAAAATCAAGGCAAACTTAGGGTAGGGTTGTCAATTATTATTTAGATAATAAAACTAGTGAAATTCCGTGGTTTTATATGCGCAAGCGTGAACGTAGTTAGAACATAATATAACCTTTATGTTTTACATAAATATCCTAAAAAACTTATTATTTTAATATTTTACTACCTATAAAATTAACAAGTTTATTGCATTTTTATTTGAGTAAATTTTTATGCAATTTCTTTATCTACGTCTATTTTTAGGAACCTTTATTTAGTCTGAATCATACATAACACTACATTACTGATTTACTTACTTATACGTAGTTTTCTTTTTTGTTCCAGTTTGTTTCAGTTACAAATATCTTGTGAGGTTGAAAAATGCGGTAATGAAAAAATAACAGGAAGAATAATAATTGACGTCAGCCACTTCTTTTCATAAAAATTTCAAATCATGGTCCATTAGGTTGCAGCTTCACCGAACCACAACTTATAATAATATTAATAACAATAATAAACTCGGCCGTTTGGTCTTCCCTGCTGATGGCCTCCATCTGGTTGGGATTTTATTTATATATGTATTTTAATATTTATTTTATGTTATGGACATTTATGTATATTTATCTTTTTATTTTCATTTATAATTATATATTTATAGAACCCAACCAGATGAGAAAACTATATTGATACCCCACAATAACAATAATAATATAATATTATTTTGTATTTATTTAATTTAATTGATATTTATGTATATTTATCTAATCAAAAATAATCACAATATCTCATTAGTTATTGTATTTGGGTAAAAAAATATATATTATTTTTTTACTTTTTTAATTACCTACCCAGTAGGTAAATATTAAAATAATAAATGTAGCATTATGAACAGTAAATCTCCTTCAAACTCAATTTACTAATATTGTTCCTAAATAAGGAATAGCAGATAAAAGATTAGTAGGTAATAACTATTGCTCCTCAAAATTATATTTGACCTCAAGGTAAAGCATGTCCCAAAATTCAGTAGCTAAATAAAATAATAATACCTACTATTCAAGTATATTTTCAATATGTAAGTAAATGAAAATAACAAAAATGAAGCACCATTAGCATGTAAAGTTCGAATCCATAATTAACATTTCGACAAATATTATAATTTACTCTACAAAAAGCTAATTCAATATTAGCAGTATGGTATATAGTTAAAAATAATCAAAATAGTCATTTTTATTAATAAGATAATATATGAGAATACATAATTCTAATATAATGCAACTAATATACCGAATAAAGAAAATTAAAATACACATATCATTGTCTGCCGTGTCTATTTCCATAAAATAGTTCATTGACATTGATAAATTAATACTACGTTCGTACCAGTAGGTGGCGTCTTGCAGATTTCTACGCGATATATTGTAGCGAAAGCGTTAGCAGACAAAACGCTCAAGGTCGTTCGCTAGAGGTAAGGCCTTAATATTGCCAAACGATCTCTATTCATTGATTTGATCAAGATTTATCATGATATAGTAAACGGTGATAAATGTAATTGAATTTTATTTTATGATTATTTTAATTCCAAGATAGGACACGACAACCATATCCAATACAAAAAAAAAACGTATAAAAATATTTTTATTTAAAATTTAAGAATAATGAGAGTTTTGCACTAATTACAGTTTTATCAATTTATTTAAAGATAAATAAGCTAATACGTATTCAAAACTTTTTTATATATTAGAAATTAAACTTAAAATATTTGAGTAGTAATATGTTACTATAAAATTTATTAAAATAAAAAATAAAAATATCAATTTCTTTGCAACTTTCCGCTAAACATATAAGATGATGTGTCTTACCTGGATTGAAGCGCACCTCCCGCCCTTCCTCAATTGCATGCACTAACTCCGTCACCACTAGACCAAGCACCACTACTCTCAACACCACTATTCCAGGCAAGACACACCATCGACGATAATACGACACGTGTTTCGCCTCTACACGAGGCATCCTCAGGTAATATAGACTCTACGGCGGCTGACCGCTAAGTGAGCGGCGAGTCGAAACAGTTGCTATTTATACACGCTGACACAATCGCTCCCTACCAAAGTAGCGAGTGACCGCGTCGTGCGATAACAAACCTGTCAACAGTTATTATTATTGTTATGATTATTTTTAAATACTATTATTATTATTGTTTTGAGTGACCGCGCCGTGCGATAACAAATCTGCTACTAATTATTATTTTTGTTATGATTAATATTTTAAATACTATTATTATTATTGTTTTATTGATATTATTATAATTATTTATTATTATTAATCTTAAAATTATTATTAAAGATTGGCCTTAAAGATGTTTAACAAAGGTGAATTAGAAACATTTGTTTGTTCATTCAGCAGTGTATAATTACCATTATTACTTTTTAAAATCTCCAACTGCTCCAGCACACACAGTCGCAGCCCCTTATTACAGGTATGTAAGACTTCAAAGGAATGGTCGCTAGCTAGGTTGTGTCCAGTGTCCAAGAGATGTTTAGCAAAATGGGATTTATCAGGATTGCAATTTCTGTACGCGGCCATATGTTCTTTATAGCGCGTCCCGAAATTGCGACCAGTCTGACCCACGTAAACGGCGTGGCATTCGTCACAAACAAGTTTATAAACACCCGATTTTTGACTAATATTTAACTTATCTTTATTGTTACAAATATTCCTAAGCGAATTGTTTGTTTTGAATGCCACGTTAATGCCGTTTTTCTTAAGACTATTAGCTATTTTTTCCGATATGGGGCCTAAGTAGGTCAAACTACCCACATACCGCCGGACACTTTGAGATCGAACCGCGTACAAAGAATTGCGAACAACATGCTTTTGTTTCTTTTTAATAAGATTATCAATGAGACTTTTTGAAAAACCGTTAGAGACCGCAATTTGATAAATTATATTAAGTTCTTTTAAATAATTTTCTTTATTTAATGGAACAGTGGACAGACGGTTAATGTAACAATAAAAAGCGGCTAATTTATGTTGCCATGGATGACACGATGATGCGGGGATGACCGTGTCGGTATGAGTTGGCTTTCGATAAATTTGAAAAACATGTAACGACTCTTTTCTTGTTATTGTTAAATCAAGGAAATTAAGGGAGCCATCTTGTTCCAATTCAAGTTTAAATTTAATTTTTTCGTGGACTCTATTTATTTTATTAAGGAAAACATCCAGTTGTCTCCTTGTGCCTGTCCAGCAAATAATTATGTCGTCTACATATCGATAATAGTATAAGATATTTTGGTTAACAACTATATGTTGTTTTTCGAAATCATCCATGAAAATGTCCGCCATAAGTGGACTTAGAGGGGACCCCATAGCTAACCCCTCTTTTTGTAGATAGAAACGGTTATTAAACCGGAAATAATTTTGTTTCATACAGAGAGAGGTTAAATTAAGAAGATCATTTGTTTCCCCGGGATGCAGACGACGTTTTTTAAAGAGATTTGAGAGTATACGCAAACAGTCAGGGAATGGGACGTTTGTGAAAAGACTATCAACGTCTAAAGACAACAACATAGATTTAGGTGGAATACGAATATCTTTTATTTTGGAAATAAGTTCTAAACTATTTTTAAGGCTGTAAGTGGGGTTGAAACCAGATTTCTCCCGAAGGAGGAAGTTTAATTTTTTAGCAAGGGGATAAGCTGGTGCACCTATATATGAGACAACTGGACAAATAGGAACATGTTCTTTATGTAATTTAGGTAACCCATATAAAGTGGGTGCTTGAGGATTCATTGGAACAAGATTGCTCCGAGACAAGTTGTGATCGGGAAAAACATATGACGACTTTTGTATACATGCTTTAATATCCGAAGTAAACTTTTTGGTTGGATCAGACTCTAACAGCTGAAAGTCGTCACCTTGGATAACATCGTTAACCTTCTGGCTATATATATATATATATATATATATATATATATATATATATATATGGCTATATATATATATGTATAGCCAGAAGGTTAACGATGTTATCCAAGGTGACGACTTTCAGCTGTTAGAGTCTGATCCAACCAAAAAGTTTACTTCGGATATTAAAGCATGTATACAAAAGTCGTCATATGTTTTTCCCGATCACAACTTGTCTCGGAGCAATCTTGTTCCAATGAATCCTCAAGCACCCACTTTATATGGGTTACCTAAATTACATAAAGAACATGTTCCTATTTGTCCAGTTGTCTCATATATAGGTGCACCAGCTTATCCCCTTGCTAAAAAATTAAACTTCCTCCTTCGGGAGAAATCTGGTTTCAACCCCACTTACAGCCTTAAAAATAGTTTAGAACTTATTTCCAAAATAAAAGATATTCGTATTCCACCAAAATCTATGTTGTTGTCTTTAGACGTTGATAGTCTTTTCACAAACGTCCCATTCCCTGACTGTTTGCGTATACTCTCAAATCTCTTTAAAAAACGTCGTCTGCATCCCGGGGAAACAAATGATCTTCTTAATTTAACCTCTCTCTGTATGAAACAAAATTATTTCCGGTTTAATAACCGTTTCTATCTACAAAAAGAAGGGTTAGCTATGGGGTCCCCTCTAAGTCCACTTATGGCGGACATTTTCATGGATGATTTCGAAAAACAACATATAGTTGTTAACCAAAATATCTTATACTATTATCGATATGTAGACGACATAATTATTTGCTGGACAGGCACAAGGAGACAACTGGATGTTTTCCTTAATAAAATAAATAGAGTCCACGAAAAAATTAAATTTAAACTTGAATTGGAACAAGATGGCTCCCTTAATTTCCTTGATTTAACAATAACAAGAAAAGAGTCGTTACATGTTTTTCAAATTTATCGAAAGCCAACTCATACCGACACGGTCATCCCCGCATCATCGTGTCATCCATGGCAACATAAATTAGCCGCTGTTTATTGTTACATTAACCGTCTGTCCACTGTTCCATTAAATAAAGAAAATTATTTAAAAGAACTTAATATAATTTATCAAATTGCGGTCTCTAACGGTTTTTCAAAAAGTCTCATTGATAATCTTATTAAAAAGAAACAAAAGCATGTTGTTCGCAATTCTTTGTACGCGGTTCGATCTCAAAGTGTCCGGCGGTATGTGGGTAGTTTGACCTACTTAGGCCCCATATCGGAAAAAATAGCTAATAGTCTTAAGAAAAACGGCATTAACGTGGCATTCAAAACAAACAATTCGCTTAGGAATATTTGTAACAATAAAGATAAGTTAAATATTAGTCAAAAATCGGGTGTTTATAAACTTGTTTGTGACGAATGCCACGCCGTTTACGTGGGTCAGACTGGTCGCAATTTCGGGACGCGCTATAAAGAACATATGGCCGCGTACAGAAATTGCAATCCTGATAAATCCCATTTTGCTAAACATCTCTTGGACACTGGACACAACCTAGCTAGCGACCATTCCTTTGAAGTCTTACATACCTGTAATAAGGGGCTGCGACTGTGTGTGCTGGAGCAGTTGGAGATTTTAAAAAGTAATAATGGTAATTATACACTGCTGAATGAACAAACAAATGTTTCTAATTCACCTTTGTTAAACATCTTTAAGGCCAATCTTTAATAATAATTTTAAGATTAATAATAATAAATAATTATAATAATATCAATAAAACAATAATAATAATAGTATTTAAAATATTAATCATAACAAAAATAATAATTAGTAGCAGATTTGTTATCGCACGGCGCGGTCACTCAAAACAATAATAATAATAGTATTTAAAAATAATCATAACAATAATAATAACTGTTGACAGGTTTGTTATCGCACGACGCGGTCACTCGCTACTTTGGTAGGGAGCGATTGTGTCAGCGTGTATAAATAGCAACTGTTTCGACTCGCCGCTCACTTAGCGGTCAGCCGCCGTAGAGTCTATATTACCTGAGGATGCCTCGTGTAGAGGCGAAACACGTGTCGTATTATCGTCGATGGTGTGTCTTGCCTGGAATAGTGGTGTTGAGAGTAGTGGTGCTTGGTCTAGTGGTGACGGAGTTAGTGTATGCAATTGAGGAAGGGCGGGAGGTGCGCTTCAATCCAGGTAAGACACATCATCTTATATGTTTAGCGGAAAGTTGCAAAGAAATTGATATTTTTATTTTTTATTATAATGGATTTCCGCAAAGTAACGCCTGATTCTATCAAAATTTATTAATTCCTACTTAAATAAAATAACGAAAGCGCATAAAAAACGTTAAAATTTTGTAATCATTAAGAATTTGGTGATTTAAACAAATACTTAAATTACTTACTTTATTAGGAACTGGAGGTAAAATGTTAATACTTTTTGTATTTCACCTTAGATGGCGCTGTTTTCAAAAATTAAAACAGAAAAACATAAACAAATTTTAGGCTTTTGAAAGTAAGCTATATTTATAAATATGTTATTTATTTAAAAACACTTCTATCATTTAAAATAGAAACTAACATCTAAATGAAGGAAAATGCTTAACCCTCCTTTTTTGAAGTTTCGTAAACAGATAAAGGGTAGCCTATAAGTTGCCCTGGGTCCCTAACAACCTACACATAAATTTCATGGAATTTTTTCCAGTAGTTTTTACTTGAAGCGAGAATACACAGACATCTATCTGTGTATTCTCGCTTCGTGTAAAAACTTTCGCTTTCGTGTGAAAACAGATAAAAATTTCAAAAACCACTAATTTGGTTTCAGTGCCCTTTATTTAGTTTCCTGGATTCATATTTTCCAAAAAATATTAGAATTAGGGACACGACTTTTCTACAGATTTATTATACGTAAAAAAGACAATATATAATCGATATACCTCTTTTGGATTTCCGCTATATCTTTGTAATAAAATGGTTCGTATTTTTATTGATTGACAAGGGACACACCTCACTTTCCCTCTGCGATCCCTCGCCATTCAAAATCGATTGTATGTTACGTACATTCTTCCTGAATTTAGAATCTTTTTACTTTATAATTTTTTATTTACATCTTTAGTTCTATGAATTTTTCAGTTACAATAAAGATGCAGTTTGGCAGTTACTAGCCTTAGTGTATTTCAATAAAGTTTTGCATCTGTTTAGTGCAAAGAAGATTTGGGAATAGGAATATATGTATTTTATGTGGATTTTCACTACACTAAACATGCTGTGTATATTAATTTGTAGAAAGATATGCTATTTTGCAGTGGATAGTATCACACCTAGTGCTTATCTTATCTTCACAGCTTGTAAATGATCCCCTGCCTGAAATAGGCTTATCAAGAAGATTTGCCCTAAACACTTTAATACACAGGTTGACATTTGTATTATCAGACACCTCACTCCTTAGAAGCTGCTGCCCACGATGGTTATGTTTAAGATTGTTCTGATTTTTATGCCGTTATAAAATTACTATTCACCACTATGTTACAAAAAAGATGCTTCTGCCCATCTTTGTATGCCTCTGTATGCAAGTAAAAGTAAAGTAATAATGTGCAAGGAATTTTTTTTACTTTTAATGAAATTAGTTAAATACATGATCAAATAACGTGCAGTTAGTAGAATAATGTTATAGTTCCACAATAATAATTTTATTTGATTACCTGCCTGACGTTTCTACTACTTTTTATTTATTTTTTACCTTAGTGGAATCTTGTTTGACACAAGATATTTTAAAAACAAACAAATACATGCTATTTTTCATATTTTTAAAAGTTATTAAGACTACTTCATTAGGCGTGCAATGAAGAAATAAATAAAATATCAATAAACATCATTGTTAAGGGTAAATACTCTATAAAATTCTGTCTGTTCGGCGAGAATAGATAAAAAACCTTTACTGTAGGTGAATTACTTAGAACGAGCCTGCATTCCTTGCTAGCTGAAAGCTTTCAGAACTGTATGCAGAAAGTGACGACAAAATGATGAGGGAAAAAAGAAATACAATCTATGAACATTGAACAGAGCGGTATTATCCTGCAATCACCCCATATGCCGGCACCTGTAACTTACGCCATTTTCAGAGCGGTATCAACAGTAACTATGACTGCTTCTACTTTGCGTCACTGTCTTTTTAAGTTTTCTCATAATCCATTTATATTTTCAATACCTACATAACTATGAGAGCTTACTGATTGATCACTCTATTTATGTGTCAAGAAGTCTAGCTATTCGTATCGTTACCGTTACAGCCTATTAAAGTCCACTGTTGAACATAGGACTCCCACATATGTATAGCCTTATACAGATTAGGTTTGCCATAGATGTCACGCTTGACCAGCGGGTTGGCAACGGCAGTTTTTTTTTAATTTTAGTCGTTATAAGGAAGAAGCCGCTTCACATCTCTTGTTTTTTTTTTTAATAGAATTAGACTGACAAACGAGCGCACAGTCCTCCTGATGGTAAGTGAATGCTGTGGAGCATAGACATCTACATCTATCATCAATTAAGAATCAAATTTTTGTTTTTTGTATTTTTTGTATTTAGTATGATATGGGGTAGTGGATACTCAGACAACGCTACTACCCGGTAAACTTCGTGCAAGAGATAGCAGCGAACTTCTCTCTATTTGATGTAGCTTCATCGACTGTGTTCAAAAGCTTAAATATTGTAAGTCAGTGCTTAGCAATGCAATTCATTCAACTGCATCTGGTGACAAATATCTTATGTATTCAACAAGTTGCTTAATATAACTTGACAATTCCAAATGGCTAACTTGGTGATCCCGTAATGATTTCAATATTCTCACGTTTTTTTTGTTCATTCGTTATGTACGGGTTACCGCACATATTTTATGTAATTTTATTTCAATGACTCGTTTATTTAGGTCACGCAGAAACAATGCATTTGTCACTTGCGAAATCATGTAACTTCCGTACTTTTGCCTATACATCAATTTATAATTCTTTACAATAAATTCAGTGTTAGATCGAATTTCATTGGGTTTGTTTCGTACACTAACTTTCCCTTGCATCCCATCTGCACTTATTCATCTTATATACTGTATACACCTTACAATGTTTTTGGTCCTCCGAAAAGACAAGATCACATCTGTGGATTTCCATCGACATTTGGAAAATACAGGTACAGTGGTTCCTACGCTTACGTCACTTTATTTTCTTTGTGGATTTTGTGCGACTGCGAATCGGTTGACTGGCTTCCCAGAAGCGGGTCCCACCAGTCTAATTGAGAAGGCGCAAAAAAGGTTGTACTAGGTTCGCGAAGATATAGAGTGACCTGGACTGCTGGACAAACATCTGCTACAGCTGTTATCAAAGTGGACATTTGTCATCGACATTCGACACAGTGAACAGTGCTAATACTCAGAGAGCAGTGAACTTGGAGTGTACCTTTTTTCGTCCTCGGAGTGTCACACAGTGAACTAGCATAATGGAGAGTCTACTTCAGCGCCAACAGGAGATTGTTGAAGCGATCGAGAGGATAGAGAGAAACTTCAGCAAGGATTCCGCAACACGCAAGACTCGTAAGTACTTGAACGAGCGACTCGATGCCCTTGATAAACTGTGGGCCGAGTTCCAAGTAAACATCTATAAGTTACCAGACTATGAGAATGACACTGATCCTTACTTTACGGAAAATCAGTACCAACAAGCAAGAATGTACTTTGATACTGTGCGCATCAAGATATCGACCTGGCCCCCTGCACGTGAACCTGTTTCTCTGGCACCAGAAGCGCTACCTAAGATCGTAGCAACACCGGAGCTGACTCCATCTACGCCACCTAAACTACAGCCGAGAGTCACTCTGCCATCGACGTCAAATGCAACAACGGTCTCGCCTACAGATCGTCGCCAGGCAGATGAATTGGTACCTCTGCAAAGAACCAACTTCAGAGCTTTCCATCGACAAGTGAATAGCTTGCGACTTGACGAGATACGCGACAAGTGGGAGCTGGAAGATGAATTGCGTAACATTCAGACACGCTGGGCTGCAATCGACCCTTTGCATTTACAAATCGATCACATTCTCCAAGGTTCGGATACGCAGTATGACGATGAGTTTTATGCTTGCGAAGACTCGTACAAGAGCTTCAAGAAGGCTTTGAATCTCAAGCTCGCGTCTACATTACATCTTCAGCAGTCGACACCACATATCGACATACCTACATTCACGGGCAAGTAATGTAGGCCATTGTGTATACAATGGCCTACATTTTATGATCTCTACGTATAAAGCATCCATAACAATAACTTGCTCACGAAAATCCAGAAGATGCAGCACCTGAAAGGTAAACTACGAGGAGATGCTTAGCGACTTATTCAGCATCTAAACATCTCGGCAGACAACTACGATACAGCGTGGGAATTGCTGACACACAGATATAACAACCCCCAGCTGTTATTTACAAAACAGATTGAGATTTTTCTCAATCAACCCGTAGCTCACAAGCAATCAGCTTACGAGATCAGACGCCTCTATGACATGTACGAATGTATCCACGCCATACAGAACCTCGGTATCGATACAAGTACCTGGGATCCGTTGCTAGTACACATCATAGCGAAGAAGCTAGAAGCTGAAACATACAGCGACTACTAATAAATCGCCGCGAGACATACTATCGCTTTCTGAGCTAATGGACTTCCTAGAGAGCAAATTCGACGCCTTAGAGCCAATAGGTAAAAAGGAACGAGAGATCTCAACATCATCAAATAGATCTTATCCTCCGAAAATCATCAACAACAAACCATATAAGCCTCAGTTTCAACATGCTGGTGGTCATCGCTATGGAAAATTCCCGAACAGAGAATTTCAAGCTGTTGCGACATGCTCGTCAATTTGTCCGATTTGTAACAATAATCACATAGGGAGTGACAAATGCAGCAAATTCATCAAGTTTACACCGGACGAGCGGCTAATGGCCGTCAAGAAACACAATATTTGCCACGATTGTCTGTACGCACACACCGATAACATATGCAAGTCAACGAAAAGATGCAAAGTCTGTCAAAAGGGTCATAACACAATGCTACATGACGCTTACGCAAATATGGACCTTAATCAACAGACGGTTAACCGGGCGGCCAACGAGCCCGCCGGGTCGTCATCGCACATGTCTACAGCTCCAGTTAGGCAAAGACCTCAAGTTCCAACGCGATCCGAAAACAAACAACATAGCGTGAATCACGTTGCTACATATGACGAAGAGATCCTGTTGACAACATTATCTGTCAGGGTCAAAGCTTCTGACGGGACTTACATCACTTTGAGATGTCTATTAGACCAAGGCTCTCAGATTTCACTCATTTCTGAGAACTCCGCTCAGATGCTGGGCTTGCCTCGACAACGGTACCACGCATTTGTAACTGGCATTGGAAATGGATCAAAGTACGGCAAGAGAGTCGTCACGCTCGAATGCCAGTCTACCTACCAAGACTATGAGTTTACAACTCAAGCATTAGTCATCAATCACGTCATCAACAATCTGCCAAACATGTCGTTCAGTAAGGAGTCCTGGCCACACTTGCAGCACATACAGTTAGCTGATCTCGAGTACAACATCTCTAGGCCTATTGATCTGCTACTAGACGCAAGCATATACTCCGAGATCATCATGAGCGGCCTCATCAAAGGTCCTTACATGGCTCCAATAGCTCAACAGACGAGATTGGGCTGGATCCTCTCGGGTAACGTGAAAATGTTTAAGTGTCACGTTGTGATAACCGACCTATCAGAAATTTCTCAATACTGGGAGCTCGAAGAAATCAGTGGCTCAGCTGCTGAATTGACACCTAATGAATAGTACTGTGAGCAATTCTATCAATCTACGACAAGACGCCTACCTGACGGAAGATACGAGGTTGCTCTTCCTATGAAGCCTGGTTTCGAACAAGATCTAGGTGAATCAAAGTCAAAGGCGATCGCACAGTTCTATAATTTGGAAAATAAGATGTCCAAAAATGAATCATTCACAGAACGTTACAAACATTTTATGCGAGAATACGAGCAACAAGGTCATTGTTCGAAGTTTTGTCGTAGTGGAGTCAGTTTTCAGTACACCGTGATGTGGAAAATAATGTACTAATGCACTGTGTTGTGAAACCGGAGACATGTTTTCAACGGGTCATCAAAAATATCGAGTGGATTCAGTCTCAATGATTTAATGGGGCGTGGTCCAAACTTACAAAAAGATTTGCAGCATCTCATCTTAGCATGGCGTCAACACAAATAGGTCGTAACTGCTGACATCGAAAGGATGTTTTGCCAAATAATGATTCGTGAACCTGATCAGCGTTTACAACGAATTATTTGGAGAAACGCAACTCAAGAGCACCTGAAGGAGTACCAGCTCACAACAGTTACGTATGGTACTAAGGCGGCTCCGTACCTTGCAATGCGCACCTTGCGACAACTGGCTATGGACGACGTGCACAAGTTCCCCATGGCTGCTGCTGCATTGATAACGTCACTGTACATGGATGACCTTCTTGAAGGTCATGATGACCTCTCTCAGGCAAAACAGCTACAAAGAGAAATAATCGACATATTGAAGGGCGTCGGCATGAACATCCGAAAGTGGTCCAGTAATGCAAAGGAACTGATTGAAGACCTATCAGCTGATCAACTGGACACACCACTCGACTTCAAAGGCCCAGAAAACAGAAAGACCTTGGGCTTACGCTGGGTTCCCTCGTTAGACATCTTTGTATTCAAGAACATATTCGAAGACGAGACCAGTGATGACGACATAACAAAACGACAGTTACTATCCAACATCTCAAAGGTCTATGATCCAATGGGCTTTCTCTGTCCACTATCCGTCCGAGCAAAGCTTCTGTTCCAACGTACATGGTCTGAAGAAGCTGCAGATTGAGATACGCACTTAACTGAGAACATAACCCACGAGTGGAAAAAGATAAAGTGTGATTATCAGAACATAGATCAGTTCAAGATCCCTAGATATATGGGCGATAAAAACCATTACATAATGCATGGCTTTTGTGACGCGTCCGAAAAGGCGTATGCCTGCGCTATTTACGTTGTCACAAAGAGTCCTAAGGGCGAGTTCACATCGACACTTGTGACAGCTAAAATAAAATTAGCACCGTTGAAAAACAAGTTGACGCTGCCTAAGCTTGAGCTATGTGGTGCGTTACTACTATCTCAACTCATGAAAAAGGTCATGGAAACTATGCCAAAATACCTGCAAATCTACGCTTGGACCGATTCTATGGTGGTTCTTGGTTGGCTGTATGGAGACGTTAATAGATGGAAACAGTTCGTTGCTAACAGAGTTTGTACAATACTCAACATCATTCCATCATCATCTTGGTACCATGTTCGATCTGAAGATAACCCTGCGGATTGTGCTACAAAAGTACTGTCGACACAGCAGTTATTAGAACATCAACTGTGGTGGCAGGGCCCGCAGTGCTTGTTGGCATTTGATCCCAACATGATCAAAAATGAAATATACCAACCACCAGAATTAGAAACCAAGAAAACTAGTGTGAACGCAGCCTTATCTCACAAAAATGATTTTATTTTAAAATTATTACATGAATGCAGCTCGACGCGGCGCACCGTAACAACAATCGGCTGGCTATCACGTTTCACACAATGGTTGCGAAACAAACAAATACCTCGACAAAACTACCTATCGTCAACAGAAAAGCAACATGCTCTGAATTTAGTTATCAAAACTGTACAATCGATAGAATTTGAAGATGACATTCAACAACTTCAAAAACAAGAAAAGTTGAGAAGATCCAGTAAGCTGCTGAGCCTCAATCCATACATTGACCCTAGTAATGGATTGCTGAAAGTTGGTGAACGATTGAACAACTCATTGCTTAGTCAATCAGCAAAGCATCCCACAATACTACCAAGTCATGGCAAACTCACTGAGCTTATCATACAGAAGGCTCACTCCACCACACTACACGGTGGACCTAGCTTGACTTTGTCTCACACCCGAGAAAACTACTGGATTCTCAATGGGCTTCGCACAGTGAAGAGAGAACTTCGCAAATGTGTGACATGTCGATGCTTCAAATAAGAGAAAAGAACACAGATTATGGCTGATTTACCAGAGCCTCGCGTCACACCTTCGCGCGCATTCACTCATTGTGGCGTTGACTTCACTGGAGCCTTTGACATCAAAGCAAACAAAGGTCGTGGAGTACGAACACATAAGGGCTATATCGCAGTGTTTGTTTGTCTCTCGACAAAGGCTGTCCATCTTGAATTGGTGTCCGACCTTGGTACACCTGGATTTCTGGCTGCATTTCAACGTTTATGCGCCAGAAAATCTACTCCGAAACACATGTACAGCGATCAGGGTAGAAACTTCATCGGAGCATCCAAAGAAATTAAGAAGGAATACAAAGATATCCTCGCAACGATCAATGAAGAGCTAATAAACAAGATCGATGACCTTGACATACAGAGGCATTTCAATGCACCAGTCTACCCTTCTGCAGGTGGACTATGGAAGGCTGCCGTTAAGAGCTTGAAACACCACCTTCGTCGTGTGATAGGAGAGCAAAATCTCACGTACGAAGAGTTCAACACACTGCTTCACCAGATCGAAGCGTGTCTAAACTATAGGCCTCGAACCTCGAAACGAAGCCATCATGAACAAGCAGTTTGGATTGGTTCAGAAATACCTACAGAATATCCTACAGAATACCTTCACTACCAGCCGAATAGAGAAAATGAATAACGACGAGCTATATATCCTGTCAGCATCCATGTCAGCCATGATTATTATCACTAATGTTCGGCACTTGCAGGAAAGTGTTATTAACACCCTAACAGACCTTGCAAATGGTCATATGGACGCTCACTTATTGCCTCCAGAACAATTGGAAGAGCAGCTCCATATTATATACAGACACATACCAAATGACCTGGCTTTGCCTGCCGATATGCACGACTTTAGGGAACTATACAAATTGATGAAGATAAGTGGTGACCTGAGCAACTCTTATCTGATTATCGAAATTAAGATTCCTCTAGTCAACAAGGAAACCTTTGAGCTGGATAAGGCTATAAGTCTTCCGCAGCAGAACTACATGTGGAATTTATAACACCCTATATCGCATTCAATCTGCAAAAAGACCTGCTCCTCACGCTATCAAAATCCGACATTCAAAATTGTGTCCATACACAGACAAACAGATTGTTATGCTCTATAGATAAACCGATTTATGAGTTACAAATAAAACAAGGAATTTGTAACTTGAGCATACGCGATAAAATAATGTGTCATACAAAGGAGGCGCCGTGTCGCGAGCGATGGATTAAGTTACAATGCGATAACAGGTGGCTATTCTCTTGCTGTGGGAAATTCACAGTGCGCATATTTTGCATTGACACTGGAATGATAATGAAGTCACTGACCGGGAATGGCTTACTACAAATCGGTCAAGGTTGTACCATCAAGAGTGACATCTTTTCTATGTTTGGTCACAACAACTACTTGAGCCAAGTTCAAGTTCAAGAGTACATACCGATCCCATCAGACACTTCCATATTGAATTCCATCCTAAATACTACTTCAGGCTTCGAGCAATTTACATCCGAAGACCATGGAGACGAGTGGCGTCGCATGAAGGCTCAGATTACAAACCTCAAAGAACAAGAAAGCGTACCACTCAGCGTACATGACATACATCAATATTCAGTTATGTACACAATACTGGGATTGATCATACTAACGGCATCCATTTACATCATTATACGATGTCGCAGAACCAAGAGAGCACTGACACTCCCCTAATCTCCATTCCTATGGCGGCAGTCACGAGTGGAGACCAGGAACCTGCGCCAAGGACGAGACCGCGATCCGTGCGACTGGACATTCCATCACAAGTGTAGTGCAGTGATGAAATATTTAAGGAATTCGTTTATATTATTTTACGATTTTATTTCTGTACTTTGAATTGTTATCATATTATTATTATTTTTTTTACATTGTTAGTACCTTTGTGTTTATAGTTTTCCCTCCTTTGGCAGAATGTACGGGTTACCGCACATATTTTATGTAATTTTATTTCAATGACTCGTTTATTTAGGTCACGCAGAAACAATGCATTTGCCACTTGCGAAATCATGTAACTTCCGTACTTTTGCCTATACATTAATTTATAATTCTTTACAATAAATTCAGAGTTAGATCGACTTTCATTGGGTTTGTTTCGTACACTAACTTTCCCTTGCATCCCATCTGCACTCATTCATCTTATATACTGTATACACCTAACACGTTAATTTATTTAAGTAGGACTTAATAAATTTTTTAGTAACTAATTACCACTCAAATGTTTCTAAATTCAATTTCTAATGTAAAAGAAATCAAATGGCTAACTTGGTAATCCCGATATGGATACTTTATGTACGTAATGATTTCAATATTCTAACGTTTTTTTTGTTCTTTCGTTAATTTATTTAAGTAGGAATTAATAAATTTTATAGTAACTAATTACCACTCAAATGTTTCTAAATTTAATTTCTAATGTATAAAAACATTAGTACGTTAATAGATTATTTATATTTAAATAAATTGATAAAAACTGTAATTAGTCTAAAACTCTCATTCCTTATATTTTAAATAAAAATATTTTTATACGTTTTTATGCCTTACATAGTACATAGTATAGATGGTACATATATTTATGTGTAAAAAAGTATTTATTGCTTTTACCAGAGGGAAATACACAGTCTGATTAAGTATCGTAATTTAGTTAAGCCATTTTACTTGTTTGCTGTAATTGTTTATATCCTTGATGTTTTTGGACCATACCCTGCGATAGAATCACATGATTCTTTAATGCATAGACCGCTGTGTTGTAAACTCTGCGGATAGGACTATTATATTGTCATCTACCATTAGGTACTTAATATAAAAATAATATTTTTTACCCTAAAAGAGTACAGTAAAAATGTAAAGTCAAATAACTTGTACACAGTCAAATACTTGCAACTAAGAAATAAAGATTACAACTCAGAAAGAAGATTTTTGATCAACTCGAGCTGAATTTTTGAAAAATTGTGAATTTTTTATTTAACACACAATTAGGAGAAAAAATAACAAAATGATAAGAAAATATGGAAATATAATTTATGGATATTGAAGATAATAGTCTTATCTCATATTACTTGTCGTTTAAAATGTCTTTCTGATTCCTTACAATATCATAAATGGACATAGATTTTGGGCTTAAAGGTGTTTGAATTGTAAATTACTTAGTAGTCAATACATACAGGAGGTTAACATTGTCCACACACGCTATTTAGATTGCCATAAATATAGAAAAAATAATATATTGATAAGAGTTATTATTTATTATAGACACTCTTTAAAATGTATCATAATTTATTTCAGGTGGACTGCTTAGAATAAATCAGTATATTTTGCAGGCTGAAAGTTTGCAGATAAAAACAAAATGCAATTTATAGATATAGAAAACATCGTTTTATCTCATATCTGTTATAGTTGAGAAAGAGCTGTTATAATCAAGTTATTTTGGCGTTACTATTATTTAAGTATTTTACGTAGGTATTCTGTGAGAGTTTGTTCTGAGTACAACCATATTATAGCTACAGCTTCGCTCTATCACGTAAAAACTTAAGAAACGAAAATAATAACAATAAATAATGCATTTATATTAGGAATTGTGTATTTTTTTATTCGAACACCACCAGTTCAATACACCTAACTCAAATAGCCAAAAATAGCCTAAATCATAAGTGATTATGTAAGAATAAGTACAATACATATATTTAGAGTTAAATGATATTTACGGTGTATACCTTCACTTTTTAGTTTTTACTAATCAATCAATACGAGTACATAAGTGATTATGTAAGAATCAGTACCAGTATACAAATATTTTGAGTTAAATGATATTTACGGTGTATACCTTCACTTTTTAGTTTTTACTAATAGATCAATAAGAGTACATAATAATCCGAAGTCTTGACACCGCGCCTGTCTCTGTCTGTTGTGCTTTTAATATACTATTTACGAAATAATGACTTACAATAATAAGTGCAGTTGCATTTTCCTTTGTGTTTTATATTATCATTACAAAACCAGTATAAATACATCTTGCTCATCATAAAGCGTGTAATATTTTACATGAACTTGTAATTCCATATTCATCTTGGCTTTAATAATATTTCTTTAATTACTGTAATAGCGTACCCATTAATCTATCAATACTTGTAAAAAATAGTTTCCACACCATGTTTGTTTGTCACACTATGTTTTTCTGGAACTACTAAAAGGATTTAAAGTACCTAAAAATGCTGAATGTGCCTGAACTTTTTTTATATTATTAATTAATGAATGGTGTCATATTTTAACTTATAATATTGGTGAAAACTACTGACAATCGCTTTTAGTTTGTTTTTAGGTTATTGTGATATTCGTGTTTTAATCGTTTTTTTTTCTCAGTAGTCCCGTTAGCGTACCTAATATTATTATAAGTAACTAATATTATTATTGTAATCTATAGACTATATGGAATAAATCGACATACATTTCATTAAGTTATGCCACAATTTGTGGTAAGCCCATTTTCTTTACAAAAAATTGTCTCATTTGCTTAAGTTATCCAAAATTAACATAGAGAATGAAACGGAGTATTTCGAAAAAAAAAGTAAATTTTTGTCACCTTGAAGCATGTGTACTGCTAACTGAAAAATTATTTACATCTAAACATTAAGATGTGAAAAATATCGGATACTTCCCTTAATCAGCAGGCGTTTCGGTTAAATAGTTTTGAAATGTCATGAGTTCGCCGACTCTCCGTCCAGCAAAGCTTCTTAAAGCACTCGATCGGGGAGTATCATGTGACAGCTGTTGTTAGCTGTCGTGCTGTAATGGTTAGCATGACACGTTTTGTTGCTGTTTTTACTTCTGTAACTTAAAAATCCCCTATTTTAATTAGAAAAACATTTTTGGATGCTAAGTGTTATTTAGGCTACATAAAAATTATTTAGAATATTTTTCATTACAGCCCATCACAAATTCACTGCTCTAATCGAATACTACAAAGCACGCTGATGAACCGCCTGTTTCCATCGAATTCCTGCATGTCTTACTAGGTCATCACTCTATTTATAGTACGTTTCTAGGGCAGGCGGAAAAAAGTACATTGACCTCAAGTATTATGTTAGCATCAAAACAAAACGACAGTTATCGCTTCCATACATTTATTTATAGATTACGTATTGTTATGCGCTAAGCGCGTCTCATGGTACGGGGTAGGGTCGCAGGTAGGCGAAGGAAGTGGTCCTTCAGAGATAATAAATCTGTGTCACACACCGTGCGTATTCGAGAAAGCGGATGGAGCACTGCTTTGGGATGCGCTTGCGTGTAGATAGTTTCAGATTTAAAATTTTTGGTTATAGTAGTTGTTTTAATTTTTATTAAGTTTTTTTGTTAGTTGTATTATTACGTTTTGTATTAAAGAATTTGTTATTGTTTTGTAAGTTTTGTATATTATCACTATTATGAAATCGGGTCCATCGACATGAAAATCTCATAAAGACTTTACGTCACCACGAAAGAAGCGGAAATTGTCGCATATTTCGGAAACCGAAAAAATAATGATTCTAAAAATCTATAAATATGTAAAAGAAACGTGGTCTAGTGAAGTATATCCATCCAAAACGGATATGAAAAAGAAGAATGCCAATATTTTAGGTTATAATCAAAGTGACGGACTCTTCTACATCTACATCATCATAAAATGATTCTGAAATATATACAGATGAATAGTCTGTCAAGTGTCTCTGACAACCTTTTATGAGAAGTTTTATGTATGTTTCAATGTTGGCTGCTGAAGAATGCTTAGCATTAAAAGTTCGTCTTTTTACCTACCTAACTACCTATTAAAGTGCTTATCTACTATTTACGTAATAATGAAAATTGTAATAACTCATGATTTATAAATAATAAACTTAAATTAATATTAATTTGATTTTTAATTAATGATGATAATCTTCTTTCTTTATTATATAATAATAGACATAGAGCCTGTAAAGAACTTCCCACTCGGCACCCTTGCCTTTCACTCTGATGATGTATGTAATTATAAAAGGATTAAAAAATGAACCTAAACAAAAAAGATTGCCTACCCCGATGATATCGTCAAAGGTCAATATACTTTTTTCCGCCTGCCCTAGAAACGTACTATAGTGAGAACCTTTTTTCCCCATCAGTCGTCCGAGTATATACTTGGCCTGGCCCATTGCTACTTCAGTTTACTAATCCATTGCGCTTTGTTGGTTATTCTAGTTTAATTGCAGATATTGTATAGAAAGTGTATCACGTAGGTAAACCCCGAGCTTAGCCCATTTAAAATATTATAATATTTCTTATTATCGTTCTAATCCACTTCTTCCAATTTCAACTCCAAAAACGAAGAGGCTTCGATTCGAATGTATGCTACTGATGACCTCGTCAACTTTGAACTTATTTTCATGATTCCTTTTTGTATAAATAAAGTATTCTACACAGGTAGTTTTATAGAAAAAGAATTCCATTCCTAATGGTGATGAAATAGGGGACGACGTGTTTAATGTAACATTACCATTAAGACGAATCAAAACTTTATGTTGCCTTAAGTTTCAATAAAAATATAAGACCACTTTAAAGAACTATATAGATAATAAAATCAGATGTTACTTTAATTTGAACTAAATGTAATTAATAAATTTTAGATGCTGAATTCAATGCATTTATTTTTAAACGCTGTGTGTTATCAGTTATCACCAACTTCAGAATAAGAAATTAATTTTTTGTTCTTTTACCTCGGGCTAACTTTCTATTAATAAATCATGTGGTTCACGAAGTAAATTAAAATAATAAAGTTTATATTAAGATATTGACCGCGTAGTAGAAAAAGAGAGATAGAGTAAAGTTAACCAGAAGATAGACAGCAGCCTCTTCCTATTAAAACTCGGTTACCAAATTCCTGGTTAAGCCAAGTGTCCTCATTGAGGTTAACCACGGGGAAGGCTAAAAGCGCATTAACATAATGCTATTTTCTTGTACATACTAGCAATTATTTAATGTAACAATTGTCATTTAAGAATCGTAAGCTAATGTTTACACGAGGTTGATTGAATGTGATTAATGAATGCAAGTCTTGACAAGAAATAATTGCTGGTGTCTTTGTTTACACCAAGGCAATTATATTTAGTAGATAATTGCCTTTTAGTTTTGACTTGTCTAAACACAGTCTTGTACGTGCGTAGGTCATTTTTGCCGTGTTGCTTCAAATATTGCACGTTTTTACATTGGCAAATTTTGAATTCCGGTGCTGAACGTTTTAGAAAAAAAGTTTTATTATAAAATGAGTTAAAAGGTGTTAAAATTCGTTAGCGTTACCCTAGAAAGATAATCTACGTCTATGCAAAGTAAGCGAGACACAAGAATTGTTATCCCTCTTTATTTCACATCGTAGCGCGCTGTCTCTGTCAGTTAATTCAGTCACTGTGCAGAGCTTACGGGAGACAGCCTTATCACCACATAATATATTGTACTATTTACACCAACAAGTGTATTAAGACGACACATCGAAAATAAACGCTTCAAATAGCTCCGCCTATTCCACCCCAGGCCCCGCTTGCGACACTCGTCACTCGGTTCCTAAAATTTCAAACTCGCGCCAAATGCTCAATCGGAGGTCAACGTGCGATATACAGAAAGGAACAAGCAAGCGTCGGAGTCGTGACACACTATTATTTTTAATGTTTTTTTTAATATTTTGCATCATTTATTGTCTTGTTGTATAATAAAATGTAACTGTATATGTCATTGTCGTTGTCGGCATGTTAGTTTATCAAAAGAGAAATCAACAAAGCTTATATTTTTTTAAATTTATTGAAATAATAACTAAGTCATAATTTTTAAAACTGATTATATTGTATAACATAATTTGTAACTACGTTTTTAATGATATTTTATTCCTCTTCCTTTTTAGGGACATTATGCACATTTTCTTTATTATACTTTTTTGTTACATTATTTGGATCCCGAATTTGTTTATTACGAGTAAGTCACGGTTCTACCAATTCCGGTAGCAAGCAGTAAAAATAAAATGAAAGTAGTTTTTCTCAATTTTATCCTTCCAAAATTGGTCATCTTTTACTATTGTTTCCACTTTGAATTAATTACGTCTATACCATACTGCCTATTCATGCGCAGAATGCATGGTAGTTAGGATGCAGTTTTTAAATAAAAAATCTTTGTCTTTATAATGTTCATAATGTTTTATACGTGGTAGAGCCTTGCTGCAGTTATATTAGTAGTATAGTTGTAGCACGAATGGGTCGGCTCGACCGGGGAAGGACTACGCTCTCACAGAATACCAGCGTGAAATAGTAGCTTAATGCTGCTGTATTTCGTATGGTAAGTGTAGAGAACCGGAGACCCCTTTTACTGGAAACGAGGCATTCCATCTTAGTCCTCACGGGTGACAACGCATCTGCATTTTGATTCGTAATCGAGGATAGATGTAGATGCCTATGGGCCACAGCAACCACTTACCATCAGGTGGACTGTGTGCTCATTTGTCACCCTATCCTATAAAAAAATGTTGCGCGTCTAAGTTGACGTCATATACCCGGCACTAGCGCCATCTAATTTCAGGGACAAGAGCGAGGGGAGCTTTCGAGAAAATGACATCAATAATCTTTCAACTGACATCGCCATCTAGTATCGAAGAACTAAGCTTCTAGAAGCCCGACACTCAAACTTTCGATGCTTAGTCGATTGGCGCGCGTATTTACTTGAATATTCTGGAATATTCTGAACGTTTTCGTGGAAGACTCCTATATAAAGGCGCTGCAATACACGATCGGGGAAGTATTGAATTCGGCGTGACAAGCGAAGCTTCGGAGCGAAATCAAGTGAATCAGTGTGATTAATTATTAGCGTTTTAAGCTTAATTAGTGTAAAGTGAATTAAAGTGTTAATTTAGGTAATTTTATCGGCAATTTTTATTATCACGAACCTCAAGCTCGTAACAATAATATATAAATTATATATATAATTATTATACTTGGATAATCAAATGACAGATGTCACAAATATTGGAGAAACAAGAGAATGTTTTTCTGTAATATATATATATATATATATATATACAAAAAAAACTTGTATAAAAACGTATATATATATATATATATATATATATATATATATATATATATATATATATATATATAGCGTTTTTCCCTTAAATTGTATCACTTCATTTAATTTGATTATCCAAGTACGATATTATAATTTATATATTATGAAGGCAAAGATTTTTTATTTAAAAACTGCATCCTAACTACTAATATACATGCATTTATATTCTGCGCGTGAACACTGCCAATAAGCATTTAAATATTTCGGAAATATGCACCTGTCTTTGAACTTGCATGTACCAATCAGAATTTTTGTTCACCTGGATCACACCACTTTTTTATTCTTTTTTATTTACCCGCCAGAAATGCATTTTTCTTGTATTATGACATCGTCAATACTGACCTTGTATGCAATTATGTGACACGTGATTTCAAATAGGGTTTAACTTCCTATAAAATTGTCAGGCGTTGCTCCTAAAAATGGATGATTTTTGTCTATGAACAAACGACAAGGGTCTATCTTTAGGTCTAGTAAATTTGATATTTTTTACTGTACTAGCGCAACTGTTGGTTTTAATTCTTGTGACAATCTTCCCAAAATTAGAGGTTGCAATAATAGAAAAAAAACTCGTTAATGTCACTAAGAATAATATAGAGCACAGTCACAGCGTCTCCATCCGATTACTATCCAAATAGTGCGTATTGAGTTGCATAACGACCAACGGAATGTGAACTCCACCGACGTACAAAGCCTAGGTTGAAGCAGTCAAGCTTATAGTGGATATTACAAGAGTGTGGAGTCCCGGTGCCTTATCTAGATATACGGCCAGTATATGGATGTTGTCAATATACCTATATAGGTAGCATTTAGTAAAATTTTATGTTTAATTCCCGCAAAAAATAACTAAAATGCAGCTATAAGCAACCACGCGTAGAAAACCTAATAATTCAAGTGTCATTTAACGTGGTGGAGTCATGCTGCAGTTATATTATGTTTTAGTAGTTGTAGCAAAAATGGACCTGCTCGTCCGCGGAAGGACCACGCTCTCACAGAATACTAGCGTAAAATAGTAGCGTAATGCTGCTGTGTTTCGTGTGGTGAGTGTAGCGAATCGGAGAGACTTTTTGCTGGAAACGAGGCATTTCATCTTAGCACCCATGGTCCCCACCGCGACCATGGTTGATGTAAAGCACCCGAAACGTCGGGAATTAAAAATAGGTAAAAGTAGTGAAATAAACGCGATAAAATCCGTAAATTTAGTTTTATTAAACATCTACATCTATCTTCGATTACAAATCAAAATACAGATGCGTTGTCACCATTGAGGACTAAGATGGAATGCCTCGTTTCCAGTAAAAAGGGTCTCCGGTTTTCTACACTCACCATACGAAATGCAACAGCATTAAGCTAGCTACTATTTCACGCTGGTATTATGTGAGAGCGTGGTCCTTCTCCGGTCGAGACGACCCATTCGTGCTACAACTATACTACTAATATAACTGCAGCGTGGCTCTACCTACCACGTAAAAGTCTGCATTTTGATCTGCATTTTGATTCGTAATCGAGGATAGATGTAGATGTTTATGGGCTACAGCAACCACTTATCATCAGGTTGACTGTGTGCTCGTTTTCGTTTGTCACCCTATCCAATAAAAAAAATCATACCCCGATAGGTATAATGCAGAGGCTTATTTTATTTATATACGATTTTGTTATCTATTCCCTTGTAACTAGGTAAGTACTAAGTAATTCGAATTATCTAAATGGCTAAGTTGCTTGAATCATACTGAATCTTGCGTAGGTCCTCCGTTGTAGCGGCCTCTCGCCGGACTGGCCCGCGTGAGTATATAATTTCTATAAAACCTTAAAACGCCCTCATAAGGTCTAAAATTGCGTAGCGTCCGCGACGATTAACACGCTTAGAAATTGTCAAAATCTTAAAATATTTTTAAAAAATTAATGAATTAAGTTATCATAATAATGCGCAACTAAATTATAAATATTGACGTTACGAATACATTTGAGTGATTCCCAAGCATATAGATTAAGTAATTTTGTTGTAATTTCAACTATAGTGATTTTTTAGAGGTGTTTTCGCAAATAATTATGATCGAATCAAAATTATACCATCGTGTTTTTGAGCAAGCAAATTCAAGATAATGACATGAATTTACTTATATCAAAATTTCAGTTTCGTCAGTCGTGTTATAGACCCATATTATTCGATGAAAGGAGGTGCATTTTATCAAGGTGTCGCCTTAAATCGAAACTTGTTCAATATCAAGAATGTTACTTGTTGTTTAGACCATGCAAGTCATTTGTTGCTTCAATTTAAGCAACTTGCATCATGTAAATGGCCCATTGAGTTCAAGCATGGGCTTTGATGAGTTCTTATGGTAGCGGTTACGATATAAATATATAATAAATTATACATTATAATATATAGATAGTAAATTAAAATAAATTTGGAGTATATATTTTTCATTCCACAAAGGACGTGTTTCAGAAGGGAATAAAATATGTAGAAAGAAAGCGAAGCAGAGGGTGGTCAAAACGTGTCGTTGAGGACTAACTTACAATAAGCCTCTAAATTACAGGTATGATATCCTAGTTGAGGCACTGTTGACCACTGTAAATAATATGTTTATCAGTAAATACTACTATAATTATATTTTATGGCTTCCTTCACGCTTCCATGATCTATGCTGTGAAGCACGTATCGGCACATACGAGTATGACATGGAGCACGAATCAGCACGTACGCTGTGGGGCACATATCGGCACGTATGCTGTAGAGCACGTATCGGCACATATGACATGGAGCACGAATCAGCACGTACGCTGTGGGGCACATATCGGCACGTATGCTGTAGAGCACGTATCGGCACATATGACATGGAGCAGGTGTGGACTTACCTGCGAGGCGCAACTCCGCGGCGGCGTGTGCGCTGCGGGTGCCGCGCGCCGCCATGCACTGGTACATGCCGCGGTGCGCGCGCGCGGCGCCGCCCAGCACGAGGCGGTTGCCCGCCGCCGCCAGTGCCACGCCGTCGTGCAGCCACGACAGCGACGCCGCCACGTTCGTACTGCAGTTCAGAGTCACCGTGCTGCCGGGTTCTGCCACCTGTGTCAAACGCACGTGTCGTGAGTTGACATTAAAGCTCAACTATTTTGTTTGATCAAATCAAACACGATGAACAATCTATACATAAAAATAAAATTGATGTGTCTCTTTGTTTTAAATTTTGGAATGGCTGAACCGATTAAAAATATATTTGGTATTTGATTATCTTAAAACTAATAACGCCATCAAAGGGTGTATTAATGGCGTTGTTAGTTTTAGACCTTAGCCGGCCGAAAACGGGGCGAGCCACGCTAGAGTATAAAAAGTAAAACAATAGAAGTTTAATTTAATAGTAATTAATAGTAAATTAAGTTATGAAATCTATCAGAAATATTATTTACTATAGATATTATGGCTACCACGTGCATAATTTTGTAAACTAACACTGCTCAGGGTTGGTCTGTTCGGGTTTATAATTTTTGATTTTGAATATTTTTCATTGTTGTGTAAAAGCGAAATTTTAACTCAAATATAAAGATTTAGAACTACAACTGCAATTTACTAACGACATATTAGAAAAGTACTTACCACGACGGAAGGTGTAACTGTAACGTTGAGTTCCACGTCGACGTTGAGGCGCAGTTGTACCGTGGCATCTCCAAAACCATTGTACGCCTTGCAGAGCCAGGCTCCGGACAAGTCGGGAGTCGCGCGACCGCAGAGCGCAGCCCCTCCGGCCCAGGCTCGTAGTGACGCTTCCCCTGCTTCTCCCGCCCCCATCCCCGCTGATGCGAACTGCACCGGCTGCAGTCGTCCATCGCGCTCGCGGTACCATCTGTCAAGTTTCAATTTACTTGCATCTGTCAGAGAATCATAAACATAATCTTCGACTACCTACAATTTTGACAACACCGATTGGAAAAACATTATTTACCATCAGTGGTCTATGCTATATAGAGTGTGAACATTAGTTTGACTGTGTGCTCATAAAAATAACTGTATTAATATTATAACTTATGTTTTAACAAACTTCTTCCGCAAGAATTACATGTAATCCATATTGCATAAAAATGATTCTATTCCATGTCACCCTTATGCTATTAGTCAAAAAGTAAGGTGTGGTGACATACGTGTAGTGCGGCGCGGGATAGTCCGTGGCAGCGCAGGGCAGGCAGAAATCGGCGCCGCGCGAGACGCTAAGATCACCCGCCACGGCCGCCAACCGCGGCGCGCCGCCTCCCCCGCCTGCACCGTCAGCTACGCGAACATAACATGGACACATTGCAGTGAGTTAAAAACATTCGATTTAAACGAGGACTTGTATGTTTACAACCAGACGGGAACTACTATGGTACTAATAACGCAACTAGTTGCGCTCAATTCTCTGCCTACTGCAAACATGTGAGAAGACTAGTTGTTTGTTTTGTAAGCCACGAACGTTTGTTTCGCGCATAGAGTAATATGTTCCACAGGCGGATCGGAGGGGAGAAACTAAAGCGTTTTCCTCTGATACAGAACTGTCTATCATTTTTTTCAGGAGGAAATCTGTGCCCACCAAAATAAAAGTCTCTCACTACGAAACTCACACAAAAATTAAAACAATGAACTAACAATAACAATTTCTAAAACAAGCAAATAGACACATTATGACAGAAGCATGAATTAAGATAATGTACCATAATGTACAAAAATATATTTTATTTATTTGGACAGAGTTACAGTAAGAAGTTTATTACTACAATATTCAATATTAAATGATTACAATCGTTTATTTATACTTAAATTATATCCAACAAAACTATTTAATACGCTTGATTAAAACTACTTTTACGGATTTTATCGCGTTTATTTTTACTTTTTATCACTATTTATCTGATTTGATAGACCACAAATACTCGCGAAAGAACACCGATTCCTACCAAGGATGATACGTGAGGCTATTGAAATTAAAGAACATCCTAATTTCAATAGAGAAGGAGGGTGGGTACTACCACCTGCTTGGGATCCTATAATCAATAAAATTAAAACTAAACCTAAGCATAACACTGCAAGACCTCAAGACATAGTCAGTTCATTTTGCATAGATCGGACCATAAACAATAATTAAAAAAGCTGAAGGTACTCCGGGTTTAACAATGACATCGGGACGCCAGTCATCTCAGTCCCCCGTGACCATGGGTGCTGAAAAGCGCCCGAAACGTCGTGAATTAAAAAAAAGTAAAAATAAACGCGATAAAATCCGTAAAAGTAGTTTTAATCATGTGTAGTGTTCGCGTAAATATAAGAAATCATTATATTTACTAAGCTTATTTACTGCATACGCTTGACCCAGATGGGATTGCTGATGATGTGCGAACGAATGAGATTTGGCAGGGGTGCTCAGCCTTAACTCACGCGATGACAGTGTCATCAATATCACAAATCATCGTCACAAAATATATCAATATCAATATCATATCAATATCATCGACACAAATGTAGTAAATTTCAACGATGATTTTCTTTACTCTTTTTTTTTACTTTCTTTTCTTACTAGTTTGATATCATGCTACCCTGTTTGATATAGGATGCTCAAATAATAATTTTCTTCTAGTTTTGAAAGAAATGTATACAATTAAATATAAAAAAACTGTCTGTATTAAAATACGCAAGCAACTAAATTATGCGAAAACTTACGAATAAATTGGAATAGGGACAAGCTGTGCTATCAGCAACCCAAAAGAATATTTTTTTCCCTTAAAGACACGCTTGATTTTTTACATAATATAATATATAGCAATCACGGATGGAGATTTCAGTATGATCTACATTTATTTGTAGATCACACAGATATATTTCTACATCATCATAGAGCTACTCAGCCGCCGTTTGAAAGAAATCTAATTAATAGAATCATGCTTTACTTTTTAGTAATCCATAACAATAAAGACCTTAGATTTGATTGGCTAAGATCAGCGTTAGTGTAAAAATTAGATATCTAACCTAGTTTGTACAATCGACATACATATACAGAAAATACAACAGCGACGAGGTTCGCCACCCGTCACGTTCTGTCTCCCGGAGGGGCGAAAAGTGGATTGCGGAAACCCGTCTGGCTACGCTAAATGTATGTGGAGGAATGAACGATAAGATGGATGAAGTATGCGAAATGATGAATGACAGAGGAATAGATGTGTTATGTGTGAATGAGACGAAACGAAAGGGAAAGGATGCCACTGCACATGGTACGTATACCGCGTATTGGTCTGGTGTAGGCGAGACCGAACGGGCATGCCAGGGAGTCGGTCTCATCCTTTCAGAAAGAATGGGTCAATGTGTGAAAGAGTATGAATGTGTAAGCCCGAGACTGCTATGGTTACGAATGAAAGTGGGCTTAAAGAAGCTGTTCCTGCTAGGGGTGTACGCCCCAGACATGTCTAAGCCCACTTACATCCGAGAGCAGTTTTGGGACATGGTAAGGATGGTGGTGACAAAATGTAAGGAAAATGAAAATATTATTATGTAGGAGACTTTAATGGAAGGGTTGGGGTGAAGAGGTCTGGTTATGAAAGGATATTGGGAACGTTTGGTGATGAAAGTATTTATTTATTTATTTATTTATTTATTCACAAATTGCGTTACATGTGACTTAGAGACTAAACAAAACATGCAAGTTCTAACAATCACGTGCACCTCGAAAGGCATAGCAATGAACAGGAGAGGGGCAGACACTTAAAAATTCTTTTCCTCAATGTATTCATTAATTGAATAATAACTTTTTTTAATAAGTATCTCTTTTAAAGATCTTATGGATTTATTAATATTTGTTTCGGCTTTTATGTATTCCGGCAATTTATTATAAATTTTTATTGACACCGAGAAAGTACCTGTACTGTGTAATTTTAATTTAGATTTTGGTTGCAAAAGGTTATTCTTATAGCGAGTTACGTTGTGTCGGGGCGCGTCTATGATTTTGGTGTAAAAACTTGGGTGTCTTTTTACAAATTTACATATTTCTAATATATATAGGCACGGTAATGTTAAAATTTTGAGACTTTGAAAGTGAGGTTTGCAACTTTCTCTTTGCTTGATATTTGCAAGTACGCGTATACATTTTTTTTGTAAAATAAAAAGTTCGTGTGAGTCTGCACTGTTGCCCCATAGTATGATGCCGTAGTTTAGCCACGCTTGAGCGTAGGCGTGATAGGCTGTCACTGCCGTTTTTAAATTTGTAGATTTTTTTAATTCTCTTAAAGCATATATAAATTGTGATAATTTTAACTTATTTTTTAGAATATGTGATTTAAAATTAACATTCGAATCTATATTTATACCCAGCAAAGAAAAATTTTGAACACATTCTAATTTTGTTTGATTATATGTATAATTTATCTCTAGTTCATGTTTTTGTCGTGGTCTGAATTGTATTAGTTTAGTTTTTTTGAAATTAACTTCTAAATTATGATCGCTTAGCCATTGTTTTACTTTATTTATAATTATGTCGATTCTTTCATTAAGTTTGGTACCATTGATATAAGGGAACACAACGGAAAAATCGTCGGCAAACATCACACAAAACTCATCAATAATCTTGGGGAGGTCATTGATGTAAATAAGGAAGAGGACACATCCGAGTACGGAACCCTGAGGGATAGAGTCCCGCACCGGCTGAGTCCTCGACCTGACACATGTTATGGTTTTTGAATCTTGATCTACATTTTCTATTTCGACGTACTGTGAACGATTGCTGAGAAAGGAAGCAAACCACTTATGAGCTACACCACGGATACCAATGTCATAAAGTTTATTTAAGAGAATGTCATATTTAATTTTTTCATATGCTTTTGTCATGTCATATAAAATTCCTATTGCGTATTTCTGATCGTTTAATATGTTCAAGACTTCATTAAAATATTTAAATGCGGCTAGGGTTGTCGAGCGGTATTTTCTAAAACCATTTTGGGCGTCGTCGAAAATATTGTACGTTTCACAAAATGAGTATAATCGTTTGAACATAGCTCTTTCAAAAATTTTTGAAATTATAGGTAAGAGTGCAATGGGTCGGTAGTTATTGGGGTCCGTTTTTTTTGTCTTTTTTATGTATTGGCTTTATAATAGCAATTTTTAGTAGGTCAGGGAATACTCCTTCAGAAAAGGATTGATTTATAATTAAAGTTAACGACGGAACTATTTCTTCGGCACATTTTTTAATAAGAGTGGACGGCAGCTCGTCAACACCGAAGCTAGATTTTAATTTTAGTTGTCGCACCAATGACATTACCTCTCGTTCATCCACTGGCGTTAAGAACATCTAGTATAAATGAGAATGGTGAAGACCTCCTCACCGTATGTGCGGAAAAGAATCTTTTTGTGACGAATACTTTTTTTCGTTATAAGAAGATTCACATGTATACATGGGAAAGAGGTGATGATAGAAGCATGATAGATTTCGTAATTGTGGATGAAAGAATGAGGAGCGCAGTCGTAGATATAAGGGTTTACCGGGGGTCCAACGTAGGGACGGATCATTACTTGGTCTTATGTCGAATTAATGGTCTTTTCAAGCGTTGGCGGCATCGGACATCTGTGTCTACCACTGCGTTACAGCGTATAAGAATAGAGAAGTTACAAGATGAAGATGTGAAAGAGAAGTATAAATGTAGACTGAGAGAAAATATTAGATGTTTGAATGAGTTGTGTATGAATGATTTAGACTTGAATACTGTGTGGGATAATATTAAGAAAGGTTTGGTGGATACCGCCACCGAAGTATGTGGTGTAAGTAAGAGAACAAATGAAAGGAAAAGTAATACGCTATGGTGGGATGATGAGGTACGGGTGGAAGTTGAATCAAAGAAGAAAGCATGGTTAGATTTACTAGCAACCAAAGCTGGTAATTCTTCTGGTATGAATGATGAGATTGAAAGAAAAAAGGCAGAATTTAGACGTCTAAATAAGAGAGTGAAAGAAGTAGTTGAAAGGAAAAAGAAAGAAAGAACGGATAAGAATGACAGAAGGATATCTGATAATTTCCAGGCTAACATAAAAATGTTCTGGAAACTCGTAAGAACTGCCAGGGGAAATACAAAACAGCCTATAATAAATTCTATAAGAGACGTGAATGGATGTATTCTGAATGATGAAGTTTCGAATTTAAACAGATGGAAGGAATACTTTGAAAGCGTATTTATGAGTGAAGAGTCGTCTGAATTAAATGAACTAGAAATTCCGAAAGAAGTGGAAATGGGTATGGAGATAAGTGTAGATGAAATAATGAAAGCAATGAAAAGCATGAAAGCAGGTAAGGCAGCTGGATATGATAGAGTATCACTCGAGATGCTAAGGGCTGGAGAGGCAGTGGTGGCAGGCCTGCTGTACACCTTGTTTAATTTATGTTGGGAATTAAAACGGGTACCGGATGACTGGTGTAAAGCAGTTATAGTACCAATATATAAAGGAAAAGGGTCACAGCAGGAATGCAAAAACTACCGCGGTATCAGCTTGCTTAGTATTGTGGGTAAACTGTATGCTAAGGTGTTAATTGAAAGAGTTATGAAAGAAACTGATGGAAAAATTTGGGATGTGCAAGCGGGTTTTAGAAAGGGAATGGGGTGTACAGATCAAGTCTTTTCCATGCGCATGATTGCGGAGAAGTTTTTGGCCAAAAACCAGAAAGTTTTTTGTGCATTCATGGACTTGGAAAGGGCTTATGACAGAGTGGACAGGAATGTGTTATGGCAAACACTGAACTCATATGGGTTGAGCGCTGGTTTGATACAGGCATTAAGGTCTCTTTATAGGGACTCTAGTGCTTGTGTCAGGATCAATGGGGTCTACTCGGACTGGTTTGGCATCCAAAAAGGTGTCAGACAGGGCTGTGTAGCTTCCCCTTGGCTGTTCAACCTATTTATGGACCGGTGTTTGCAAACTTTGAAAGATGAAGAATGTGGGTTAAGAATGGGCGAGTTAACCGTCAAATGCCTTTTGTATGCCGATGATCAAATCATACTTGCGTCATCGGCGGCTGAGTTGCAAATGATGGTTACATTAATGAACTGGGAATTAAAAGAAAGGGGAATGAAAGTGAACGCATGTAAGACGAAAGTGATGGTTTTTGAAAGAGAAGAAAGCAAAACGGTATGTGAAATAAGAATAGAAGGAGAGTTAATTGAGCAAGTGGATGAGTTTGTGTATTTGGGATGTGTATTTAGCAGGGATGGTAGATATGATAGGGATATAGAACGACGAGTAAATGCAGGGAATAGAGTGAATGGGGCACTACACTCTATTATGAAGAACCAGAATGTGTCAAAACAGACACGTATGGTAATTCATAATGCTGTGTTAGTCCCTACTTTAATGTATGGTAGTGAAAGCTGGGTGTGGCAGAAGAAGCACGAAAGTAGAATAAATGCTGTAGAAATGCGGTCCTTAAGGAATATGCTAGGGTTGAATCTGAATGACAGGGTGAGAAATTGCGTGATAAGAGATAAATGTGGTATGCAAGATGATGTTGTGACCAGGATTAAGAAAGGAATGCTTCGGTGGTTTGGTCATGTGGAAAGAATGAATGAGGAAAGAGTGACAAAGCAAATTTATATGGCAGATGTGAACGGCCGAGTCGGGAAGGGACGCCCTAGGAAAAAGTTTATCGACCAAATTGGCGATATTTTGAAAATGGGCCACGTTAGAAGTACCCTTAACCGACGAGTATGTATGCGTAGACATATGGATGTAAAAGAGGCCAAAGAGGTATGTCAGGATCGTGCCAAATGGAAGTCCGTAGTCTCTGCCTACCCCTCTGGGTGACAGGCGTGAGTGTTTATAATTAAAAAAAAATTATTTGTACAATCCCAGTCACCACTATTCCCAACCCTACTATTGCCAAAGTTTTCACTCTAGGAAAAACACACCACCATCGATAATAATACACGTGTTTCGCCTCTAAACTGGGCATTATGTGGTAAAATATACTCTGCAATGGCTGACCGCTAAGTCTATCTTAGGGGTCAGTCATCGATTGCCAGAAGGTGGGAGGTGCTCTTCAAACTTGATAAAACATATAGTTTTTCTATACACGCAGATTTTACCAAATTAGTTTTTATCAAATTGATCTTTAATAAAAGAAATATGTCCTACCAGTTAACTTCCTAAAGAAGCTGAGTGAAGAAGATGCTTACGTGTCTAATTACTTAATTCTCGTGTAAAATATTTGTAAATTGCAATTATAAAATTAATACAGGAGCTTCAGGACGGGACTCACAGATGACGTTGAGCGTAGTGGGCCGGGATCGCTTGGCAACATCAGAGTGCGCGTGACGCGCTACGCAACTGTAGGGCGCCGCGTCGTCCGATGTTATGTCACGGATTAGCAGCGTGTCACCAGCTGACAGGTAGCGAGGATCTGTTTTGAGAATAATCACTATAATGATTAACCTGAGAATTTTTCGAAACGTTAAGATTTTTTTATAAGATCGGGTGACAAACGAGCACACAGTCCACCTAATGGTAAGTGGTTGCTGTGGACCATAGACATCTACATCTATCCTCGATTACTGATTTTGGGGACTAAGATGGAATGCCTCGTTTCCAGTAAAAGGGTCTCCGATTCTCTACACTCACCATACGAGACACAGCATCATTAAGCTACTATTTTACGCTAGTATTCTGTGAGAGCGTGGTCCTTTCGACCGGTGTCGAGCCGACCTATTCGTGTTACAATTATATTATTAATATTACTGCAGCATGGCTCTACCACGTAAAAAATAAGTTTATTAAACGTACCGACTAAACAACTAGTATCTGTGTTGGTAGTTTTTGTAAAATAAGGTTGACAAACGAGTGTACCTGTAGATGTTAACACCTATCCTCGTTTAAGAATCAGAATGCATTATCGTTGTCACCTCTGAAGACTAAAATGGAATGCCTCGTTTTCAGTTAAAAAGGTTTTCAGTTCTCTACACTCTCTTACCATACGCAACACAGCAACATTAAGCTGCTATTTTACGCTGGTATTCTTTGAAAACGTAGACCTTCCTTGGTCAACACGACGCGTTTCCGCTACAACTATAATATAGCTGCAGCGTAGTTCTAACAAGTATCCGAGCCTTAAATGCAAATCTCAAGTTTTACCCATAGATTATACCCCTAAGTTGTTTGCTTTCAACAATCAGGTGGAATTTAAATTTCTTTGTCTCATTAATTTACTAAAAAAGTAATCGGATTTTACCACCTTTTTTTTAATATAGCCAAGTAGACAAGTAAGAATGCTATAAATTTTATTGTTAAACAGTCAATTATCAAAAAGAAAAGATTTGTACACTTAAAATCACAATTGAGTTTATATCAATAAATATTTTAACAATTTGTGTATACAATGTGACTTATAACTTTAACCTGACTTAATTCAAAACCCGACAGCTCGTGTTATAATAACGTGTTTTAGAGTATCTGAAACAGATTATAGCAAGTTGTTATCGGTCGCGGCCATTAATCAGCGTCGCTTGTGAAACACGAGGCAAGAGGCGCCTCCGCTCCGCAACCATGAGATATTGCTTTAATTAATATAACTTTGTACAACACATAAATATGCCGCTAAGAAACGGCCTTGTTAGACGACATCCCAGCCTTTTAATAGAAAGCATTTCTTAACGTTCCTTTTAAAAAGGAATGTCTACAGTCAGACATTAATATATCACCGCTACTATATTATTAACTATATCTAAATGCTTTTATACTTTTAATTAACACGAAATTTCTTTTAAAATTCTACATTAACGCTCGAAGGACCAAAAACTGCAGGGCGTTTTTCAAACATTTTTTTATACCTAATTAATTTTAATTACTATGGATGGTAAATAATATAATATGCATGATATGCTATGATTGCAACTATATTGTCATTAAAACTTTCTATGCTTGGTACACACATACACACACAGACACACACACACACACACACACACACACACACACACACACACACACACACAGACACAGACACACACACACACACACACACACACACACACACACACACACACACACACAGACAGACAGACACACACACACAAACACACACACACACACACACACACACACACACACACACACACACGCACGCACGCACACAGAGAGACATAGTGACATCCTCGTAGAAATAGTAATGCTTCCTAGGATAGTAGGAAACATTGTATATTGTATTCTACCTCATTCTCTAGCAGGATACGTCGTCTTGTCTCTTTTTAGTCCGACTTTTTCATTTCATCGTGTTTCAAATTACAATGATTCTAAAGAAAATTTCACTTTAAGAAAGCACTGACCTGCGAGGTCTAGAGCGCGGCCGGCGCGGTACCAGACGGCGACGAGCACGGGCACGGCGGCACTCGCGCGGCACCGCAGCGCGCCGACCCCGCCCACTGACACTGTCTGTGCTTCCACCACGGCCTCCCAGCCCGTGTCCGCCACTGATATACGCTTAGTTAGTAAATATATATTTTTAAAAAAAAATTTAAAAATCCACTGTTGAACAAAGACCTCTCTCATAGAATTCCCCCCTCATTGGGATTTACTTGCTAAAATTGTCACACTTAGAAAGCGGATTGGCAACCGCAGTTTTAATTATTTTGCGTTGATATCAGGAACATGCTTCTGTTCATACTTGTTGCATATCCTTCTGCCGCCTCCATCCGCCGTTTTTGATGAAAGTATCCAACAAACAAATTAAAAAAGTGCTCTTTTGAACATACTGTTTTGACGCTGTTATAAGTATAGAGGCTAACAACTAACAAAAAGTGTATAGGTATGTGTATAAGTTATCTAAATTTCATAAATATAAAATATAAACACATGGTCACCCAGAGGGATAGGCAAAGACTAATAGAAGAGAATAGTCAGTATTATTCAATACAGATTACAAGAATACCTATTTTAATTAATTTATTACTTACCACTGGTTTTTGGTTCGACAAAAAATGAGATTGACTTCATTATGACGACCAGACGCCAGCTGTTTAGTGATGTCTCAGTGATCGCAAGGGTGAAAACTGGCAGCGATCACCGAATGGTTAGAGGCACACTGAACCTAAACGTTAAGTTGGAGAGGTCTCGTCTAATGAAGTCAACGCTCCGTCCCCCTCGTGCTCTAATCCAGAATCCCGAAAACTTTCAGCTCGAGTTACACAACCGCTTTCAGTGCCTACAAGATTGCAATGCAGTGGACGATATGAATGACAAGCTCGTGGAAACTGTCCATGCGGTCGGAGCTAAGTTCTGCAAGACCCGCCGCAGAAGAACACAAAAACTCTCCGATCACACTCTTAATCTCATGGCTGTTAGACGGGAGATGAGGCTGCAATCGTCAACAGATTTGACAGCATACAGGCAACTGAACAGACAGATCTCCAAATGCATGCGGCGAGACTTACGCAACTTTAATACTGCTCGTATTAAAGAAGCGATCGAGCGGAACCAGGGCTCCAAAGTCTTTGCCAGAGATCTGTCTGCCCGTAAGAGCCAACTGTCAAAGCTGAAGACTGAGTGTGGCAGCATCGTTTCCGGGACACCTGAGATTTTGAGTGAGATTGAGAGGTTCTATGGGCAGCTGTACACATCATCGTTGGAGCCACACGCAAGTGTGAGTAACGATCCAAGAGCAAGTCTTATCCGACACTATTCCGATGATATCCCGGACGTCAGTCTAAGCGAGATTAGAATGGCTCTCCAGCACCTTAAAAACGGTAGGGCCCCAGGTGAGGATGGAATTACAGCGGAGCTTCTGAAAGCGGGTGGAACACCGGTACTTGAAGTCCTTCAGAAGCTCTTCAATTCCGTCCTCCTTGGTGGCACTACTCCAGAGGCGTGGAGCAGAAGTGCGGTGGTCTTGTTCTTCAAGAAAGGCGACAACGCTCTCTTGAAGAAATACAGACCGATTTCCCTTCTGAGCCGCGTCTACGTGCTGTTTTCGAGAGTCATTACGAATCGTCTCGCACGCAGACTCGACGACTTCCAGCCTCCCGAACAAGCCGGTTTCCGAAAAGGCTTCAGTACCATAGACCACATACATACCCTGCGGCAGATTGTACAGAAGACTGAAGAGTACAATTTGCCACTTTGCCTGGCGTATGTGGACTATGAGAAAGCCTTTGATTCCGTCGAAATTTGGGCGGTGCTGCAGTCCCTTCAGCGGTGCCAAGTTGACTGTCGGTATATCGAAGTGCTGAAGTGTTTGTACAGTAGGGCTACTATGGCTATCCGAGTACAGAACCAGAGCTCGAAACCTATCCAACTGCAGAGAGGTGTAAGACAGGGTGACGTTATATCCCCGAAACTCTTCACCGCTGCTTTGGAAGACGTTTTCAAGCTACTGGACTGGAAAGGATACGGTATTAACATCAATGGCGAGTACATCACTCACCTTCGATTTGCCGACGATATAGTCCTTATGGCAGAATCGCTGGAGGACTTAAGCACTATGCTCAATGACCTCAATAGTGCCTCCCAACGGATAGGTCTTAAGATGAACATGGACAAAACTAACATCATGTATAATGTCCATGTCACACCTATGCCGGTAGTTGTTGGGAGCACTATGCTCGAAGTTGTTGACGAGTACGTTTACCTGGGACAAATAGTCCGACTAGGTAAGTCCAACTTCGACCGAGAGGTCAATCGACGGATTCAACTCGGCTGGGCAGCGTTCGGGAAATTACGACATATCTTCTCGTCAGGTATACCTCAATCTCTAAAAACTAGATTGTACAACCAGTGCGTGTTGCCAGTGATGACTTACGGATCTGAGACGTGGTCCTTCACTGCTGGCCGTATGAGGACGCTCAAGGTCGCTCAGCGAGCTATGGAGAGGGCTATGCTCGGAGTTTCTCTGCGTGATAGACTCAGAAATGAGGATATCCGCAGTAAAACCAGAGTGACCGACATAGCCCAACGGATTAGTAAACTGAAGTGGCAATGGGCCGGCCATATAGCTCGAAGAACCGATAACCGATGGGGAAGAAAGGTTCTCGAGTGGCAGCCTCGTACCGGTAGGCGTAGTGTAGGGCGACCCCCCACTAGATGGAGTGACGACCTGGTAAGATATGCAGGAAGTCGATGGATGCAGGTGGCTCAGGACCGTGCTTTGTGGCATTACTTGGGGGAGGCCTATGTTCAGCAGTGGACTTGTGAAGGGCTGTAATGAATGAATGAATGAATGAATTACCACTGGTTCGGAAAAAACTTCTGTCATGGAAAAAACCACTTTTATTCAAATATAAATAAAAGTAGGACGACATTAGAAACAGCATGGTAGCGGTTACCCCAAGGGTTATTATCAATCATGTACTCTATGTTATAACTAAACAATTTTTGACTTATAAAAATTTGAGACTGCATATTTTCTGGGAGTTGGTTGTAAAAGCGTATAAATTGCTCTATGAAGGAATTACTTACTCTTTGGAGTCAACTAACTGGTATAAGTGGTACTTGTTCCTGGTATTTATAGAATATACATAACTATTTTCAATTAAACTATTTTTGTGTTTGTGTACATACATTACATTTTCGTAAATGCATTGAGTAGTTTATATATTAATTTATTAATTTTTTTCTCTTAAGGATTCCTTCGTATCTATGATATAAATTGTTAGTATGTTTTTCTTTTGCGAAGCAAAGTAGTTTAGTAGTTTCAATATCAGGCGCATTAACCCGTATCAAGATTCCATATGACATTTTGCTATGGTCTATGGTAATATTTTTTACAGTATAGGCTGCAGAACTGAGTTTGCTAGCTAGTTTATGTATGTAGTATATGAAACTTCGCGTCAATTGCAATTCCCAGAAAAACAGTAGATTCAACAAGACTCAGCTCTTCTCCAATTAAAAACACAAACCCTAAGTTTGTAACAATTGGTGTCAGAAGTGGCATCAAATCATGCCGATTTTACCGAAGGAGGAATCGGAGGGTGTCCGTACCCGAAGTCAACGCCAGCAGGAGACGGACCAGAGGAGATTTGGTGGTGCAACGCCGCTGACGTCGGGGAGCCAACTGCCAGCCATGGAGACTGCGGGCCCGTCATTAGCTCCTACATCTGCGCACCTGACTTAGGTGCTCTGATGGCGATGCTACAGGAGCAGCTGCAGCGCGGACGAGAGGAACAGGCCCGTCTGTTGAAAGAGCAGCAGGAGGAACAGGCTCACAGGAGGAACAAGCTCGCCGACAGGAGGAACAAGCTCGCCGACAGGAGGAACAGGCCCGCTCACAGGAGGACCAGGCTCGCCGACAGGAAGTATTGAATTCGGCGAGACAAGCGAAGCTTCGGAGCGAAATAAAGTGAATCAGTGTGATTAATTATTACTGTTTTAAGTTTAATTAGTGTAAAGTGAATTAAAGTGTTAATTTTGGTAACTCAATCGGCAGTTTTTATTGTCACGAACCCTAAGCTCGTAACAATATTAAATAATAACAGGAAGTGGACAGGAATTATGTCTTAAGACTAAGGACTTCCCTTTGGCACGATGTTGATACAGCGAGTAACGAGTTAAAAGTGCAGCAGCATTGCTCCAAATGTTGAAGTCAATCCTACTCATTTAAAGTGAATTTTCAGTAGAAACTTGTGTGCAACCTAATTATAAAAATGTTTCCGCATATAGTGACTAAAATATGACAGTGTAAACAATAATATCAATAAACATAAACAATAATTTCAAATTGATCAGTTTAAAAATTTTGTGCCCAGAAGCAGTGAAATAAAATGAATGATTTTATTCAATTCAATTTTATTCAACATAGATCATTAAATAATACTTATTGAAACTCATTTTTTAATTTATCACTGGTTCGCAAAAAAAACCTCTGCCCTGGGAAGAACCAGCAAGAAACCCAACGGAACTTTTTTTAAACATATTTAAATTTACAATAAATTTATTTTGTTACAATTTTTGAATGAATTTTTATAGAACCAGCATGGTGGCAATTACCTCATACCCAGGGGTTATTTTCATTTATGCATTCATTTATATTATAATATAAATGAATGCATAAATTTTCTTCCATAAAATATTTAAACTTGTTTAATGACAAATTTTGTAGGTATTCTGGGATTTTGTTGTAAAAGCGTATACATTGCCCCATAAATGAATTACTAATTCTGTGGAGTCTAGTAACTGGTATTACAAGCTTATGTTTGTTCCTAGTATTTAAAGTAGGAACATCTTTATTCTTATGAAAGTTATCTATATTTTATGTACATTCATTACATTTTCATAAATATATTGTAATGCCAAAGTTAATATGTTTATTTCCCTAAATTTTCTCTGCGGGACTCTTTAAAATTTAAGTTGTAAATCGCCCGTACGGCTCTCTTTTACAAAACAAATATGAGTTCAATGTCATTCGCATTACCCCATAGCAGAATTCCATAAGTTCCATTCCATAATATCCATTCCGTATATAATTCATAAATACCGATTTACACTTCGACAAGTACAGAAGCGAGTTAAGTTACAGGGTAGTTGACAGTAAACGGATAAGTGGAAGAATTGCGAACTTCGAGAAATCTCGAAAATCGAGTCCACGAAAAAATTAAATTTTTTCGTGGACTCGATTTATTTTAAAAAATCGAATAAAAAAATTAAATTTAAACTTGAATTGGAACAAGATGGCTCCCTTAATTTCCTTGATTTAACAATAACAAGAAAAGAGTCGTTACATGTTTTTCAAATTTATCGAAAGCCAACTCATACCGACACGGTCATCCCCGCATCATCGTGTCATCCATGGCAACATAAATTAGCCGCTTTTTATTGTTACATTAACCGTCTGTCCACTGTTCCATTAAATAAAGAAAATTATTTAAAAGAACTTAATATAATTTATCAAATTGCGGTCTCTAACGGTTTTTCAAAAAGTCTCATTGATAATCTTATTAAAAAGAAACAAAAGCATGTTGTTCGCAATTCTTTGTACGCGGTTCGATCTCAAAGTGTCCGGCGGTATGTGGGTAGTTTGACCTACTTAGGCCCCATATCGGAAAAAATAGCTAATAGTCTTAAGAAAAACGGCATTAACGTGGCATTCAAAACAAACAATTCGCTTAGGAATATTTGTAACAATAAAGATAAGTTAAATATTAGTCAAAAATCGGGTGTTTATAAACTTGTTTGTGACGAATGCCACGCCGTTTACGTGGGTCAGACTGGTCGCAATTTCGGGACGCGCTATAAAGAACATATGGCCGCGTACAGAAATTGCAATCCTGATAAATCCCATTTTGCTAAACATCTCTTGGACACTGGACACAACCTAGCTAGCGACCATTCCTTTGAAGTCTTACATACCTGTAATAAGGGGCTGCGACTGTGTGTGCTGGAGCAGTTGGAGATTTTAAAAAGTAATAATGGTAATTATACACTGCTGAATGAACAAACAAATGTTTCTAATTCACCTTTGTTAAACATCTTTAAGGCCAATCTTTAATAATAATTTTAAGATTAATAATAATAAATAATTATAATAATATCAATAATTCAATAATAATAATAGTATTTAAAAATAATCATAACAATAATAATAACTGTTGGCAGGTTTGTTATCGCACGACGCGGTCACTCGCTACTTTGGTAGGGAGCGATTGTGTCAGCGTATATAAATAGCAACTGTTTCGACTCGCCACTCACTTAGCGGTCAGCCGCCGTAGAGTCTATATTACCTGAGGATGCCTCGTGTAGAGGCGAAACACGTGTCGTATTATCGTCGATGGTGTGTCTTGCCTGGAATAGTGGTGTTGAGAGTAGTGGTGCTTGGTCTAGTGGTGACGGAGTTAGTGTATGCAATTGAGGGAGGGCGGGAGGTGCGCTTCAATCTAGGTAAGACACATCATTTTATATGTTTAGCGGAAAGTTGCAAAGAAATTTATATTTTTATTTTTTATTATAATGGATTTCCGCAAAGTAACGCCTGATTCTATCAATTATGAGCAAACAAAAAAGCTGTTTCAAACATTGTCATAGTAGCTACGTGCCCAATATTGATATTGATATTGTTATTATAGCAGTATTGCAAATTTAAAATACTGCAATATTAACAAATTATAATATTTATGCGTGTGTATGTATGTTTATGTGATGTATATATATATATATATATATATATATTTATATATATATATATATATATATATATATATATATATATATATATATATATATATATATATATATATACGATATTTATATATGTTGTATGTATATGTATGTGAATGTTTTTATATATGTTTAAGTATGTGTTTATATTTATAGACCATAAATAAATTGGAGTAGATGTTTAAAGGTAAAACTTTGTAAAGTCAGCCGTGCACAAATCTCCGTTTTTTGTTAATATGTTTATATGGCTCTCACGATACAGGTCTACGTGCCTAATGTGAGAACCGCTGCTAAATTATGTGTAAAGGTGCTAACTGTTAAATAAAGTATTTTTCATTTCATTTTTTCATTTTTCAAAAGAACCAAGTTACTGAACAAACAAAATATAAGGGTCCTAACTAAGACGATTACGCCATAAATACTATAAACCATTGATTTATATAACACTAGATCAGTAATAACCGCGCCAAAGCGTTGCCACTGCACATATGGCCACAGCCATATGCCTAGCTAACGTGAGTTCATTGTTCAATGTGACGCCGATAGAGTTGAGCCGCGACAAAAATGGGTAAATGCGTAGTGAAAGAATGCTATTCAAGGTCGCAAACACGAAATAAATCAAGCGGAATCACTTTCAACACATAATTTTTAGTTCTTGTTTTCATATAAACGTAAAAACCTCAAATAATTAAATAAAATTGTCGAATATTGCCATTTAGGTTCAATGTTGCCACTTTTTTGCATTTGTGATTATCCTACATTAATGGGAGACCATATAATTAATGGAGTAAGTTAATTTGTTACCTCTGATTTTAAATATTTTGGAAATTATAATAAAAACTATGTTTTAACTTTCATACAAAATAATTAATTATTCTTTTTTTAGTTTATTCATGAATTATCTATTAAATATATTTTATTACCTATATTATATTAATAATTTTATATTATTTATAATTTCATATAAATTTTATACTAATTATATTTTATTACCTGTTTTATATTGTTGGATTCATTAGTACCATAAAAATACATTTTATTTCATCATTATGTTTACTCCCATTCATCTGATAAGCTTTGTATCCTTTTTTTCTAAGGGCACGTAATAAAGATTTTAAAATAAAATATACTTTTTTAATATAAAAACAATTAACTGCAGCTTAAAAAAACTCATTTTTATTGCGTATTTTAGGTAAAATTTCATATAGTAAGCCACACCAACCCGCCATTGCATGTTTGTGTGTCTATCTTTATCTAATCTTAGCGACGATATTGTTTTCGCAACTTGTGTAAGTGACATAGATATATGTTTACTTAAAATTGTTATTAGTTTCAAAGCTACGTCGACGCGTTTGGATAGTGGTTACACTTTTTTCGACGCGCGGTAATGTGGTTTGCTCCTCTAGTGTTGTATAACTCAATGCTATAAACGGCCTATAAATAAACCTTTAGAAGGATCGTTTGGATATATCAAAACATATTTATTTATTCTGGACATGTATATACATATAGTTTGATAGAAACGGAAAAATAACATATATAGAGGGGGGAAACCGTTACAATATGTAAGGATTGAGCATTTTGAATCGACTTGAAAAAGTTTAGATTAAAAAGCATATTAAGCAAGTTAAAGTTGTAAATACAAATAGCGTACCTGGCTCCAGTGTGACCACGCGCGAGAGCACGGCGCCGCGCGGGCTGGCGGCCCGACAGCGCACAACTTGTGAACTACGCACGCGCAACACCTGCAGCGACCCGTCGCCCAGCACGCGCCTGCTGGCACACGACAAATGTTATTTTAATTGAAAAGAAAACATTAAGATTGTATCTTTATAATATAGTTGCAAGTAGCCTCAAACAAATCAACACCTTAAACTACATGACAATATACAGCACAAAAACTAATGAAATATTTATTGTACAGGAACTCATGATTTTGTTGTATTTATTTTTTAACAGTGGTAGAGCCACGCGGCAGCTTTGCTGTTGCACGTATGGGCCGGCTCAAACCGGGGTGGTACCACGACCTCACAGAATACCGGCGTGAAGTGGAAGCTCTGCTTCTGCGTTTCGTCTGGTGAGTGCAGGTGGCCGGAGGCCCAAATCCCCCCCCCCCCATCAACATGGTAGCGGAATTAAATAATGATAGACTACCCCAGGAGGGTACCAGCACCCCTGGAGAATCCCTCGCTGAGCATCCACGACCATGTTTCTCCACTTCTGAGCGTGGGTGCTCAGGCTGCCCCGCGTATTCTGGGGGGGGGGGGGCAAATTCCGCTCAAGACTACAACTGCTAGGGGCAAACGGAGCAACAAGACCAAGGCGACCCCTGCCACGCTGTCCGTGAATTTCTGCAATATCAGGGGACTTCACTCTAACCTAAACGCCGTCCACTACCATCTCGAGACGGCGAGGCCGGCTCTGCTCTTTCTTACCGAGACGCAGGTGTCATTTCCGGTTGATGTCTCGTATCTCTCCTACCCGGGGTACAAACTGTAACACTCCCTTGTGCCTCGGGCTGGAGTTTGCGTTTACGTCAGAGAGGACATCTGTTCTCGACGCGTCGGCAGACTTGAAGGTTCGGACCTGTCCATCCTTTGGCTACGCGTAGACAGCGACGACCATCCGCGCGTCTACGGGTGTCTCTATAGGTCCCATAGCGGTAATGCCGAAACAGACCGACTCTTCGACCACGTCCAAATGGCTGCAGATTCGTTGCTACAGCAGATTCCCTCCGCAGAGATCGTGATCCTCGGCGACTTTAACGCCCATCACGCCGAATGGCTTGGATCACGTTTAACCGATCATGCGGGGAGATCTGTTCATGATTTTGCATTGGCATATGGTCTGACACAACTGGTTACTTCGCCTACGCGGATTCCAGATGTGGAGGATCATGCACCTTCCCTGTTGGACCTTCTGCTGACCTCTCACCCTGACGGATATCAGATTTCCGTCGACGCCCCTTTAGGCTCCTCGGACCATTGTCTGGTCCGGAGTGTTGTGCCACTCACGCTGAAATCGCGGTTGCATTCTGCAGGCTGCCGCCGGGTTTGGCACTATAGGTCAGACGATTGGGATGGGATGCGGTCTTTCTTTGCATCCTACCCTTGGGGGCGGGTTTGCTTCTCGCCGGATGATCCCAACGTTGTTGCGGATTCTGTTACTGATGTGGTACTTCAGGGTATGGAACTTTTTATTCCTTCCTCTGTGGTTCCCATTGGAGGCAAGTCTCAGCCATGGTTTGGTCGCTCCTGTAAAATAGCATCATGCTATAAGCAGGAGTGCTACCAAGCCTGGGTTGATGCATCAGCGTCCCGGGATGTAAACACCAGCGCTCTAAAAAAGAAGTATAATTCCGCCTCTAGGTCCTTCAAAAGAGTCAATGCCAAGGCAAAGTCAGAGCACATAGGCAGAATTGGTGAGAAACTAGTTCGCCTTCCTTCTGGAACCCGTGCATTCTGGTCTCTCGCCAAGGCTGTCCAGGGGAATTTCTGTCAGCCATCTCTTCCATCTCTGCACAGGGAGGACGACTCACTGGCCCATACTGCAAAGGAGAAAGCCGATCTTCTAGGCTCTTTCTTTGCGTCTAACTCGACTCTCGATGACGGGGGGAGTACGCCGCCGACTATCCCGCGGTGTGAGTGCTCCATGCCGGAAGTGCAGTTCACACAGCGCTCGGTTTGCAAAGCACTCCTCTCCCTGGACATCCACAAGTCGAGTGGACCTGACGGAATCCCCCCAATTGTGCTGAGGACGTGTGCTCCAGAGTTGGCACCGGTTTTAACGCGTCTTTTCCGGTACTACTACTCCCTAGGCGTAGTCCCAAAATCATGGAAGACGGCTTTAGTCCACCCGATTCCTAAAAAAGGCGACCGCTCAGACCCGTCCAACTACCGGCCAATCGCCATCACCTCCTTGTTCTCCGAAACAATGGAGTCAATTGTAAACTGCCAGCTCATGAGGTACCTTGAGGATCACCAGCTGATTAGTGACCGCCAATACGGTTTTCACCGTGGTCGGTCAGCTGGTGATCTTCTGGTCTACCTCACTCAAAGATGGGCGGAGGCAGTAGAGTTCAAGGGGGAGGCATTGGCCGTTAGTTTGGACATTGCGAAGGCCTTCGATCGGGTTTGGCACAAAGCGCTTCTTTCGAAGCTCCCTTCCTATGGGCTTCCCGAGAAATTGTGCGATTGGATCACCAGCTTTCTTGCAGATCGGAGCATCAAGGTCGTTGTAGACGGTGCAAGCTCCGATTGCAAGCCTATTAATGCTGGTGTTCCACAGGGCTGCGTGCTATCGCCAACGCTGTTTCTTCTGCATATCAATGATATGTTGCATACCCGTAACATTCATTGCTATGCAGATGACAGCACTGGTGATGCTCTTTACACCGGCCGAGCCAATATTTCTCGGGAAAACGTCTCCGAGTGCCGGGAAAAACTTGTGTCTGAAGTCGAGTCTTTGCTGAACAGAGTCTCGGATTGGGGACGACTAAATCTAGTCCAGTTTAACCCCCAGAAGACACAAGTTTGCGCCTTAACCGCTAAAAAGAACCACTTCGTTGTATCCCCTCAGTTTCAAGGCACTCCCCTTGTTGCCTCAGCCAGTATCGGAATCCTCGGCGTCGACATATCGAGTGACGTGCAGTTTCGTGGTCACTTGGAAGGGAAGGCCAAATTTGCCTCTAAGAAGCTTGGCCTGCTCAGCAGAGCGGGACAGTATTTCATGCCGGCACACCGCCTGCAACTTTACAAGGTACAGGTTCGGCCGCACATGGAATACTGTTCCCATCTCTGGGCTGGGGCTCCCCAGTACCAGCTCCTTCCACTTGACCGCATCCAACGCAGAGCGGCTCGAATCGTCGACGACCGAGTGCTTTCGGATCGGCTCGATTCACTGGCGCTGCGAAGAGATGTTGCATCTCTTTGCGTATTTTATCGCATCTATCAGTGCTCTGAGGAATTGTTCGGATTGATCCCAGCCGCCAAATTGCGTGAACGCACTACACGGCAAACGTCCCGATACCATCCACACCATCTGGATGCTTGGCGGTCCACCACTGTACGTTTCACAAGGAGTTTTCTTCCACGTACAACCTCTCTGTGGAATAGTTTACCACCGGCGATTTTTCCGGACCGATACGACCTGGGGACCTTCAAGAAAAGAGCTTACTCCTTTCTATAGGGCCGGCAACATACCCGCAATTCTCCTGGTGTTGCGGTTGATCATGGGCGGCGGTAGTCACTTAACATCAGGTGAGCCGCATGCTCGTTTGCCCCCTCTTCTATAAAATAAAATAAATAAATAAAAATAAAATAAATATTTAAGTAAATCTGTATGTGGTTGTAATTGTAAATAATATTCAAATAATATTTGTACTTAATTTTAAACGATATGCAACATTACTCGACTCGACGACTACCAGCTTTCCGAGCAAGCCATTTTCACAAAGTACTTTGGCACCAAGAGACCAATATACTACATACATATCCTTCAGCAAATTGTACAGAAGACCAAAGAATGCAATCTGCCACTTTGCCTTACGTATGTGGACTCTGAGAACGCCTTTGATTCCGTTGAAATATGGCCTGTGCTGCATTCCTTTCAGCGGTGCCAACTTGACTTTTGGTATATCGAAGTTCTGAAGTGTTTCTACAGTAATCTAACGATGGTTATCCGAGTAAAGAACTAGAGTACGAAACCTACACAACTGCAGAGAGGTGTAAGACAGGTAACGTAATATCCCCGAAACTCTTCACCCCTGTATTAGATTGGGACGTTTTCAAGTTATTTGGACTTGAATGCATTGAACGTCAATGGCGAGAACATCACTCACTTTCACTTTGCCGAGAATATAGTCATTATGGCAGAATCACTGGAGGACCTAAGCACTCAATAACCTCAATAGTTTCATTCTACGGATAGCTCGTACGATGAACATGGACAAAATAAAACATGGACATGGACGTAATACATGAGTGTAACGTCCATGTCACAGCTGTGCCGGTAATTGTTGAGAGCACAAAGCTTGAACTTGTTGACAAGTACGTTTACCTGCGACAAATAGTCCGACTAGGTAAGTCTAGCTTCTACTGAGAGGTCAATCGACAGATTCAACATGGCTTGGCACCGTTAGGGAGATTACGACACATCTCGTCAGACATATCTAAAAACTAGATTGTACAACCATTGCGTGTTGTCAGTGATCTATGCTTGGACTTTCTCTGCGTGATAAATTTGGAAATGAGGATATCCGCAATGGAATCAAAGTAAATATATGCTGCAGAAGTGAATGGAAGAGTCGGAAAGGGACATCCTAGGTGAAAGTTTGTTGACAAAATTTAAGAATGGGCCAAATTAAGAGTACCCTTAACCAACGAGTATGTATGCGTAGATATATGGATGTGGAAAAGACGAGAGAGGTATGTCAGGATCGTGCTAAATGGAAGTATTTAGTCTCTGCCTACCCCTCTGGGTGACAGGCGTGAGTGTTTATATTTTTAATCAGAGTGATTTATATAGCCCAACGGATTAGTAAGCTGAAGTGGCAACGGGCCGGCCATATAGTTCAAAGGACCGACAACCGATGGGGAAGAAAGGTTCTTGAGCGGTAGCTTCGTACCAGTAGGTGTAGTGTGGGGCATCCGCCCACTAGATGGAGTGATGATCTGGTAAGACATGCAGGAAGTCAACGGATGCAGGTAGCTCGGGACTGTGCTTTGTGGCGATCCTTGGGGGAGGCCTATGCTCGGCAGTGGACATGTGAAGGGATGTAATGATGATGATGATAATAAACCAATATCATCCCGTTTGTATCGTTAGAGATGACAGTTTTAACATGGTATAATATGGCTGCAACAAGAATGGGTCGGCTGGACAAGGAAAAGACTACGCTCTTAATAATGTTGTGTTCCGTATGGTGAGCATAGAGAACCAGGGATCCTATTTATTGGCAAGAAGACGTTCTATCTTAGTCCCCGATAAATGTAGATGTTTATGGACCACTGCATCCTCTCACCATCAGGTGAACTGTGTGCTCGAGTTTTCCATCAGCACAGAGTACATCGTAGGTCATGCATTTTAATTACAATAACAACAAAAAGGAAGCCCTCTGTGATGCTGCAGTAATTCGAACTCGATCGGTAAGCCGAGAACCCTCTGAGCTCACAACGCCTCCGCAATGGTTTAAGACTAACACTGCGTACATTTTATAAAACAGAGATAATTATGTTTAGTTACCTGGTTTAAATAGTAACACTTCACTGGGTTTGACATAGATTACATATAATGTTCGATATTGATCTTTTCAAGACTATGTATTCATGTCTTGGAATAATATTTCCCCATGCGGATTGATCAGGGCTATCTATCTTAGTACTGTTTTTCTTCTTCTATATTTTTCTTTCATTCTTCAGGAATCGATGTCAGTGTGTCTCATAGAATATACCGCCATTTGTCAGACGCTAACTCTCGGTTGCAGATAGCAGGTTTCATTGCGTACGGGTGAGAATTGCTAAAGTTAATTTGCTAAGTATTCAATACAAACTATATAGTTTTATTTTGTAGTTTCACTTAATTTTTTTTCTTTGCAAAGAAACCTTCATTAGAGTATCGTTTGCTCATTTTACATTTTTGTGTAGCATGAAGGTAAACTTTAATTTTTAATCACTAAAATTGCTGTAGATTGTTGTCTTTTTATCTGAATTCAAAATGTCAAGTGGTTGGAATTTTTTGTAATGTATATTTAAAGTATATAAAATTGTAAAGGAATTTGCACGACATGGGAAATAATTCTATACCACATCCACCGATTTTGATATTTTTTTTAGTTTTGAAGTTGGTTTTTATATTTTTAAAAGTTTTATTGTTTCTCCGATATTCTTATATCCTTTATTCTATTCTCTTTATGAACTCAATTTCATGTCTGTGCGTGTGCTTACATGAGAGTGTATCTCATATCAGCGGGTTGTATTTAAAGTGATTTTTAAATATTATGTATATTTTCTTATTTATAGCTGCAGTGAAATAAATAAAACGTAAGAATAATTTTGAATGTTTTCTGACGCAAATAAATTATTTTAAGACCATGTGACTGAAGTGCCAAAATAATATAAATATCTTCTCTGAAAAAAGCACCTATTTAAAGTGCAGTTTTTTTATGTAGACGTATTAAATTTAACAACCGTCTGATGAATTTTTGGAAAGGAAAGAGATTTTTAAAACCATGGCCGTAATAAAGAAAACCATTTTTGTCTCGGAAACTCGTTACGACGGGAACAAATTATAATTACACACAATTGTAATTTATAATTGAACATAATTGCTGACATAATACTCATTAAATTTTATGCCTTAAATTTAATGAGAATGCTCCATTTTTCCTAAAATGCTTAATCAGCATTAAGACATAACTGCTGTTTCTAAAGCATATTTTATTATTGTATTGTTTATTAAATAACACACGCTTTTATAAAATGTGACTATCAAACAAAGATTTTCTCCTGTATGTAGCCCAGATCACCCCTGGTTTTGTTCTCTATATGTCCATGGGGTTTTATTACAACCGGTTAAGTCTTTCTGGATAGACAGGCAGACAAAAAATTTAAAGGTGTTTTATTGTCATACATGTAATCCCCTCAGCTAAATATAAAGCAGTTATTTCCATACTACAGTAAGAGGCTACAATTTTATTTATTTTTATATATGTATTGTTACGCCGCGCTCAAATCAACGCACTAGCGCCATCTAGTGTCAGGAACGAGAGCGAGGGGAGCTTTGCAGTAAATGACATCACAAATCTTTCGACCGACAGCGCCACCCGAAGAACTAAGTTTCTGGAAAATCTACACTCGAATACTCTTTGCCTGGCGCGCATTTACCTGAATGTTCGGGACGCTTCTTTGCTAATTATATAAATAGGCGCTGCAAGATGCGATCGACAGAGTTGAACTCGGCGACACAAGCGAAGCTTCGGAGCGGAATTAAGTGAATTAGTGTGTTTAATTATTAGTGTTTTAACTTTAATTTGTGTAAAGTAAATTAAAGTGTTAATTAAGGTAATTTTATCGGCAATTTTTATTATCACGAACCTCAAGCTCGTAACAATTGGTGTCAGAAGTGGGATAAAATAATGCCGATTTTACCCAAGGAGGAAACGGACGGTGTCCGTACCCGAAGTCAACGCCAGCAGGAGACGGACCAGAGGAGATTTGGTGGTGCAACGCCGCAGATGTCTGAGGGCCAGCCGGTCCGTCAGCAGCTTCTACGTCTGTGGCACCTGACTTAGGTGCTCTGATGGCCATGCTACAGGAGCAGCTGCAGCGCGGACGAGAGGAACAGGCCCATCTGTTGAAAGAGCAGCAGGAAGAACAGGCTCGCCGACAGAAGGAACAGGCTCGCCGACAGGAGGAACAGGCTCGCCAACAGGAGGAACAGGCTCGCCAACAAGAGGAACAGGTCCGTCGGTTGGAAGAGCAGCTGCGGGGTGGACAGGATGAACAGGCCCGCCGACAAGAGGAACAGGCCCGTCGTTTAGAAGAGCAACTACAGAGCGATAAGGAAGAGCAGATGCTCCTCATGAAGGACCTTCACGTTATCTTCGGAAAAGAGATACGGGAGGTGAAGGATAAGGTTGCTCAACATGACAACCGCCTGTCGGAGGCCGAAACCCGAATCGACCAAGTAAACAATCGGGTTGACAACGTAATGGCTGACGTGAAGAAAACGCTGGACGACCTCAAACTGGGGGATGGAACAACAACTCCCGTAGTAGCTACTACACCTTCGCTACGTGACTACTTCCTGGTCAGCCTACAAAATCCAGTTCGAAGCTGTTATGAAGGCGAACGGCTGGAATAAAAATCAGGCCATGACTGCTCTCACACTAGGCCTGCGCGACCAGGCCTTAACAGTTCTGGAAGCTCTCGGTGAGGAAGTGACTTATGAGCAACTCCTTGAGGCATTGGAGGCGAGATATGGCGACGCTCACCTGGAACACGTCTTTCGTGCGCAGCTTAAAGATCGCGTGCAGCGCATCAACGAAAACCTGCAGGAGAGGGCTCTAGAGGTGGAGAAGCTGGTGCGAAAAGCATACCGGTCTGTACCTGCGCTCACTGAAGGGAACCTGGTGCAGACATTCATCGACGGCATCCGTGACCTGGAAGTCAGAGCTGCTGTGAGGCTCGGGCACCACGAGACGCTTAAGGATGCCTTGGCCCATGCACTGGAGGTAGAAGCCGTGCGGCAGGATCATCGTTCCCATCGCGTCAGGGAGGTTGCAGCAGTTACAGTTCGCGACCGCAACAGAGGATACAGCCCTAGGTGCTATGGCTGTGGGGAAAAGGGCCATCTTCGATCCAGCTGCCCTAAGCGAACCCTATAAAGGGACGGTGAACGGTCTCAGGAGGGTAGTGCGGCCAACAGCACCGCCCAGCAGCAGCAGGGAAACGAGTAAAAGCCAGAACTGCGGGGCGGGTGCTGGCTGATGTTAAAAGAGCCCCAAGGATCTTGATCTCACAAACCCATGATGGGAACAGTCTAATCATCAAGGGCGAGGTCAACGGAATGCCGTGTAAACTGACCATAGACACTGGAGCCTCTCGTACGGTTGTTAGTTCCCAACTTATAAGTCAGTTCCTTGGGGACTCCGCATACAACCTAGAACGCATTAATTTGGTAACAGCCACCGGTCAGCGTATACCCGTCCGTGGAGAGAAGGAGATGGAGTTGAAGCTAGGCAACGTGATCTACCTGCATAATGTCATCGTGGCTGATATAATGGACGACTGCATCCTAGGCTTAGACTTTATGAGGAATAATTGTTGCGAGATCGACGTTAAGCAAGGTGTTTTGAAATAAGGACAGGAGGAACTTTTTATGGAAGGTGCGTTATCAGGGAACGTGTACAGCATCAAGAAGATTGTTCTTCCGCCGAGATCGGAAACGATTGTTCCGGTTAGTCTTCCTCGAAACGCTGGGCAAGCTCACCGTTGTGTACTTGTGGAAAGGGTAAACAATGACCTTCCATGGAAAGTAGCTCGAACCTTGGTCAGGACCACCGACATCTCAGGAGTACGTGTGCTGAACCTTTGCGACCGGGAACAGATTATAGAAAAAGGCACACTGGTTGGTACTTGTGAGGAAGTGGATTGGTTACGTCAGTGCCAATATATATCGAGTGGGACCCCCAGCAAGGATTCAGAAACGAGAGTGACCACACTTTTGGAAGACTGTCGCAGCGTTCTGCCCCCGAACGAATTGGTCAAGGCGAAGAAGTTGTTACTCGAGTACGCCGATGTATTCTCATCAAACGATGCTGACATAGGAAAGACTGGTTTAGTTCAACACAAAATAAACACAGGTGAAGAGTTGCCTATCCGTCAGCGGCCAAGACGATTGCCGGTAGCACGTCAAAAGGAAGTGGAAACCATGATTAATAACCATGATTAAAGGGAATAGTGAAGGATGGTGTTATTGAACCTTCATCTAGTCCATGGTGTTCACCCGTGGTACTGGTAAAGAAGAAGGACGGCAGCTTGCGGTTTTGTGTTGACTACCGCCGTCTGAACGACGTTACTAAGAAGGATAGCTATCCCTCGCCAAGAATTGACGACACGCCGGACATGCTTACAGGAGTAAAGTGGTTTAGCACGCTGGACCTAAAAAGTGGCTACTGGCAAGTTGAAATTGACCCTAAGCACAAGGAGAAAACTGCGTTCTCGACGGGAAAGGATCTGTGGCAATTTAAAGTAATGCCGTTTGGGTTGTGCAATGCTCCAGCAACGTTTGAAAGGCTGATGGAACTTGTACTTACCGGGCTGATTGGCGACGCCTGTCTGGTCTACTTGGATGACATCATCATCGTGGGCCGTACGTTTGAGGAATACCTTCAAAACTTGGAACGCGTGCTCATGAAGATTAAGAGTGCCAACCTCAAGTTGAGTTCGAAGAAATGTTCACTATTCAAACGGCAAGTCAACTTTTTGGGGTATGTAGTGTCGGAAGAAGGTATCCGCACGGATCCAGAGAAAATCGCGGCTGTAAAGGATTGGCCGGTTCCAAAAGACAAGACGCAGGTTAGAGCATTTTTGGGCTTGTGCTCCTATTACCGACGTTTTGTGAAGAACTTTGCAGATATAGCCAAACCTCTGCATAAGCTAACCGAGGAGAAGCGACATTTCTGCTGGGATGAAAGTTGTAACATCGCATTCCAGGAGCTCAAGGACCGTCTGTGCAAGACACCTATTTTGGGATACCCTGATGTAAGCAAAGAGTTTATAGTTGACACAGACGCAAGTGATATAGGACTTGGCGGTGTGTTGTCTCAACGTAATGGTGACCAAGAGGTCGTGATAGCGTACTTCAGCAAGTCGTTGTCAAAACCGGAAAGGAACTACTGTGTCACAAGTCGCGAATTGCTAGCTGTGGTAAAGTCGTTGCAACATTTTAGCAAATATCTTCTGGGACGAAAATTTCACTTACGAACTGACCATGCTGCATTAAAATGGCTATTGCAGTTTAAAAACCCAGAAGGACAAGTTGCGAGGTGGATTGAACCACTGCAGGAATACGACTTTGAGATCGAACATCGCAGCGGGAAATCTCATGGCAACGCAGATGCATTGTCAAGAAGACCTTGTCCTGAAGATTGCAAACATTGTACTAGGCAAGATAGTAAGGAAGTGGTATCCGTGAGGATGCTCAGGGCAGACCACCTCAGCAACGAGTGGAAGGACAGCTTACTACATGCACAGCAGGAAGATCCGGACATCAAGCCGATTCTGGTATGGATGAAGGCCAGTGCTCCCAAGCCCAAGTGGAGTGAAGTCTCAGCGATGAGTTCGACCACTAAAAGCTATTGGGCCCAGTGGGACAGCTTGCTGCTTCAGGATGGAGTTCTGTGTCGTAAATGGGAAAACGTTCGGGGAGACAGCTGTCATTTGCAAATGGTTGTCCCTAAAGCTAAAGTACCGGATGTTCTACAGCTGTACCATAATGATTGTTCAGGAGGCCATCTGGGAGTTAAACGAACTCTACTGAAGATCCGAGAACGGTTTTACTGGGTCCACTGTCGAAACGATGTCGAGGACTGGTGTCGCAAATGTACAAGTTGTGCGGCTGTAAAGGGACCTCAGACTCGTAGTAGAGGTGCATTGAAGTTGTACAATGTTGGTGCACCATGGAAGAGAATAGCCATTGACGTGGCGGGGCCGTTTCCGGAGAGTGAAAGCGGTAACAAGTATTTCATGGTTGTGATGGATTACTTCACTAAGTGGCCAGAAGTCTTCGCCATTCCAAATCAAGAAGCTTCAACAGTTGCTGATAAACTAGTTCATGAAGTCTTCTGTCGTTTTGGTGTACCTTTAGAGATTCACAGCGATCAAGGAAGGAATTTCGAGTCTCAAATATTCCAGGAAACTTGCCGAGTTATGGGTACTCATAAAACAAGAACGACTTCTTATCACCCGCAATCTGATGGAATGGTGGAACGATTTAATCAGACATTGGAAAGGTACCTAGCAAAAGTTGTAGACAATCGGCAACGAGATTGGGACAAGCACATACAACTGTTTTTGTTGTCATATCGAAGATCTGTTCACGAAAGTACAGCAGTGACACCAGCTTTCGCAAAATTTGGAAGGGAAACGCAGTATAACCGATTATGCAAATGACTTGCGGAACAAAATGAATGACATTTATGAGCACGTCAGACAATCGGGCCAGCAAATGTCTGAGAAAATGAAAACCCGGTACGACCGCAAAATGAACAATAAAGGGTTCAACGAAGGTTCATTAGTGTGGTTGCATAATCCAGTCCGCAGCAAAGGGAAATCTCCTAAGCTTCAAGCTACATGGGACGGCCCGTATCGGATTGTGACCAGGATCAACGATGTAACCTACCGGATACAGAAAGGCGCAAGAGGGACTCCTAAGATCGTCCATGTGGATCGCCTAGCGCGTTATTATGGGGCCGATAATGCTCGGGACGAGCATGTCTTAGGAGGGGGCAGTGTTACGCCGCGCTCAAATCAGCGCACTAGCGCCATCTAGTGTCAGGAACGAGAGCGAGGGGAGCTTTGCAGTAAATGACATCACAAATCTTTCGAACGACAGCGCCACCCGAAGAACTAAGTTTCTGGAAAATCTACACTCGAATACTCGTTGCCTGGCGCGCATTTACCTGAATGTTCGGGACGCTTCTTTGCTAATTATATAAATAGGCGCTGCAAGATGCGATCGACAGAGTTAAACTCGGCGACACAAGCGAAGCTTCGGAGCGGAATTAAGTGAATTAGTGTGTTTAATTATTAGTGTTTTAACTTTAATTTGTGTAAAGTAAATTAAAGTGTTAATTTAGGTAATTTTATCGGCAATTTTTATTGTCACGAACCTAAAGCTCGTAACAGTACTTAGACATATAGATATTATAAGGGAAAATAATGAATATTATGTTAAAATAAATAATGGACGATACATCCATACATCCATGGGTGGTGTGCTTTAGGTTATTTTGTACCTTTGTTTTTTATTTGTTTTTTAAAGTTTAAAGAGAGCCACATAATTGTCATATTTGGCAGGAGGATTAGCGACATGAAACTTGTCGCATTAATGCCACGGTCCCATTTACAGGGGTTTGCCACAGTTGCCACGTAGTGAATATTCTTACACCGCCGCTAAACGGTTATTAATCTGTATATTTGGCTATAGTAACAGCATTTGAATTCAAGTTTAACGACTTCTGCTGCATGTTATTTCTTAACATCTCCCTGTTTAAAATCTGATTAGATTTTTCTTCATAGTTTTTTTGTTATAGAAGAGGGTGCAAACGAGCAAGCGGCTCACCTGATGTTAAGTGACTACCGCCACCATGATCAACCGCAACACCAGGGGAATTTTAGGTGCGTTGCCGGCCCTTTAGAAAGGAGTAAGCTCTTTTCTTGAAGGTCCGGAAAAATCGCCGGTGGTAAACTATTCCACAGAGAGGTTGTACGTGGAAGAAAACTCCTTTTGAAACGTACTGTGGTGGACCGCCAAGCATCCAGATGGTGTGGATGGTATTGGAACGTCGGCCGCGTAGAGTGTTTACGAAATTTGGCGGCTGGGATTATTCCGAACAATTCCTCAGAGCACTCTCCATGGTATATGTGAAAGAAAATGCAAAGAGATGTAACATCTCTTCGCAGTGCCAGTGAATCGAGCCGATAGGAAAGCACTCGGTCGTCGACGATTCGAACCGCTCTGCGCTGTATGCGGTCAAGTGGAAGGACCTGGTACTGGGCAGCCCCAGCCCAGAGATGGGAACAGTATTCCATGTGCGGCCGAACCTGCGCCTTGTGAAGTTGCAGGCTGAGTGCCGGCATGAACTACTGTCCCGCTTTGCTGAGCACGCTAAGCTTTTTAGAGGCCAATTTGGCCTTCTCTTCCAAGTGACCACGAAACTGCACGTCACTCGATATGTCGACGCCGAGGATTCCGATACTGGCTGAGGCAACAAGGGGAGTTCCTTGAAACTGAGGAGATACGACAAAGGGGTTCTTTTTAGCGGTTAACGCGCAAACTTGTGTTTCTGGGGGTTAAACTAGACTAGATTTAGTCGCCCCCAATACGAGACTCTGTTCAGCAAAGACTCGACTTCAGACACAAGTTTGTCCCAGTACTCGGAGACGTTTTCGTGTAAAGAGCATCACCAGTGCTGTCATCTGCATAGCAATGAATGTTACGGGTTTGCAACATATCATTGATAAGCAGAAGAAACAGCGTTGGCGATAGCACGCAGCCTTGTGGAACACTAGCATTAATAGGCTTGCAATCGGAGCTTGCACCGTCTACAACGACCTTGATGCTCCGATCTGCAAGAAAGCTGGTGATCCAATCGCACGATTTCTCGGGAAGCCCATAGGAAGGGTGCTTCAAAAGAAGCGCTTTGTGCATAACCTAATCAAAGGCCTTCGTAATGTCCAAACTAACGGCCAATGCCTCCCCCTCGGACTCTACTGCCTCCGCTCATCTGTGAGTTAGGTAGACCAGAAGATTACCAGCTGACTGACCACGGCGAAAACCGTATTGACGATTACTAATCAGCTGGTGATCCTCAAGGTACCTCATGAGCTGGCAGTTAACAATAGACTCTATTGTTTTGGAGAACAAGGAGGTGATGGCGATAGGCCGCTAGTTGGACGCGTCTGAGCGGTCACCTTTTTAGTGATCGGGTGGACGAAAGCCCTCTTCCATGATTTTGGGACTACACCTAGGGAGTAGGAGTACCGGAAAAGATACGCTTAAACCGGTGCCAACTCTGGAGCACACGTCCTTAGCACAATTGGGGGGATTCCGTCAGGCTCACTCGACTTGTGGATTTCCAGGGAGTGGAGTGCTTTGCGAACCGAGCGCTGTGTGAACTGCACTTCCGGCATGGAACTCTCACACCGCGGGATGGTCGGTGGCGTACTCCTCTCGTCATAAAGAGTCGAGTAAGACGCAAAGTATCCTATCCTATACTCTTCCTAATATATGTTAATGAGCTACCAACAATAACTCCTCATAAAACGATTCTTTTCGCTGATGATGCAACAATCATTCTTAAATGCACGAATAAAAAGATTTTTGAACTTGATATCAATAGTACACTAAAACATATAATTGATTGGTTAAATTGTAACAATATGACTGTAAATATAAATAAAACTAAAATAATGCAATTTCATACAACTAGAAGTAAGCAAATTAATTTAAATATAATGTGCAATGAAAAAGTGCTACAAAAAGTTGATTATTATAAATTTCTTGGTATCACTATTGACAATAATTGTAATTGGAAAAGGCATGTTCAATCGATATGTGACAAATTAAACAGATTTGTGTTTGCACTTCGCCGACTTCGAGAAATAGCATCTGCCAAAGCAGCCTTAAATGCCTATCATGGCTATGTTTCATCGATATTGCAGTACGGACTTCTAATATGGGGCAACTGTTCTGAAATTGAACGCGTATTTAAAATCCAAAAAAAAATGCATTCGAGCAATCTGTGGAGCACATCCCATGACATCGTGCAAACCATTATTTAAAGAAATAAAAGTGCTGCCACTCGCATGTATGTATATAAAACAAGCGGCGATTTTTGTCAAACAATTCCCTGAATACTTCCCATGTAATAACTTTTTAAGAGATAGAAATTTAAGAGAAAAATCTAATAACAGAATATACTTTCCAAAATGTAAATTGATGCTCTTCCAAAAAAATTCATATATAATGGCGATTAAAATATTTAACGCTTTACCCGACGAGTTTAAAAATTTCCCAGTGACAAAGTTAAAAAACCAACTTCATGAATGGCTTTTACTTAATTGTTTCTATACTGTTAAGGAGTATCTTGATCACAAAAATCAAAACAAATTACATATTTAAAAACTGTATCCAAAAATGCTTGAATTTTTTGATTTGGACTTTGATAGTTATAGAATAATTATTAGTTAGTTAATTTTACTGTTTTTACATATGAACATTTTGATATTTGTAAATAAGATAGAATTCATCGAAAAAAATTGTTATATAAAATTAGTCAAATTTGCACGCCTCGACAAGGCAGAATGTATAGGAACTTGCATGATATAATAATACTATTGTAATATCTACCTACATTCTATGCAAATAAATAATTATGAATTATGAATTATGAATTATGAAAGAAAGAGCCTAGAATATCGGCTTTCTCCTTTGCGGTATTGGCCATTGAGTCGTCCTCCCTGTGCAGAGATGGAAAAGATGGCTGACAGGAATTCCCCTGGATAGCCTCTGCGAGAGATCAGAATTCATGGGGTCCAGAAGAAAGGCCAACTAGTTTCTCACCAATTCTGCCTATGTGCTCTGACTTTGCCTTGGCAATGACTCTTTTGAAGGACCTAAAGGTGGAATTATACTTCTTTTTTAGAGCGCTGGTGTTTACATCCCGGGACGCTAATGCGTCAGCACAGGCTTGGTGGCAGGCCTGCTTATAGCATGATGCTATTTTACAGGAGCGACCAAACCATAGCTGAGATTTGCCTCCAATGGGCACCACAGAGGAATGAATAAAACGTTCCATACCCTGAAGTACCACATCAGCGACAGAATCCGCAACAACCTTGGGATCGTCCGGCGAGAAGCAAACCCGCTCTCACGGTTAGAATGCAAAGAGAGACCGCATTCCATCCCTATCGGCTGACCTATAGCGCCAAACATGGCGGCAGCCTGCAGAATGCAACTGCGATTTCAGCCTAAGTGGCACCCCACTCCAGACAAGACATTGGTCCGAGAAGCCTAAAGGGACGTCGACGGAAATTTTATATCCGTCCGGGTGAGAGGTCAGCAGAAGGTCCAACAGGGAAGGTGCATGATCCTCCACATCTGGAATTCGCGTAGGCGAAGTAACCAGTTATGTCAGACCACATGCCAAAGCAAAATCATGAACAGATCTCCCCGCATGATCGGTTAAACGTGATCCAAGCCATTCGGCGTGATGGGCGTTAAAGTCGCCGAGGATCGCGATCTCTACGGAGGGGATCTACTGTAGCAACGAATCTGCAGCCATTTGGACGTGGTCGAAGAGTCGGTCTGTTTCGGCATTACCGCTATGGGACCTATAGAGACACCCGTAGACGCGCGGATGGTCGTCGCTGTCTACGCGTAGCCAAAGGATGGACAGGTCCGAACCTTCAAGTCTGCCGACGCGTCGAGAACAGATATCCTCTCTGATGTAAACGCAAACTCCAGCCCGAGGCACAAGGGAGTGTTACAGTTTGTACCCCGGGTAGGAGAGATACGAGACATCAGCCGGAGAGGACACCTGCGTCTTGGTCAGAAAGAGCAGAGTCGGCCTTGCCGTCTCGAGATGGTAGTGGACGGCGTTTAGGTTAGAGTAAAGTCCCCTGATATTGCAGAATTTCACGGATAGCGTGGCAGGGGTCACCTTGATGTTGTTGCTCTGTTTGCCCTGAGCAGTTGTAGTCTTGAGCGGAATTTTGCCCCCTCCCCCAGAATACGCGGGGCAGCCTGAACACCCAGGCTCAGAAGTGGAGAAACATGGCCGTGGATGCTCAGCGTGGGATTCTCCAGGGGTGCTGGTACCCTCCTGGGGTAGTCTATCATCATTTAATTCCGCTACCATGATGATGGGGGGGGGGTATTTGGGCCTCCGGCCACCCGCACTCACCAGACGAAACGCAGTGCTCTAATATTTCATTTCCTATTCTCTACTGTTTTATGAGAAATTTTTAAATTTTATATATGGTTCGTAATCATGTTCTTTAAAATGGATTTAACAATTTTGTTGAAATCAGAAATATAGGCGTGGGGGGGAGGGGAATGAGAAAATAAAATTTTATATTCAAACACCGAGCAAAGCTTAGTCGCACATTTAATTTATTATTAGTTAACAAGGTCAAAATCAGTTGAAAAAGGCCTTACATAATAATTGACACCCTAGCTAACAATAAGAAAGCTCCGTCATATTTTATTTATTTTTATTTTATTTAACAAGTGCACTTACAATACACATATATAACAATCACGAAAACATACACATTTCTATAGTCTCTGATATGTATATCAATTAAAAGTGTACATAACATTCACACATTGAGTCATGCAATTTAGAGTTAATTTGGAGTACTAAATATAAAAAAACGGGTTTAATTTTTAAAAGGGAATGTGGTGGATATTATAGTCTCTTCAGGAGTATGTATTTTTTTAATTAAAGTATAAGACATATTATATTGCAGATGTAATTTGTATCAGGAACTAGACGATAAATGATTTGTAATTTCAATTTTATATGCAATATAAGAGTCGTTAAATATGTCAATGCCAGGTATGGTTTTAAAATATTCGATATATTTTCTACATATACGCACGATAGGAGCGTGACCCCTGAGATGAGTTTTCGCGAAAGGAATATGAAATGTTTTTTGCATGCGACAACGAGGATATTTACGCGGATCAGCAAATGAAATGCGGTTAAGGAGGTTACTCCACTTAACTTTATTATGTACTATTTTATGTAGAAAACACGAATCTAGAATAACTCGTCTATTTCGGAGAGACATCATTTTAAACTTATCCAGTCGCTGATAGTAAGGCTGCCTATGTGAGATACCACTGGCATGAAAGGCAAGATGTCGTGTAAAGGCTCGCTGTATAGTTTCAACACGTTGGGAGTGTACACTAGAAGATGGATTCCATATGACACTAGCGAATTCAAGGAGACTTCTTACAAAAGCATTATATAAAATAATTTTAGTCACAGATGAAAATCCCTTTGTATTGCGTTTAATAAATCCTAAGAACTTCGTGGCTTTATTAATAATAGTGTTTATATGAGATTTAAAGGTTAGCTTTCTGTCAATAGTTACTCCTAATTCTTTAATCTCCGGTATCTCTTGCAAAACTACATTACCAATTGAATAACTAGAGACAAGCGCTTTTAATTTTCTGGTGTATTTTACATGCAAGCATTTGATAGCATTAAGAGTCATACTATTAACGTCACACCAACGGGATATTCTACTCAGATCTTCCCGTATAAGATTAATATCGTCCACTGATTTTATTGGTTTATAAATTTTTAAATCATCAGAAAATAACGAGCAACGACAATTTTTGATTACAGTAGTGATGTCGTTAGAATAAGCCAAGAATAATAGAGGGTCCAGATGCGAACCTTGAGGCACCCCAGATTGAGCTTGATACTGTTTGCATTCAAATCCATTAACAACTACAATTTGGGATCTCTTCTATAAATAAGATCTAAACCATCCAATCAAGGAAGAACCAAAACCACACAGAGAAAGTTTGTTAATGAGTTGCTTGTGGTCAACCTTGTCGAATGCACTGCTAAATTCTGTGTATATGGCGTCAATTTCTTGACCTTTGTCTACCTCTTTTAAAATATCAGAAGTAAAATTACACAAATTAGTTTGAACTGACAATCCACTTCTGAATCCATGCTGCGAGCTGGTAAGAAAATTATCAAGGTGCTTGGTAAGAACTGGGTGCACAAGACTTTCAAATAGTTTGAAAAAGCAAGAAAGAATAGATATAGGGCGAATTTTTTTTATATCCATGCGATCACCCTTTTTAAAAACTGGGACTATTCGGGCCTTTTTCCATGCTTCAGGGAAGATACCATCTTCTAGGGAACGATTAAAAATAAGGGTCAATGGAAAAGCGATTTTTGGGTCACAAGGTTTAACAAAAATGGAAGGGATACTATCTGAACCCCCACCCATTTCAGCATCTAATTTTTTAATTTTTTTTACGACATCTGTTTCATTAATCTTCAATTTACTCAAATGTGTAATATTGCTGTTTTGCATAAAGTATGCCGCTTTGTTGTCAGTTGTTTTGGTGTAAACGGATGCGAAATGGTTTGCAAATAAATTGGCTATTTCCGTTCCAGAGTTTGCCACCTTCTTATGCAATTTCATGTACGCGGGTAGAGTTATAATAATAATAATAATAATAATAATAATTTCTTTATTCAGGAAAAATTTTAACAATATATATTTGCATCTGCGCCTGAACTAAGCAATAAGCTTGTATCTCAGGCAACAGTGCTCTTTCTTACGGGACAATTCAACAGAAATCTTTCTGATTAAGAAACTTACGTAAACATATTATATCAAACAATAATATTATATAAAGTATGAAAATTAATCCTACATATATAACTAAATATATTTTTGTGTGAAAATTGTTCCTCTCGTATGTGGGTGTGTGCTAATGTGTGTGAGTGTGTGTGTGTGTGTATGTGTGTTTGTGTGTGTGTGTGTGTGTGTTAGTGTGTATGCGAGGGAGAGGGTGAATAGTATACATTAAAGTAATAATTATAATAAGAAAATATAAATTAATGGTATATTAATTATACGTTATAGAAGTAAATCAGTTATTTAGGGATTTCAATAATACTTCTGTTTCGTCATAATCTAGTTTTTGAAGCCATTTGAATAGGGTTTTTTTACATTGATTCTTATTTAAAATGTATAAATTTAGTTGCTTATTTATATTATTGTACAAGAATGGACCAAGAAAACAAAAATATTTATGTGCATACCAATGTTTAAAGGTGGTAGTAAGGCACACTTTGTCGGATCTTCTCTTTATTAATTGAGATGAGGTAAAATTTAATAACCCATGTTGCTTTAAAATCGTCAGATAAATGTATAATTGTCGCACTGTTAATACTTGGCAGTGTTCATATAGTTCATATGTTGGATAGAGAATGGGTAGAAAAGTACAAACCTTTAAAACAGCTCTCTGAGCTCTTTCTAGTGGAGCTAAAGTAGTTTTTGGGGCTCCGCCCCATATTGTTATACCGTAAGTTATAATGGATTGACACAATGCAGTGTATATTTGTTTCACTAGTTCAGGTTTAGCTACATGCCTCAGAATTTTAAAGATATAAATAAGTTTTCGAACTCGGGACGTTAAAACTTCTAAATGATCTTTAAAATTCAGTTGATTATCAATAAGAATACCTAAATACTTAACACAGTTGGTTTTGGATAAAGATGGGCAGGTACACGGTAATCCTAAAGGTTTTATTAAATTTAAACAAATGTGAGCAGTTAACTTATAGTTGATAGTTGATTGAGGATCGCTTGTCATGGAAAAGGTAATATATTTAGTTTTTTCTATATTAAGAGATAGGTGGTTACTACGTAACCATACTGAGACAGCATCAATTCCAGTTTGAGCGTTATCAAAAGCCTCCTTCCATGTACTTGCTGAGAATAGGAGAGCTGTGTCATCAGCATATGATATGATTTTGCCATGGAAGGATTTAAGTTTTAAGAGGTCATTTATGTAGACGAGAAATAGAATTGGGCCCAGAATACTCCCCTGAGGAACTCCGTAGCTAACAGGTACATCAGAACTATACTGGTTATTTATTGTAACACACTGTAGTCTTCCAGTTAGATAGCTTTCAAATAATTTTAGTTGTGTACCCCGTATACCAATTTTTTCAAGTTTCCTTAGCAGAACGGGTATAGAGACCGTGTCGAACGCTTTGGCAAGGTCCAGAAAAATCCCTACCGTTTTATTGCCTTTATCTAGATTTTTGATGATATTATCGGTTAATTCGTGTACTGCATCATTGGTAGATTTTCCGGATCTAAACCCGAATTGACAGTTTGATAGAATATTAAAGTTCTCTAGGTATTTTACAAGTCTGATATTAATAAGATTTTCAAAGAGTTGACTCACCTTTCTTTTTGTGTTTAATATATTTCCAAAGGTGTTTTGGGTTTTTCGAAATATCAGATTCTGCATTGTGTTTAAAATTATTAAAACATAAAGCAAAGAGTTTGCGACACTGACTGCGAAGTATTTGAAGTTCTAAGTGATCTCTGGGGTTGTTATATTTGCGATATTTTTTGTGGAGTTTTTCTTTCTCTGATAATAACTTAACCAAGCTATGTTTGAACCAATTAGGATACTTTGCTGAAATAATCTTACGTTTAGGTACAGATAAATCGATGACTTCAAAGAGACGATTATAAAATACTTCAACCATAGCATTGACCTCTTTGCATTCATTAAATTCGTGCAACCAACCAATATTTTTAATTTTATCATTAATAGTTTTATAATTAGCCCTAAAGTAATTATAATCTATACGAAGTTTGGGACGAAGGAAGGAAATATGACCTTATTCTATACTTATTAACAAATCAGGATGGTATGAATCCAATTTACTAAGTATTTCAGGAGACTTTGTAACTATAACACTAAGTCCAAGAGTCTACCGTCACAGTTACTTATACAGTTATATTGGTATACATCATTAATAGACATAAAGTCAACTAATGAGTGTCCGAGTGCAATATTATAATTATATGGTGTCATGTATGAACATTTTTCACACTAGCAGACCACTCAATAAAACCCATATCAAAAGTCACCTATAACAACTAAGTCATCAACGTGGTTAGCAACATTATCCAGGCTATCTAAAAATTTATTTAGGTTTTCTAGTTTAACTGGTGGTGGCAAATAGACTACACGAAGTCCAATACTTTTTGTGACATGGTTGTTATTGAATTTTAGCACTACCCACATATTTTCTTCATTGGTTTCCCAATTTACAATACGAGAGGATGATATCTCACGTGAAATGGCAATGAGAACACCTCTACCATCCTTTTTGGATGCATCTAGACATACACGATCTTTTCTATAAACTACATAACGGGAATCAAATAGTTCATTGTCAAAGATACTAGGCTTAAGCCAAGTCTCAGTAAATATGATAATTTTATAATTTGAAATCAAGATATTCTTAAGCACATCGGAGATCTTAGTTCTCAAACCTCGCACATTCTGATAGTAGATTTCTAACAATGTAAAAATTTGGGGGCCATATCATTCACATATTTTTTAAATTTAAATTATTTTATATATTTAGTTAGCTTAAGACTATCTTCATTTTTTATTATTATTGCTTGACTAAATTCATCTTTGCGTACGTAAATTTTTCCATTCCTAATCCATATGAAGCGACATTTCATTTCTTTGGATTTTATGCGCGCAGCGGCATGAAGGAATTTGTTTCCTGGAGTTAAATGTTCTGAAATATATATTGGGACTCTAGATCCTCCAATTCCTAGATGGTGAGAGTTTAGTTTATTATAAGGATTTTTCTGTTAAATAAAGCAACAGCCGCTAGGAGAGCATCTCTGTGTTTCATGGTACGAAGCTTAACAATGACAGAACGTGGCTTGTTGGCATTTTTATTCAGCTTAGCTACTCGAGTAACACATTGGATGTAATCAACTGACAGCGAATTTTTAACAGCTTGTCCTAACTGCACGATAGTGTTTGCCAAATTTTCCGCTTTATGTTCGGAAATACCATTTACTTCGATGTTGCATTCTCTCATACGTGATTCTACGATGTTTAACCGAGTTTTAAGGTCCTTTACTGATGCTTGAAGTTGGGTATTTTCTTTTTTTAAGTTGTTAATAATAGCGGATTTTTCTTCAATTACAGTTTTCATCTCTTCGAATTGCGCATTTATGAACGACGTAGATTCACAAAATCCCGCTATTTGTACATTAATTGTATTAAGCTGTGCCGTAACAAGTTTTTGAATGGTTGTAGAAAGTTCTTGTTTAATAATATCACGAAGAGTATTTTCTGTCAAGAAGTTACTACCATCATTGCTTTTCATCGATGCTGGGGCTGGTGACTCGCTGTGCTTTTTACGTAAAGTGACGAATGGCTCAGAAGAGTATTCATCCGTAGCTTTGCTGCATGTTTGGCTAGTGACAGCTGACCTAACAGATGTGTGACTGTTACCAGTTTTTGGTTGCTTACTGCAACATTCCGGGCATTTCCAATTATTCCTCTTTTGCTGGTCCATTTGATCAAAGTATCTGATAGGTATGTTTGCGCATTCGCAGTCATACTTCAATTTACAAATCAAGCAACTAAGAAATTCTTTTTTGGGTAAAGTATTTTTGCATCCGGCGCAAATTTTAGAATTCATAACAGACACCATTACTGTTACAATTTAATAACTTAAATTTGAAATTTGTAGAAATGACAAAAAAAATTCCGGGGTTGGGAATCGATCGCACGTCGCTCGATTTTGGACGTCGTTATACCATCTGCGCCACGGTGATGTTGGTACACTTAGCGAAAATATCAATCTATTTAGTGTACAGCAACAAATTATTAACAATCTGTCGGTAGTACCTAAACAAAAGTTATCAATAGGTCGTGAGTAATCACAAAATATTGTACTTCAAAAAGGCTCACTGGATTAACTTTTAAAGTTAGTTTTTTAATTAGATAATACCCTGATAATAACCTATTAGCTTGTATTACACAATATGAAATATATATTACACTTTGAAATATTTGGTAAAGTTAACATTCGAAGTTACTGCGTTAACACCAGATCATCTTCAGAATTACGTTAGAATCTTGCAGGATAATAACGACACAGAATTATTGTAGATTAAAAAAATTTTCTGTATTACTTTTGGTAGCTATTACGTACTTTAAGAATCAAAAAATAAATTTTTAACACAGATATGTTGCACGATACGTTTGATACGTTTGACGTTGGATTCAACTAACAACATATTATACAGAGTACTCAAACACAAATAGGGGCGCTGCAAAATCCTTTCAAGCCATTCCTTGTATCACTTGTAATTCCATTCAGGACGCTAAATTTGTCACGACGCGCACTCGCTGTTCAATCATATTACAAATGTTTACTCTACATCTCAGTCTTTTAATGGACAAGTTGACGTCAAGAAAGTTCCCTACTTAATTTGTTAAAGTGCTCGTGGACGGGACTCATCTACAGGAGTGCAACTTGCTTTTAAAATGTTTGCATCGCTTTTTTATTGATTACATGCTTTGTGTTTTCTTTAATCACAAATGTTACCTTTGCGTACAATAACTTAGTTAATACGAAATTGATAAATTATGGGTATTCTTTGGTAATAAAGCCTTCCAGACCAAATTAATGTCACAGCGGCCCTGACAATGACTAGCCACCTGTGCAGGACAAAATTGTTATTATTGTCTGCGCTAGCACAAGTGAACTAACATCATCCTGAAAGTCCGATTGTTCAGCAATCTCACGCGAACCGAGAGAGATCACGGTAGTTAAACATTGCCAACTTCCTGACTCGGGAGGCTTCTGAGAAAACCTTCACAGAAAGAAAGAGGAAAGAATGAAAGAAACATTTAAGTATTGCAAACATGCCCCAGACATAAATTAGGCACTTAACTTGAAATCACTTCCTTTTTATGATCTCAAATATTTGTACACATGTCATGATATGTGACAAGCTAGCACACAGTTCACCTGATGTTAAGTGGACGCTGTGGCCTATAGACATCCACATTTATCCTCAACTATCAAAATGCAAATGCCTAATAATCCCTGAGAACTAAGATGGAATATGTTCCCGATGGCCCATCAACGCTAAGAAACAAAGTGATGAAAGAATAAGTTTTTTTGTATTAATAGTGAAATTACCGACAAAACTGGGTGAAAATGTGTATTGATATAGTTGTGTAGCATGTTCATAACTCTTAGTATATTTGTATAGAATGTCGTTTTGATAAAAACTGATGTAAACAACTTTTATTGTATTAAGAAAAATCGACCAATCGCCGCGCATCGTATCGTAGAACTATCTAGAAGTATTTAATTAACTGCGTAATAGTTCATACTGAAAATAATCAGAATAATTTTATGTTCTAAACGAGTTGTAAATATGACATTGAATTAGCATATGTCTTATAGATTAAGGAAGTTTAGGAATATTTTATATAATTAAACGAATTTGGTAGTTATAGAGAAATCAAAGAATTAATGTACCCAAATATTTTGAAAATTTGGGACATTTCGTTTAATAACTTTTTGCCCAGTAGGATAGTAGTGTGAAGAACTAGCAGTGACAAGCAGTAGTATCCGGTAGTAGCTGAAGTGACTAGTATCAGTATATAGTGAATAGTGAAAGTGTTAGCTAGCCAAAAAAGGTCGTAACTGATATTCGCAGTTACATATAGTGAAAGTGTTAGCTAGCCGAAAAAGGTCGTAACTGATATTCGCAGTTACATAGAGTGAAAGTGGTAACTGATATCCGCAGTTACACAAGTGATAAAATCAGCTAGTTTAGTTGATACTATCTGCTAGTCAGTAGTATTAGAAAAACAGCTACTACGAATAGATATTTGATACTGCCGTACAATTTGAAGAAATCTTTTGAAATATACAGTGACCAACCAATAGTGAACAACCGTAGTTGAACAACCGTGGTCAATAAACAATAGTTATAAAATTTCGCGACTAATCAATCAGTCGAACCGCTGGCCACTACATTGCTATTAGTATTTTTAATCGTGCATTTTAATTTGAACCTCCGTCTTCAATATCTCAGCGGCACCCACAAAGACGGCAGTAAAAGTACCTATAGGAACCTATAGGTGTAGGACGTGAGCGACTCGCGAAGTATCTTCGACAACATTTCCTCCGAAGAGTTTCGCCCGTCCGGCACATTCGATGGTCTTTCGAGTAGCATTTGTCTGTTTGTATTTCGGAACCGGGTACATAGTCACCACCGTATTAAATCGGCAGATTTTTCGAAATCAAGATGCCGACCACCCGTTTGCAAGGAAAGGAAGTCAAGGCGTGGACTGTCGGTATGGAAAGTGGTTCGTCGGCCAGTAACGCCGCCGTCCACCATCAGATGCCACCACGCTCACCGTCAACGGTAGTGGGCGCTGAGGAACCATGCCCCCCCCCCCCCCCCCGAGGGGGGATACCTCTGCCCGCGCCGGCCACTGCGGCAAGCACAACGAAGCAGAGGGAACAGATAGAAGGCAACGATGACATTAGCCGTGCATCATCGCCAACAGCCCGGGAAGACACCCGCATCGAAGAGCCACCGAGGGGCCACACCGATTGCAGTACGAAGTCAAAGAAGACTGTTAGGCCCAATAGAAGAATTTTGAAGGCTCGTGAAGAAGTATTGAAGATCAAACTAGAACTTGAGCAGATCTCCTTACGGATGGCTGAAGAAGAAGAAGACGAATCGGACGACTATCATGAAGATGGTCACTTCAAAAGTGGGTACGTTTGATCTTGGCTCGAAAATGCTGTAGCCAAACAAAAGTTAAATAAAGGTGCAACCACCGGAGGGAAGGCCCCATTTAATAAAACCGTCACAAAGCCACTCCCGAAGGTTGTCGACCTCAGTGAGCCCCAAAAGGAGCTCACGAACCAGGATTCCTATCCAGAAGATGTACAAAAGGATCCCATGCCACAGAAGCTCAGCCAGGGACCCATCGTTAATGAAGATAGGGGGCTCCTACTGATTGTATCAGAGCTCACATACCAGGATTCCTGTCCAGAAGATGTAGCCAAGGATCGCATACCAAAGAAACCTAGCCAGGAATTCGTCATAAGTGAAGAAAGGGGACTCCGTCCATTTATATCGGAGCTCACATCCGCTATAGCCGCGCTCGCTGACAAATCAAAGTAAGAGAGTGTGCCACTATCGTCGCATACTTTCGCAGCGTCGAAAACTATAATGACACTGCTAAGCTTTAGCGCAGCACATACCGAGTGGCTTTCATTCCATGCCATTTACGAAACACCCCGAGGCTACTTCAATGACATTGAAAACACTGCTAGACTACGACGAAGTCAACAAGCCAGATGAGATTATGCGAGAACTGGAGCTACAATTTGGGCGTCCAGATTCAATCGCGCAAGCAGAAACGGAGAAGCACCCAGAGACATCTGCACATTCGCGAGCAAAGTGAGGGGAAGCGTCGTCACTCTTCGAGCCCTAAAGCGAGATCATTACCTCGTCAATGCAGAGCTGCTACGACACCTCACCGACAAGCTTCCAAACTCTATACGTGCCCAGTGCTATAGAATCTACACCGAAAAATATGACTCTAGACCAGACCTCGGCTACTTCAGCGAGTTTATTACCGAGCAAGCTTACTTCTGCAGCGCATTTGCGCCTCCAGAAATTATAAAAGAAGCAAAATGAAATTGTTCAGTACAAAGAGCACACGTGGCTACTACTAAGCCGTCTCCGAAATGCAGAGTGTGCGAAAAGGAGGGTCACTAGGGATCCGAATGTAAAAAAATTAAGGAAGTAGATATCAACAAAAGATGGGAACTCGCAAAGCAAAATAATTTATGTTTCCACTGTTTACGTTATAGAAATCAGACACACAAATGCAAAACCAATAAGTGTGGAATATAAGGATGCACCGCGACACACAATCGACTTCTCCGTAATAATACAAAGGAGAAGAATGAGGTCAAACAAAAATAACCTCAAGAAACCGCAGCTGACTCATTCGCTGTGTCAAAGCATCAAGCCTATTTAAAAATAATTGCAGTGCGAGTAATTGGACGGGCAGGAGCTGTAAACACACACGCCCTGCTGGTTGATGGTTCAACAGTTTCACTAATGGATGAAGAGATCGCCAAAAAATTGGAGCTATAGGGCGGTTGGACCCGTTTTAGATCACTGCTATCGGGAACACTACTCTCGATTCACCGGAATCCCGAAGAATCAAAGTATAGCTGAAGAGTCTTCACAGCAAAAGGGTGCCATTCAGAGCACGCACGAACGCAATCCTAAACTTGGGGCCACAGACTGTGCGTGCAGCAGACATACCTTATTGCAACCGCTTGAAAGACCTAAAGGAGCAGCTAATATATGACGCCGGCAACCCAAGGATCCTAATAGGACAGGACAATTGGAGACTTCTGATAGCCACTCAAATCCGAAGAGGTTCACCGCATCAGCCAATCGCCTCGCTCACAGAATTAGAATGGGTGCTACGCGGGGCACACACTAAAGCCTCGTATCAGTGCGTCCACGCGGCCAATGAGCTGCACAAAAGCCAGGGGATTATAGATAATCAACTTCGCGAATATTTCGCGCTGCAATCTCTCATCATCAATCCGATAAGACCAGAATCCAATCCAGAGAAAAAAGCTGAAGATATACTAAATAGCAGCAACCATCAGTTACAAGACGGGCACATAGAAACAGTGCTTCTCTGGAAGAAAAAGAATACAGGAATAGCAAAAGACACTGGCGACGCTCCCAGATACTCGTTGACATGTTCTGGCAGCGTCGGATCCGAGATTATCTACCGGAACTTCAAAACCGGTGGGAGGCCCATGAGCGAGGTCCCATTCCCCTGTTGGGCGACCGAGACCTCATAGCTGACGGCCAGTTACCTCGTAACACCTGGCCACGAAGGAGGGTGGAAGCTGTTTACCCCGGTGCGACAGATCTCCACTGTGGAGGTACGCACAGCAAACCGCCTAATCAAGGGGCCAACCAGGAAACTCTTGCAGGTGCCGAAGTAGAAGAAACGTCGCTCACCGAAATGGATGCAGCGCCGCTGTGAGAAAATTGTCGCGACGCTGCACGGCGGGAGAGATTTTCGCGACGGCCTAACAACGCTAAGAAACAAAGTGATGAAAGAATATTGTTTTTGTATTAATAGTGAAATTACCGACAAAACTGTGTGAAACGTGTATTGATATAGTTGTGTAGCATGTTTATAACTCTTAGTATATGTGTATAGAATGTCGTTTTGATAACAATTGATGTAAACAACTTTTATTGTATTAAGAAAAATCGACCAATCACAGCGCATCGTATCGTAGAACTATCTAGAAGTTTTTAATTAACTGCGTAATAATTCATACTGAAAATAATCAGAATAATATTATGTTCTCAACGAGTTGTAAATATGACATTGAATTAGCATAATTATGGCTTATAGATTAAGGAAGTTTAGGAATATTTTGTATAATTAAACGCATTTGGTACTTATAGAAAAATCAAAGAATTAAAGTACCCAAATATTATGAAAATTTGGGACATTTCGTTTAATAACTTTTTACAATGTTAATGTTTTGAGTAACCTTTATGATGCACTAATAAAATACCAGACCACCGATTTGATGATGTATCATCAAATCAGCATGTTAGTGTAGCAATTAGTTTTGTATAGAAAATATTGTAATTTATGCCATTTGCATAGTGAAAAGTTTATGCAATAACGAGGCAAAACGAAAAAGGGCAAGTGGCTCACTGTAAGGTATAGCCGAAGTCTTTAGCAAGGATCTCCTAGGTGTGCGTCTTTTGTAGTTGGCAGTGGCTGCAAATGACCGCCGGTACGACATACTCCGCCGATCGTTGAGTCCCGTGATTCCGAGAGGCGTCGAGGTCACCGGCCCCTAGGTGATTCTTGGCACTTTATGCGCTTCGTGCATCCTGTGCCTAGTCGCGTTTTAAAGTGCCACCTTAGCACTTCCCCCAACCTTTTTGCTTACAAAAGGGGTAGGCAGTGCCCCAAGTGTGGAAAGCCACCATTTTACATACCATATCTTAGACAGGGCCGTAAGATTACCTGACTGACGTAGGTAGGTCGTCATGTCCGACAAGAAAAAGGGGGAGCCTCCCCCCATCTAGAAAACCACCGGACCGAAAAGGTGTGTTGGAACGACCACTGGTTGTGAGGGATCTGGCGAACCCGGAGCGCACTATCATATCATGTCATCCTTTTCTCAGATCCCTCAAATAAAACCCGTCTTGCCACGGAAAGAGCCCGCACCGGGCGTCGCGCTCACGCCGGCCGTGTCTGAGCACACGGTCAGGCAGGAACCGTCGCCCCAGCAGCAGCGGGCAATGAAAACGGCAAGACGACATACTCCTTCGGAAACTGAAGCCTCCTTATATGAGAAGAGACAACGGATTGGCTCCCAATTATCTTCCGATGAAGCACCACCTACATCGGAAGAAGATGAAGATTTCCACCAGGTGACTACAAAGAAGGTGCTAAGATTGCCACCTAAGTCACCTTCACCACCGCAACCCCTCCTCCGCTCCATATCACCGGATCGGCGAAGCCATGATTCGGCCCAGTACGAGCAGGGGGGCGAAGAATCCTATAGTTGGGGGTCAACCACGTATGCCACCCTCGCAGCATCCACCGGCTGATCATCGCCGGTGGCAACAACCAATCCGTCGGGGCTCCCGCAGGACGATGGCCAACGGCCATCTACCAGCTATGCCCATGTGGTAGCTGTACCAGCAGTACCACGACCACCACCGGCGGCAGTACCTACTGAGAAGCCTGCCAACCAGGAGAAAGGCCGTTACCCACCCATAGTGGCTGAATGCCTACCGCACTGGACGAGGAATTTTAAGGAGCTCAACAGAATATTGGGCCACACCATAAATGTTCGGGAAAGGCGTACGGTTCACACTCCGCTTTCGCACTTCGAATTCCGCACAATACAGCGATATATGGTAGAACTAACCAAGAAAACACCAACACTGTCGTGGTACTGTTACACCCCGGAGGAGGACAAGCCCACTAAAGTGGGCATCCGGGGTCTACCAATGGGCACGGATACCCAAGCAATAGAAGAGGCCATAAGGGCAAAAGGCTTCCCCATTAAATACGTAAAGGCAATACCACCTCGTAGGAGCAGACCTGGCTGCATCTACTTTGCCCAATTGGACCACTTGAGCCTGGAGCAGCTCCAGGATCTTTATAACATCGACGAACTCCTCTACATGAGAGGGGTCGTCATCGAGGCCTGGCAAAGAAAAGCAGGACCAGCCCAATGCCACCGATGCCAGGCCTTCGGGCATGCCTCTGCTAACTGCTTCAGGCCAGTGAGATGCGTGCGCTGTGCCGGGGAGCACATTGCAAGCCTTTGCCCTCGGGGTAGAGAAGAAGAACCGAAGTGTGCCAACTGTGGTAAAAATCACACGGCAAATGACCGCCGATGCCCAGTCCTGAGGAGGACTGCTAGGAGGCAGGGGATAGCCTTGCCGGGGCTACTCCCGGAGGCTTCTAAAAAGGCCCCCCAGAGTCGCCCGAAAGCTGATACCATTCAGCAAGACGGGTGGACCGCCATCACTGGGAAGGGCAGGCAACTAGAGTAATATCCCAGGAAACGGTGGAACCCACAACGACCAGGGCAACTACCGGGGCGACTCTACAGCCTCCCGCCAATCCTGCCACAGAACGGCAACCCTCCAAAAAGAGGAGGCGGGAGAGAAGTAGGAAGAAGTCGCAGCCTCCTCAGGCTGTCACCTCTACCCCGACACCAACCGTACCAGTAGCCTCGCAGGCGCAGATTACTCAGGAGACAACCAGGAGCGTGGGTAGAGTGCCAGAAAGGGCTCTACCCGAACATAGAGCCCGGTCTACTGGTAGAGCACGCTCTATCCACAAGCAAAGAGAGCAAAACCAGGAGCCCCAACACCCGAGACAATTGCCAACGCCTTCTTATAGGAAAATACCTACCACCGGCCTCGAAACAGCAGATGCAATCCAACGTCTGGTTGGTATTGCTATCGAGGTCGGCACACAAGTCCTGGCTGACATAAGAGCCGGGACAGATCCAGTGACAGCGATAATGAAGGCGCTGGCAAACCTTCTAGCCCGGCATTACGGAGGAAAGTAATCTGCGCCTCCTCTATTGGAACCCTGACGGAATACAGCAGAAGCTGCATGAACTCCGCTTAGTCGCCCAGCAGCAGGATTTGCACATCATTTTGCTGGGAGAGACGAAGCTGAATCCAAAGACGCATATAAAGCTGCTGAATTACCATATTTACAGGAGGGACGAGGTCACTGCTCAAGGGGCCGCCTACAGAGGGACGGCGGTTCTAGTGAGGAGGGACATCGCCCATCAAGAACTGGAACTACCTCCTTACCAGACTATGCGCTCTATCGGCATAAGAATGGAGGCGGCGGGCGAGGAACTTAGGATCTACGCAGCATACCGCCCGCCAGGGACTCCATTCCGCTCCTCAGACATCCGGACGGTGATGGAAGGCGATACACCCACAATCATCGCCGGGGACCTGAACGCTAAACACCCGGCGTGGGGGTCCAGAGTGATCACCCCGCCGGGTCTTGAACTATATGACAATGCTGAAAAGAACTTGTACGACGTTTTAGGTCCCGAGGAACCAACGCGCGTTCCTACCGACCCACGGAGGCATCCGGATGTGTTAGACATCGTGCTCAATAGGAACGTCAACTACCCGACAGTGGTAGAAGTGCTGTACGACCTTTCCTCACAGCACTTCCCGTTACTGATAACCCTTGGCCTGAAGGCGGTGACTACATCGCCCAGAGCGTTTAAGACACGTGTCGACTGGAGGCTCTACTGTCAACATCTGCAGCAGAGACCTCCAGCACACCAGCCGATAAGCGACGAGCCAGGACGACGTAGAGGCCGCTGCAACTAGAATCACCAATAACATCAAGGAGGCCCTCCACGCGGCCTCTACGATCGTCCCGATCACAGCTAGGCGAGACGGTCCGCCGCGTGAGATATGCGTGCAGATCAGGCGCAAGAGAGCGCTGAGAAAGTTCTGGGCGCGTACTCGCTGCCCTAGACTAAAGACCCAGCTTAACACCATCGCGGAGGAACTGTCGGTTGCAGTCCAGCCCTTCAGAGGCGACTCTTGTGATCGGCGCATCAGGAAGGCAGAAGAGCAAGATGCGTCGCTCTATAAACTGAACCGGCAGTTGACCAAAACCAAACCTCCCGTTTGCCCGCTGACCAACAACGCGGGCAAACGCTGCTACGATGCCAAGGGCGGAGCGGATATCCTAGTCGAGCATTTCGAGGAGCAATTTATGCCGAACCCAGCAAGTGCGGAGTTCATGGAGCTTCATGCCCGGAAGGAAAGTCGCGTACAGGAGTTCCTGTCGTCGCCCGCGCCACCTCTTGCAGGAGAGTGGTTCATCTCCCCTGCTGAACTGCGGAGGACAGTAACCCGCCTGCAACCGAGGAAGGCGCCGGGGCACGACGGGATTACCAACGCTGCACTCCGGCAGGCGAAATCATCGTCTTGCCGAAACCCGGGAAGGACAGGCGTAGAGCTGCCAGCTACAGGCCGATCACGCTATTACCACACATAGCTAAACTGTGTGAAAGATTGCTGCTGAGACATCTCCGTCCGTGCATTAAACTTCGGGCGGAGCAGCACGGATTCAGGAGGGGTCACTCTACAGTCACACAACTGACTAGAGTGCTGCACCTACTTGCGGCTGAATACAATCGTAGCCGCATATCGTTGGTCGCCTTCCTCGATATCGAGAAGGCGTTCGACCGGGTGTGGCACATAGGATTATTATATAAACTGGAAGAACAGACCAGTGTCCCTCCTGCTATGTTGCAGTTAATGGCGTCTTTCCTAGAAGACAGGAAGTTCTACGTCTGCGTAGAGGATGCCGAGTCCGCAACAAGAACTATCAGAGCCGGCGTCCCACAGGGCAGCTGTTTGTCACCAGTCCTGTACGCGGCTTACACCAACGACATACCTACTCTGGCAGGCAGGCTCCAAGAGTGGGAGGACGACGTCGAGCTGGCGCTATACGCGGACGATATCGCCTATTTCACTTCGTCCAGAAGAGCCCACATAGCCACTGCCAAGATGCAGCGTCTGTTGGACCTGCTGCCACCATGGCTGGATGAGTGGAGGATGGTCGTAATTTATATATATAATATAATAATAAAAATTATTAACATCTTCATAATCATCATCACTACGGTAGATCTTCACCTATCCTCCACTGAAAGATTGCTACAGGCCGTGGCTTTTAACCACCTGAATCGCTCAACTGCCTGTGGCCCGTCAGCTCAATACCTTAGAAAGTTACCCTACATTGTATTTTTCAGTGCGATGTATCTTATTTTTTCCCATTGATTGTTCGCCTTTAAAACCTTCATCACTCAAGTATATAATAATTTTATTGATGTCGGCGAAGTTAGAACCCGAATAGCTCAAATACTGTAAAATTTGCCAACTACCAATAGGAAAAGCTATCACGGCTAATAGTAATTATAAAATTATCTTATTATCAACATGTTATCTAAACTAATGAACTATCTTATTTCAATTTAAAAGAAATATTTTCTGATGATGAATTTAAAAGAAATATTTTATGATCTCCCTAACTCGAGTTTGGGCTGGCTGTACACCTTACGGCGCCTCTACATGTTGGTCAACACAGTGGCGAATGTAGTGGCCAATACCATTGGCCAACGTGTAGAGCGGGTGTTTGGGCTTCATTGGTATGTATTGGAACAATGGCCCACAAGTTGGCGCGAGATCCATGTGGTGTCGGTTTTTTACAAAAGATCAAAGGATTGTGGGCAGAGTTTGATCGCCGCGTCCACACGTTGGGCGCCCGTTTAGTTTGCCACAAGCCACAAGCTCCCAGAGTGATTACACGCATCTGATTTAAATTTTATATTCAAGCTTGGTAGGCTGGATGCCCCAATTACCAGCCTTTTAGTGCCAATTTGAACTTCAAACATTCCTACTACTTTAATTACTCCCTCCTTCTATGTTGCAGTTAATGGCGTCTTTCCTAGAAGACAGGAAGTTCTACGTCTGCGTAGAGGACGCCGAGTCCGCAACAAGAACCATCAGAGCCGGCGTCCCACAGGGCAGCTGTTTGTCACCAGTCCTGTACGCGGCTTACACCAACGACATACCTACTCTGGCAGGCAGGCTCCAAGAGTGGGAGGACGACGTCGAGCTGGCGCTATACGCGGACGATATCGCCTATTTCACCTCGTCCAGAAGAGCCCACATAGCCACTGCCAAGATGCAGCGTCTGCTGGACCTGCTGCCACCATGGCTGGATGAGTGGAGGATGGTCGTCAACGTTGGTAAGACGACCGCTCTGCTCACTCGCCGTCTCAGAAAATTTCCACCTCCGCTGACCCTCAACGGTCAGAAGATTGCGTACCTGAAGTCTGTGACTTACCTTGGGTGCAGGACCGACAGGACGCTGCGCTCTTGCCGGTCCTGGCATCCAAGTTGCCGATAAGAACTAAGCTCCGGATATACAAGATGTATATCCGGACCATCATCACCTACGCTGCACCGGCCTGGTACGCACTTCTGAGCGACCCTCTGAGGCGGCGACTGCAGGCCCAGCAGAATCTGACATTAAGGACGATCGTCGGAGCAGGTCGCTACGTCCGGAACGACGTAATAGCGGCGGACTTGAAGATCGAGAACATCACCGATTTCGTGGCCCGGCTAGCGCGCGGCATGTTTGACCGTGCCGATAACGGGCCACATGAACACCGCAACGGCTTTGCGCCGTTGCACACTCGGCCACCGGACGGGCGACCTCTTCCAAGAGAACTCCTCTCTATATGTGATTAGAGAGTCGAGTAACAACCCACAATGCCGCTGAAAGGCCAACCTCGACTTTTATTGGACAACCTCTCTTTTTACCGTAATTAACCAACTACGGGAAAAACATTACCGATTACGGACTAACCCGGACTTACTATATTATGCCTAAATAGGCTATAAGGACTGGCCCATAGTGATGGGCCATGAGGAACATCCGTGCAATGGGGTACACCCCGAGGCCCGATACCTGCATTGTCCCTCGGGACATTGTAGACGACATCACGTAGACTTTGGCTATGGGCTAAGGGCTCGGGACCCAGTAGGGTAGTAGTGTGAAGAACTACCAGTGACAAGCAGTAGTATCCGATAGTAGCTGAAGTGACTAGTAGCAGTATATAGTGAATAGTGAAAGTGTTAGCTAGCTGAAAAAGGTCGTAACTGATATTCGCAGTTACATAGAGTGAAAGTGTTAGCTAGCTGAAAAAGTTCGTAACTGATATTTGCAGTTACATATAGTGAAAGTGGTAACTGATATCCGCAGTTAAAAGTGATAAAATCAGCTAGTTTAGTTGATAAAAGCTGCTAGTCAGCCAATAGATATTCGATACTACCGTACAATTTAAAGAAATCTTTTGAAATTAACAGTGACCAACCAATAATGAACAACCGTAGATGAACAACCGTGGTGAATAAACAAAAGTTATAAAATTTCGCGACTAATCAATCAGTCGAACCGCAGGCCACTACCTTGCTATTTGTATTTATAAATCATGCATTTTAAGTTGAACCTCAGTCTACAATATCTCAGCGGCACCCACAAAGACAGCAATGAAAGTATCCCCCGGAACCTATAGGTGTAGGACGTGAGTGACTCGCGAAGTATCTTTGACAACATTTACACCGAAGAGTTTCGCCCGTCCGGCACAGAATGCTTTGACTCCAGTAAAAAGGGTCTCCGTTTCTCAACACTCACCATACAAAAAACAACAGCATTAAGCACGAATGGGTCGGCTCAACTGGGATAGGACCACGCTTTCACAAAATACCAGCGTAAAATAGCTACTAAATGCTTCTGTGCTTCGTATGGTGAGGGTAGAGAGCCGACGACCCTTTTTACTAGAAAAGGCATTCCATCTTAATTCTCAAGGATGACATCGCGTCTGCATATTGATTCTTAATTGAAGATAAATGTAGATGTCTACGGGCCACTTCATCCACTTACCATCAGGTGGACTGTGTGTTCGTTTGTCATTTTTATTATATAAAAAAGAAATATTTTATATGCTTAATGAAACACAGATCATAGGTATCAAGCTATTTCTGTGAAGGGTTTAGAATCAGGAAAAATCCGCTGCGTTGCCTGAATAATATGGCTTCACTTGGCTTCAAAATGTTTTATTATTTTTAGATAGTTTTCTTTACTGCCAAGTACGTGGTATATCAGAACTAAAAAGGGGTGAGTAGTGGACATGGCCGTGATTCTTTACGTGAATACGTGTACCTAATGAAACGCATTCAAAATGGCGGCACTCCCCAATTCAACACGCGCGATGCGTCACGTTTTTCACTCAACGTAGAGTGTTCTTTGATCCTTCAGCCATCGAGCGATCTAATTAAATTTCAAATGTAGTTAATAGATGTGTAGTAACAGCAATCGGTATCCCCCAATTTTGTTTCCATCAGTTTCCTGAATTGCCTACCACTGTGGAAGCAAATTTAGAGACGTATTCACGTCAAAAGTAGTTACAAAAGTAGTAAGAACCAGTATAATTACCTGACTCCTGGTTCATCGCTCAGTGGTGATCCATCGGAAGCAAGCCAGTTGATGCGTGGTGGTGGATCCCCACTGGCGGCACAGTGCAGGCGCGCACCCGCCGTCCCCACTGCCACCAGCGCTGGCGGCTCAGCCGTCAGTACCGGCCCCAAAGGTACCAGCTCGCTCACTGATACTATCAAACGTTGAATTTAAGTTTATGGTTCTTTAAAAACAAAGATCTAATCGTGTAGTGTTGGCGTAAGAGTACCTACAATACCATATGCATTTTTTTCCACAATTGTAACAACGCATCTGCATGTTGATTCTAAATCGAGGATGAATGTAGATTCCTATGGGTCACAGCATCCAAGTACCATCAAGTGGATTGTATGCTTGTTTGTTACTGTATTCTTATCTTATAGAAAATATCTTCCCGTGGGTGTCGCAAGCTGCAACAGAGGAAACACTGAAACAGGAGATAGGCAATAGTATATTTCCGATAACAGCTGAATGTTAAAAAAAACTTGGTTGTCATCCCGCTTACCAAGCAATGCAAGTATGGAAATATCCCCTGTTGTGCAAACTATAGGGGAGGCCTGTTTTTGACTGCGGATTTTATAGTTAGAAACAAATGGGATGGATGAAAAGAAAGATCTATGAATAAATGTGGTTGCGGTGTGAAATCTATTTAAGTGTGCAAAATAGTACAAGGGATGGCATAATGCCAAAGGGCATTCTCCCTTAGAATTTTAGACTAAGCAGAAATGAACATGAGAACATGTTCCCTAAAGTTCTATTACATCTGACATTACTACCCGTTCAGATCTTTTCTGTACGCTCGACAGTGGTACAAATGTGCCTAACGCAACGCCCTCCGCCCGCTCGCTAAGGTACACATTATTACCACTCATAATTTATCAGGCAATCCCGACAAAAAAAGGTTTGTCATTAAAAATTATATTAAATTTATACTGAAATGCATAATACAGATATAGACAAAGACAAACTCTTTAATTTGGTACCATAATCTGTCAATTTAAATTCTAAAAAGAGACATAAAAATCATTCTGACCTAATGGCTTTTTACAACAGTAGTGCGTGGTAGTGCGTGAGTTATTTCTGAGTGATTTCTCATTTTCTGTGTGTTTTTGATATCAAAAGGTGAGTTTTATACTTTTGTGTATTCCTTGTAATAAAACAAACACGTAGATATATAATTTGTGGCATAAAAATTGAAAAGTAATTGCCAAATATACTTCGAAATCGGGAAGGCCCATTTTAGCGGTTGGGTCAAAAATGTGTTATTTTTACAATTCTCATAAATTTTCAGTGTAAAATGTAACTAAAAATAGTTTTATAACATATTTCAAATAACTTGACGTTATACTTATTTCAAATTCACACAAAAATATATTTGAAATATTATTCGGAATTCTCATACAGATAAAAATTAATTTCGTTTTTTTTTTTTTTTTTTTTTTTTTTTTTTTTTTTTTTTTTTTTTTTAATATTTTAGTATGAGTAACGAATAGAAACACATAAAACATAAAAATATACATATTTCCGAACATTTTCATATAGATTTCTCCAAAAACAAACATGTGGAATTCAAATTAGTACTAATTTTAGAATAAAAGTGAAGTATCTACTACTACTATGTTATAAAGTGTAATTTATGAACTTTATTACAATTTCTAGCAACTAAAAATAATTTCAATAAGAAACCCTGTAAGTTTTTTCCGTAAATATTGTCTCAAAGTGAAAATATAGCAAAATTTGCAAGATAGCAAAAAAATTGCATTTCCTGCCATTTTATGTCGCGAGCCAACCGGCGAATCGACTAAATTCGCCTTCCGAATATACAGGTTAACATTTTCTATGGTCACCTCTTATAAAATCTAAGAGATGAAAAAAGTTGACCCTCTTACATTATCTCGCCCATAAAATGTATTGTTGAAACCTAGTGTAATATAACAAAATATAACCTACTATATTGGACCTAGTTAGTTAAATTTATGAAAAATAATTAATTCTAGAAAGTTAAAGCTAGCTTTCGTCAACTATGACGTCATGACTTCAAATACCTCGGTCTTGTCCATGACCATGAGTGCTGTAAAGTGCCTAAATCGTATAAAAATTGAAATTAAACAATTGTAGTAGTGAAAAGAGCTAAAGTATAATAAAATAAAAGGAAAATTAAATGAAAATGAAATAACGAGCGTAGAAGTCTGACTGGGTCAAATGTTTGGGATAGGTTAGAGGTCGCTCCCACCGATTTCTGCAGCTAAATACCAGTGTTTGTACTGCCGTGTTCAGGTGTAAGGTATATAGAGAGTCCGTATAGTACAGGCTGTGAGACATTCCATCTTAATTTTCAGGGTCGCCAATAATTCTGTAGCCTTCTTTGTTAGAAGATGGCTGCCGGTGGCCACGGCTACAGGAGCAAGTTATCACAACGTGAACTGTAAGGTCATTTGTTCTTTCAGTTTAATAAATAAAATAATCTTCTTTTTTATTTTCTTAGAAAAATTGTTAAACAAATGAATTTGAAAACGTTGTATTTTTGTTTACAAAACTTTGTACATAATGCGTTGCGTTATGATAATACTCAACATATTATTTCCATAATGTTTATTTCATTTTTTCATTTAGAAGGATATTGTACTGACAAAAGATATTCCGCTGCAGTTAAAAAGATTTCATTAAACTTTTGGGCGCGGGTGCCCATTGTGTCTCAAGTGAATCATAAATAAAAATATCATTTCAAGTGGTATCTCGGTAAAACTTCTCAAAATTTCATCAAAACGCTGGAAAAAGGCGCGCGACTCTTTGTTATCTCTTTAGTTTAAGCTACAGTAACAGTTTTATCTCGGGTCGGGCGTTTTAATACTAAACCCTGCCTCTCCAGACCGAGCGCAAACTTTTAACCACTTAAAAGTACGAGGGCGGATGGAGTTACGAAGATGGTAGACTAGAAAAAAAGCAGAAGTTTCCGAAACTTTCACCGTGGTCGCTCATGAATCGTCCTCAAACGTGTAATTCAGTTGACTTCGTGTTTGCTGGAAGTAGTTTGTGTTTACTTTAACAGATAACTTCAGCGAGCTACACGCTCAGCTCGAGTTCGCAAACAAACAAAGTAGCGGAATTATCGCACAACGTAATTAACTAACGCGGATGTCTTTGTTCTCAGTAACTATTCTAGGCAAAGTGCGACTTGGCAGAATTTAGAATAAAATTAGTACTGTTAACACTCATAGTGTAGTGGCAGCGTAAGTGAAGTCAATTAACCCCCAATAATATCCGTAATATCCCGCAGATGTTATAGAAGGCGACAGAGTGATACTGAAACAATAAATGGGTAACAGTGTCTTTTTGATAACAACTAAATAATAAAACTACAACTTCTGCCTAGCGTGGCAACTATGTATATATTTGGTCTTAACCTATGAAATTGCCGTTTTTTATGAAGCAAAATAATGTATTTTTTATATATTTTTTATTTCTGTTATTCAAAGTCAATCGCTCCTGCAATCGATGCATCTTTCCCAACACAGTAGCAGTTCATTGTTGGCCTTCTTGCAGAAATCAGATGGATAGGATGCAACAAATTCTTCAAAAGCATTTTGTACTGCCCCTCGGGTATTGAATTTTTTTCCCGCCAAAAAATTATTCGAATTCTGGAAAAAGTAGAAGTTTATGGGTGCAAGGTCTGGTGAGTACCGCGTATGACGGAGAGCTTCTAAATCCAGCTCTTGTAACTTGGAGACCGCTGTTGTGTAGTAATAAGAGGTCGCGCGTCGTCGTAGAGGAGCAGCGGGGACGAGCGATTGACCGAAGCTGGTTCGAGACGTGCGAGCTTCTCCATCATTGTGTTCAGCACTTTAGAGTTCTTTGCACATCTGCAGTAGTGTTTATCTAATTTGGTGGGAAGCTGTGATCAATCACACCGCCGCTAGGTCACCAAACAGTGACCATCACTTTTCTAGGGGTAAGTTTTCGTTTAATGCATTGTTCAGGTGCTGAACCTGGATTCAAGAAACTTGATGAGTACTTTCATTTTTTTGTCGTAAGTGACAATGTTGTTCAAAATTCTGTCATTTATGTGCCTGTTGAGCACTGTAAGGCACGTCTCTTCAGGCACGCGTACTTCACTCTGAGTTCGTGAGACACTTATTTGTCAAGCTTTTTACCTTGTCAATTTGACACAAATGGACCAATATTGTTTTGATGCTATCGTTAAAAGCTGCTGTTAATTCAGCCATAGACTGAGTATCATCAGTTTCCACAATCGCCTCTAATTGGACCAAAGTATCCGGACGACAACTGGGTTTATTTCGCAGGTCAAAAATTTCAGATCGGAATTGGGCAAACCAATAACAGGTGGTGTGTTCGTTTGTAGAATTCACTCCGTAAACGTTGTTGATATTGCGTGCCACTTGTGCCGCGTTACTGCCACGACAGAACTCATATTTCATAATTACTCGAATTTTTACGTATCCATTATGACGAAAAAAATTCAAATGCGAAGAAACATAACGCTTATCAATAAACAAACGACTAATATTTGGTAACAAAAAATTCCATGTTTTAAAAATAAAATTAGTTTGTAATTATAATTCTTAGCCAAACAAAAATTTTATTGACTTAAAATGGCCAGAAATGCAGAGCCGCAAGATGCTATCGTTAAAAGCTGCTGTTAATTCAGCCATAGACTGAGTATCATCAGTTTCCACAATCGCCTCTAATTGGACCAAAGTTTCCGGACGACAACTGGGTTTATTTCGCAGGTCAAAAATTTCAGATCGGAATTGGGCAAACCAATAACAGGTGGTGTGTTCGTTTGTAGAATTCACTCCGTAAACGTTGTTGATATTGCGTGCCACTTGTGCCGCGTTACTGCCACGACAGAACTCATATTTCATAATTACTCGAATTTTTACGTATCCATTATGACGAAAAAAATTCAAATGCGAAGAAACATAACGCTTATCAATAAACAAACGACTAATATTTGGTAACAAAAAATTCCATGTTTTAAAAATAAAATTAGTTTGTAATTATAATTCTTAGCCAAACAAAAATTTTATTGACTTAAAATGGCCATTAATGCAGAGCCGCAATTTCATAGGTAAAGAGATTTTATAATAACAATGTCTAGCTGGCGTCTTTCACAGAAAATGAATAGAAAAAATTGTATAGTCATTACTCAACATTGTTATGGCTTAAATTAGATTTCCTACATACTTAACTTTTTCTAAAATACTATATCCACTAATTTATTTTATGTTGCATTCTATTTTCGTACAGTTATATACATATTTTTATTGATTTTGGGTTTGGTGGCATGTGATTATGGAAAGGAGTGTTGAGTGTTGAGTTAAGTGCTCTTTGGAGTCAGTAAGGGCCATCGTTTAATTTTTTTGCAAATTATGTCAAATAATTTTGACATTTATAACAATATTATGAATTATCTAAGTAACGCTTGATCTTCTAACTGTGTTTAATTGCTCGGGTAAGTGGCATTACACGCGAGTTTTTCATAAACGCCGAGTACATAATCCCTTATAATTGTAATATCTGTGATGTAATATGGCATAAAACCTTATTATGTTTTTTAAATAATTAATCTGTAATGTTGCGTGAGAACATGTATTAATTTACAAGCATTTATGAGAATGTGCAGCGTGCCAGAGAGGTGGCAGAGGAAAATGGAACAGGAGACGGGCAGCAACATCCTAATAACAATGCGTGGATACTAAAAATATTTAAAAAATCTCGACTGGCCAATTCACTTGACAAATGTGGCTACTATGGCAAATTGCCCCTGTGAGTGATGAATATTAAAAATGCAAACATACACTTTAAGTACAATAATTTCAAAATACAAGAATTTCTTAACACATCTGTAAGCCGCGCAGCCGCCAAAAGTAGCAAACATACCTTTAAAATTATATCCAAAAAGCAGGAAACTTATCAGCAACATATCGCAACCAGATATCGATAGGATTTCCTGCACCTGTCAACAAATAATAAATATTTTTAAGAATATAATAATTTTGTTGTATTATTATATTTGGATAAAATATTTTGTAGGTAGGAAGTATAAAAGATTAGTAACCTAAAGTAGCAATATACTGGTCATATAGCTCGAAGAACCGACAACCGGTGGGAAAGAAAGGTTCTCCAGTGGCAGCCTTATACCGATAAGCGAAGGGGCGGCCCCTTACTAGATGTAGTGACGAACTGGTATGACATGCTGTAAGTTGACGGATGCAAGTGGCTCAGGTTCATGGTATGTGGTATTCCTTTGGGGAGGCCTATGTTCAGCATTGGACTTGTGACTAACTGTGATAAAGTCAGAATGCCAATATTTGTTTTACATTTACGGTATGTATTGCGTAGCCATTATTTATCACATTAGTTATATTTCACTCCTACACTAATTTAACTGATGACTGTGATGTTAAGATTAACATATTATGCTTCTCGTTCAAAGCCGCGGGTGATCTTATATTTCTTTCACTCTTACCCATATCGTTAACAAGTCTATCTCCACTTCTAAATTTTCTAGCGCTGGAATAGCGTACACATTGATTTATATAATCCTAGATCAGTAATAACCGCGCCAAAGCGTTGCCACTGCACATATGGCCACAGTCATATGCCTAGCTAACGTGAGTCCATTGTTCAATGTGACGCCGACAGAATTGAGCCGCGACAAAAATGGGTAAATGTGTAGTGAAAGAATGCTATTCAAGGTCACAAAAACGTAATAAATCAAGCGGCATCACTTTCAACACATAATTTTTAGTTCTTGTTTTCATATAAACGTAAAAGAACCTCAAATAATTAAATAAAATTATCGAATATTGCCATTTAGGTTCAATGTTGCCACTTTTCCGCATTTGTGATTATCCTACATTAATGGGAGACTATATAATTAATGGAGTAAGTTAATTTGTTACCTCTGATTTTAAATATTTTGGAAATTATAAAAAAAAAACTACGTTTTAACATTCGTACAAAATAATTATTAATTCTTATTTTAGTTTATTCATGAATTATCTATTAAATATATTTCATTACCTATTTTATATTAATAATTTTATATTATTTATAATTTCATATAAATTTTATATTAATTATATTTTATTAGATACCTATTTTATATTGTTTGATTTATTAGAACCATAAATATACGTTTTATTTCATCATTATCTTACTTATATTCATCTGATAAGCTTTGTATCCCTTTTTTTCTAAGGGGACCTAATAAAGATTTTATAATAAAATATTCTTTTTTAATATAAAAACAATTAACTGAAGCTTAAAAAAACTCATTTTTATTGCGTATTTTAGGTAAAATTTCATATAGTAAGCCACACCAACCCGCCATTGCATGTTTGTGTGTCTATCTTTATCTAGTCTTACGACGACGATATTGTTTTCGCAACTTGTGTAAGTGAGATTGATATATGTTTACTTAAAATTGTTATTAGTTTCAAAGCTACGTCGTCGCGTTTGGATAGTGGTTACACTTTTTTCGACGCGCGGTAATGTGGTTTGCCCCTCTAGTGTTGTATAACTCAATGAGCGTACAGGTAATTTCTCTCCCTGAGAAGGCCCAAGCCTCATATTTTACCAACTTTCGCCCCATTTCCTTTCTTTCGTTTATATCTAAGTTCCTAGCGAAATTAGTTTTTCACCAATTAAAGTTCACTGTATTGGTATTGTTAGATTTTAGCAATGCCTTCCATACCGTTGATTTTGATAACTTAATGAGTTTGTAATGTTCTATAAACATATCTCCATTAGTGGTTACTAAGGCGTTTACTTTTTTTCTTCCCATTGCCACTAAGATTATTATAACACAATTTTTACTCTATATTCTTGATGGTGCGAGCGCAAGCTAATTTGATTCAACTGAAGATCAACTAAACAAATTGGAGCGTATTCAAAATCTAGCTATTATTTACAGACTCTAAATAATAGCTAGATTTTGAATACGCTCTAACAGTGGTAGAGTCACGCGTCAGCTTTTGCTGTCGCACGGATGGGCTGGCTCAAACCGGGATGGTACCACGATCACACAGAATATGAGCGTAAAGTAGAGAGTTACCTCTGCGTTTCGCTATGTGAGTACCAAAGACCCAATTCCCCACCCCCCACCTCCCTTAACATGGTAGCGGAATCAAATGAAGAACTACCCCAGAAGGGTACCAGCACCCCTTGTGAAGAAGAATCCCTCGCTGAGCACCCACGACCAAGTTATTTTACTCTTCCTAAGCCTGAGGGCTCAGGTTGCCCCGCGTATTCTGGGGGGAGGGGGGCGCAATTCCACTCGCAGCAAAAACTGCTCGGAGCAAACGGATCAAACGCTGTCCATCTGGAGACGGCGAAGCCGGCCTTGCTTTTTTTAACCGAGACTCAGGTGTCCTCTCCAGCTGATACTTCATATCTCTCCTACCCGGCGTACAAATTAGAACATTCATTTGTGCTCCGGGCAATGCAAACTGCACCCACATTATTCTGACGGTCGCTAAGAAAATTGGTATGGAGTTGGACGATAAAGACGTCGTATCAGCAGAACGCGTGGGCCCACTTCGTTCGGCGAAACAGGACAGCACAACACCGCGCCCAAGACGTGCGCCTTGCACGCCGTGATACACGGAACGGCCTGCTTCAAGCTGCACGCTCCAGACGTAATCTCAACAGCGATGGCCTCGAATTACCTGGATCCACCAAACCGTAATATCTTAATAACCGCTTGACAAGATTTAACCGTCAAACTACAAAAAGCACGCTCCCTTACCCGCGAAGTACAATTCAAATATGTATGGGTACGGGAGGGAAAGATATTTGTGCGCAAAGAACATGGGAAACCGCGGATTCGGATTAGAAATGAAATGGACTTATCAAAGGTTTTTAAGTATAATGACAGCTGATATCTTTCCATCCCATACACACCAACTAACTATTTTTTATGTGTTTTGGTGTCGTGCAAGGAATGTATTTAATCGTTTCTTTTAAATTGACTTCCTGAAATCTGTAATTGATACTATTCTTCACAAACAACTAGCACCTAAATCACACTTTCTGACACACCGTACACAACCCACTTATTCATCACAAGTTTTATATTACTTTAAATATGTATTATTATCATATCAAGTCATTATATCCTAAATGGTTAGTATTAAAAATAAATATCTAAAAATAGGTCTATTAAACGCCAGATCTCTGAATACTGGGCAGGATGAATTTCTTGTGAGTGTCCGTAATCACACTTCTGATATATTAGCAATAAATGAAACGTAGTTAAAAGATGGAGAAGATGAATTTGCGCCTATAATACCAAAATATAAGTTTGTGCATAGAGGTAGGCAACAAAAAAGGGTGGAGGTGTAGGCTTCTATATTAAGCAGGAAATAAATACTAAAGTACGGCAACACCCAGCGTCATCACTAGAGCAGATGTGGCTAGAAATTCAACTCCCGGGAGCTTCAATGGCCCTTGGCACGGCCTACAGACCTAACAGTGTTGGTGTTACAGAAACACTGGACCCTCTGTGTGTGTGATTGAAAATTGATTGAATGTGATTACACTTGCATACTTGGCGATTTTAACGTAGATATGAATAACAAACATAGTAATAGAGCAAAAGATATAATGCAATTCTGCTATCAACATAACCTTGAACAACTCGTCAAAGAACCAACGAGAGTCACTGATCAGACTGAAACTATTTTAGATCTCGTCATGACTAACACTCCCTCAAGATGCAAAAACATTAAACTTTAGCGAGATAAATAGTCTATAGAAATAATTCCACAACATTGACAGTTAAAATGTTTACTTTAATACACACAAGCAGGAGATACACAATTTAGCACAAACAAGCAGAAGATATACAAGCAAAGATGAAAGAGTTTATAATAAAAATACAGTCTAGAAAAAGCACAATCAATATCAATCGTAATACTTAGAGTCTATGGCGAGAACAAAGGATTAGCGTTAGCGAGCAACATGCGTTCCGCGTCGTATCGGTAGAACGACTGGTGAACGCGGTGCGCGGACGCAGGCGATCCTTTTGCCAGCTGAGTTAACGGTATTCCGGGCGGCGCGTTCAACGCCCGGCTGTTGCTACGTGCATTGTGTTGAGAGTATATAGCGGTGTAATATATAGTCGTGTAAAAGTATTGTATATGTTGAGTGTAAGAGAGTATGTATGTGTGTATCTGTGTGGCATATGTGTGTGTGTATAATGTAGGAAAGTAGCCTACATTCACTCCCCCCCAGAGGCCATCTTATAGTCTATAATAGTCCGGGAATCTAACACGGCGTCCAGACCTTGTAATTGAACCCGGATGGGACCCTTTAATATTCTCTGAGGAAGCGGCCTGAATGTGACTGTAGCTGCTACCGTCAGCTAAAATGTAAGCCGGTTTAAGTCTGTCGATTGAGACATTCATCTCTTTGCCTTTTACCAGGAGTTTAAATACCTTATCTCCTCTGGCGAGTACCTTGTGCGGACTGAGTACGCAGGTTGCAAGCTCGTACGCGAAGCGTCTTCTCTTAAGAAGACGTGTTCAGTAGTTGCGAGATCCTTGTATACAAAAGTTTTTTCTTTTGTGTGGCGTGAAGCTGGGACAGGTTGCAAATGTTTAACAAAATTATGCAACCTGGCTGTAAAATCGGTTATATCCGACGTAACATTTATGGTGGGGTCAAAAAATTCACCAGGTAGCCTAAGTGGTTCTCCATATAGCAGTTCGGCAGACGAAGACTGCAAGTCTTCCTTAAATGCACTACGAATGCCAAGGAGAACTAAAGGTAAAGATTCAGTCCAATGTTCATCTGCATGGCACATGATCGCTGCCTTGAGCTGCCTGTGGAAACGCTCTATTAAACCGTTGCATGCCGGATGGTAAGCTGTTGTTCTTTTATGCTGGAACCCATTTATCTTCGATAAGTATTGGAACAAAGCGGATTCGAACTGTCGACCGCGATCTGTAACAATGTCTACTGGACAGCCGTACCTAGCTATCCATCCAGAGAGCAGTGCTTTGGCAACGGTTTCCGCAGTTATATCTACGATAGGTACGACCTCTGGCCATCGTGTAAAGCGATCGACTGCAGTGAGGCAATATCGAAAGCCTTGCGATAGAGGTAAGAGGCCCCACAAGATCGATGTGGACGTGCTTGAACCTTGCACGCGGTAGGTTATATGTGCCTAAAGGCGCAGATACGTGTCGCGTCACTTTGGCACGTTGGCAAGCCAAGCAGGCACGTGACCACTCTCTGCAGTCCTTCCTGATGCTAGGCCACACAAAACGCTCAGCAACTAGTTTTGCTGTAGCGTTCGCGCCTGGATGGCTCAAAGAATGCATACTTTCAAAAACTTGTCTGCGCAGCACTTTAGGGACAAATGGTCTGGGAGTCGGTGTACTGACATCGCAGTACATGCATGTTCTACTCCCAGGAATGTCATACTTCTCTAAGCGAAGGGATGATCCACCTTTGAGAAGTTCAGCCAGTTCGAGGTCTGATGATTGAGCTTCGGCCAATGTACTGAGATTGACGGGCGCTTGCAGTTCTTCAATTCGAGATAAGGCATCGGCAACAACATTGTCTTTACCAGATATATGCCTTATGTCGGTCGTGAACTGTGCAATGAAGTCTAGATGTCTATACTGCCTAGGTGAACAGTTGCCTTTCCTCTCGCGGAAAGCAAAAGTCTCTTCTGTACTGTGTATTATTCAATCCAATGACTTTAATACCTTGGTCATGATATACCGGATAGAGTTCTTCGGTCAGCTGTAGAATTTACACAAGCGACTTATTCTTATCGTACCAAACACTTTAAGAACTCCTTCACAGTCGAGGCCATCTACTTATGAAATTATGTGAACTGATTCCCTGCAAATCCGTCGGAGGAAAACACTAGATAAGTTTAAGACTGACGTATTTATTTAATCTTATGTATGCTTATATAATCTTATGGATGTCTATCATACTTTATTGTATATATTAGTGTATTAAATATTTTGTTATTGTTTGGGTTTGCTTTATTCAGGTATTATAATATAAACCATCTCCCTCTGTTCAATATAACCATTTTTTACTGATCTTAAGATTGTCTGTAAGAGATCGATTTTTAGCCTACCTACTCCTTAAGTTTCGCTCCTTAAAGTCTGTTTTTATCATTTTTGTGGTGTACAATAAAGATTATAACAATAATAATAATAATGTGACCAATAAAAGCACGAAACACTATTTAAATATTTAAAATTATAAAAAATTTAAAAAAATAAAAAATAAAAAATAAATAAATATATCCAAAGAATTATCATACTACAAATTTAATAACTCAATTGGATTTTTAGTATTATCTGCAGTATTCGAATCTGTTCGTCATCGATCGTTAAAAAAGTTACCATATTTTATTTATCCAAATCTGGAATTTTACCGAGAATAGTTCGTGTTGTAACTATGTCTTCATATGCATCAGGTACCTAATTGATTGTCAATGAATCAAGTTATTTCTAACTTTCCATCAATATTTGTCCATCCGTAATCTGTTGGTGACATGTTAATAATAGTTATATTGTGTGCATTCCTCCGATATTAAATTGCGCGCAATATATTTTATTTGCAATAAGTGTGGCCATAGTTCTGATTGGCGAGGTGACAAGCAACATGCATCATAATTACGGACGCTTAATCAGAAATACTGAGACGTATCTTTTATTACGTATGTCTTTTTGAACGTCTAAGTTGACGTCCGCTAATTTTATTTGATCATAAATATCATATCAATAAAATCATCAATAAAATGTTTATTCAATATTTACACCTGCAAATATCTTCTGAAAAACTTTTGCATCTATAAAAATTGCAGAGGTTTCCCGTAACCTGTGTGTGCATAAAGAGCTCACAGTGTTAGAGAATTTATTGAGCGAAGTTTAGTATAGAGTGCGTATACGTAAATATAACAACGTGTATTGTTAACTCCAAGATCCATCCATAGACGGTTTTTAGTAATTCGACAGATTATGTTTTTTAAATATTTTTGCATTTTTTTTTATTCAAATAAAAAATAAATCGCGCTCGAGAATGTCAAGACAACGTCTTTTTTGCAAATTTGTAATCCTCCTACTCACTTGCGTTACGATCAAGTCGTCAGAATTGATCGTAGCGCAAGGGAGTGGGAGGGAAGGGAGTGGCTCTAATTTCTGAATGCACTCTTTTTAGCTGGTAATCAACCCACCTTACCTTATTCTGACGCGCTTTAGTATTTCTGATGATCGATTTTTTACAAACCTGATTGACCACCCCAGGCACGGTCCTATATAAAGGACTTATATATGGTAGAGATACTCAGCAGGGTGCCTGGTTCCTTATCCACTCATCTGCCACGCTTAAGTTAATCCCAAAATCCCCACTTGGGCTCCGCTAATTCGTAGCTTCATTTTTATATAATAATAATCGTCAAGTTAAAAATATGCTTTTTCACAGACCACCCTCTAACCACCGTACTTACATTTAGAATTTGCTCTCTGTTATCTTTACAAAAAGAAAGATTTATAGCTCGAAGTTTGTAGAAGTGTCGTTAATAAAAGGGAAATGAGTTTAAATTTTTGATACGAATTTAGAATCGCTTTGTGGTTATGTATTTAGGTGAGCGTTTTAGCTCATGGATTTTCTGATAAAGCATCTTCACATTTACCTTTGTGGCCGAAGTAGGAAAAGGGGAGATCTCCCGGCGAGCAAGGTGTTCTGCCCGGGGAGCGGCCAACAATCCGTGTGATAGTTCGGAGATGTTCTATATATACTGTTTATGATTCGGAATGTTGATGTCGCGATTTAGGCTTCGGTGTGTTTTCGCTTGTGGCGCGACGACAGCGCCGCTACATCACCCCCCTGCTCAGACCGGAGGTCGATAGTGCGGTCTCGTTGTCGACGAATGTGCAAGTGCCAGGAGATTGCCTTGTAGTCTGCGGTGAGTCGAGAAGAAGGCAAGTAATCTGCGAGAGTGCCGTGAAGCAGAGGCGAGCAGTAAGGCTCAGAGCCTTGCTGAACACTGTAGCGCAGAGAGTAGCTTGAAGGAACAGGAAGCATTATTATTCCAGTGCTGCGATGAACCTTGTGAAGCTAGATGGCTTGCAGGATATGAAGACTGCAGACGATATCTGCTCGGGAGCGAATGGGTGGGGTATTCAATGACGATGATGAAGCTTGAAGTTTCCGAAGGTTGTTGGTTGCGTGTTCAGATCACGTCGTGGTCACCACTGTGGCCGAAGTAGGAAAAGGGGAGATCTCCCGCCGAGCAATGTGTTCTGCCCGGGGAGCGGCCAACACTCCATGTGATAGTTCGGAGATGTTCTATATATACTGTTTATGATTCGGAATGTTGATAGCGCGATTTAGGCTTCGGTGTGTTTTCGCTTGTGGCGCGACGACAGCGCCGCTACACCTTCTTACAAAATAAATTTACGACAATAACATGGTAAGTTTTTAAAAAAAGACTTTAAAAATGTTTGTTTCAAGCGCCATAAAAATCTCAGGCGTACACCCGGCAAATCCCAAGCGGTCGCATGCGACCGCACCAACCCACAGCACTTAAAACAATTAAAACTTATATTGGCCTACAAAACGGCCATTTTGGAGACCCCAACTTCCGAATGGAATGGTTGCTACAATGACTGGTTCCATCGTATGGAAAAATGTGTCGCGGAGAATACTTCGAAAAGTTATAAATATATTTTTTAAATAGTAATGTTGTGTCACTTCCTTGAGTCCCGAAATTTTCAGTGCCGCCCTCGTACAACTACAATATAGGTGCAGCATGGTTAGCCACGTACAAAAGATAACCAACTATGCTTAACTACTAATGTCAATTACATTTACATTTAAAGTTGCTAAAAATAGTTTCTGTGAATAGGCTCTTGAACTAAACCTTGTTTATTTATGTTCAGTATAAAGCCTGCCTATGTGTGTACACGTAATTTAGAAGTTTTACTAACACACGCGGGTGAGCATCTCCTGTATAATGTTTATCGCCACTTAGCTGTTAACAGTACTTGCCTTGTTCCCTGCTATTACCCCGAGTGCGTTACATGAGTGGCGGGGTTTAAGAGCCTCTTTGTACAACGTGTTATTCTATGTGACCTTTTATTTAGTACGTTATCAAAGACTTTAAGGCAATGTAATGTTTGAAAAGGATGGTTTTGGTTACAGAAGATTTAAATGGTTGGCATAATGATTTCTAATATTTACACGAATTGCGTTGAATTATTTTACTTATTTGCGACTGCAACCTCCCTAACCTCCCTCGTGACTATGGGTGATGTAAAGCACTCGAAACATTGGGAATTAAAAATAATGATTTCTTAAATTTACGCGAACACATTATATAAAACCACTTATTTATACGGATTTTATAGCGTTTAATTAACTTATTTTTTATCTTGTTATTTTTAACTTATTTTGACAGCACCCATTGTTACGGTGGGGACTGTAAAAATCAAGGGAGTTAAATGCGATCGGTAAAAATTAATTTTATTAATTGGTTGTGGGTTTTTTATTCAAAAAAAGTTACGCATCTTTCTGTAATAATAACTTCTCTTGTAATACGGTTTTGCATTGCATATATAAATTGGACTACTTCAACCCAAAACAATTATTTGTGACCTATATACATTTTTTGCCGTGTAGAAAATAATAAAAAACTGCGGTTTCCAAATCGCCTGCCATGCGTGGCAACTACGACAACATCCCACCCCATGAGACAAACTGTGGGGGAGACCTATGTTTAGCAGTTGACTTTAATAAGCTATAATATATAAATATTTGGATCGTAGAAACATTTGAAGCCGTGGCAACTCAGGGGCACTTACCGTTATCACTGTACGTGAGAAATAGTAAGTTCTAATTTAACACACATATGTATTATTATTAATTATAAATTAAGTATAATTTTATTACAATAAGAATTATATTTTATCTACGTTGAAATAAATCTATACTATTCTATTCTAGAACCGAAGAACCTGTGGTGTAATAGATAGGCAATACAGTCGTAATTTTATCAGCTCTTACAATGTTTATTATTTATTGGTGATTTAGGTGAGTAGGAGTTGTCAGTTTGATAAACCTACTAGAGAGAAAGGCAATTTATTTATAAAATATTATTACAATTATCTTCATAGTAGGATATTCTTCAATATCATAGAGACGATATACATACATAAATGACACCAGGACAACTATTCAGACACACAAAAGTTCTTTGTAGGCCATACAAGCACTTGTATCTTGCGGGTTTCAAACCAGCATCCCGAAGCGCCACAACTAAATTCCTAGCAACTAAAGTACTGAGCCGTCACTTGTTCTTGTCGTTATTCGTTTTCAAAGAAATTATTGCCTGCTCTTCTGTTATATTTCATACGTAGTAGAGCCACGTTGTAGCTTATATTGCAGGGTTGTAGCACGAATGGGTCGGCTCAACTGGGGTAGAACTAGGCTCTGACAAAATAACAGCTTCATGCTGCCATATTTTTTACGGTGTCTGAAAAGAAATGGGACCTTTTCTTTTGGAAACGAGGCACTACATCGTAGTCCTCAGGGTTGACTAGGCATTTGTATTTTCAATCTTAATCGAAGTTAAATGTAGATATCTATAGGTTACCCCATCCATTTGCAATAAAGTGGACTGGACCGCTCTGTGACCGCTCGCTTTTTACCTTTGTTCTATAAAACAGAAACAGAAACTTTTTTATTCAATGTAGATTATAAACACTACCTATTGAAAGTCACTTTTTGCTTTTACCTCTGGTTCACAAAAAATAAAACCTCTGTCCTGGGAGGGACCAGCAAGAAACCCAGCGAGACTATATTTTATTTTCAAATAGTAGCTTACATTCATGTTTACAATTAACAACACAAGACATATTAGAAATAACTTGGTAGCGATCACCCTTCCCAGGGTTTATTATCATCCATAAATTCCGTAATATTATAATAACCCTTTTTATACAAAATTAGTTTAATAAAATTTTTGAACTTCTCATATGACAAATTTTGTATATTTTCTAGGATTTTGTTGTAAAAGCGTATACATCGCCCCAAGAATGAATTACTGAATAGATGGAGTCGAGTAACTGGTACTACTAACTTGTGTCTGTTCCTAGTATTTTCAGAATAAATGTCACATATTTTTGCAAAACCACTTTTATTTTTGTGTACGTACATGAAATTTTCATAAATGTTTTGAGAGGCTGGAGTTTATATATTAATTGACTTAACATTTTGTCTCAGTGACTCTTTTGGTTTTAAATTTTATTTTGTTTCAATGGCCCTGTTCTGTAAAACACAAGTACTTTTCCGTGCGAGATTCAAACCCGCATCATGAATCGCCACAACAAAATATTTAGATATGATGTAGTACTGCGCAGTCAGTCGTTCTGTCGTTTTTATTTTCTGAAAACCTATTACCAGGTCTATCAGATTGGTATCTTAATCTATCACAACCCCCTACTGCAAACAAAATATTTCAAATTGTTTCCAACTGTTTAGTCAGGCGGGCTCTATTTAAAGTTGGTTCTCTATAACGTTCCGACGATGATAGCTGAGTGCTTAATTATTATCTGTCTTCGACTACACGTTGAGAGTTCCTTGCAAATGAATTTTCATTTTGTGAAGAACTTTCGAGACAATAAGTCGAGTGCTTGGGAGATTGTGTGGAACTTCGAAGGGAATATAATAGGGAATAACGTCACAGTTCTATTGAAGATTTTGCTTATAATGTTCTACAGATTTTCACGCGCTGGTTCGAGAGATTTAATTAGGTATTTCCTTTGTTCATTGAGTACAAGAGACTTCTCGATGTTCGAAAAAGGTTGTCAAAAGTTTAGTTTTGCTCTGTGAAAACTTCTTATCCCTTACATCTTTGTAAAAAATTTGAAATTAATGATACAGATTAAATGATACAAACGTCCAATTAAAGTCACTTTTCCTTTACACCTAAATTAAATTTTCTTTCAATAAAAATTCTGACATTGATATTATATTTTTTTAAAACATAACTTCTCTTTCAACAGGATTTTTTTAATCTATGACTAAATGTGAAATAATGCTTGTGAATAAAATATTTACATAGTAATCAGGCAATGAATCAACACGGTTCGATGAGACGGTAATCCAACACGACCTTAGTGAGATAAGGCGCAGGGGCAGGATCAAAGGCTTTATTTGTTTTCAGAGGCTCGGGGTGACATACTGTCAACTTCCTAACTCCTGGTTGCTATTGAAAATTTCTCTATAGAAAAAAACAATAATGGACTTTTGTGCGACCAGGGATTCGAACCCGGGACAATCAGCAATCGCGTTTACGGCCACTAGGCTAATGAGGTCGTCACTTGCTACCTCATATAAATAATAATAAGGTCATACATGCGTTACCACCCATAAGGGCTAAGTCGAAGATTAAACACCTGACAGTCTTTAATTAAAGGGGCTGGAGCTAGAACGTAACGGCGGCTGCCCTGCTTTTTGGTGACAGAAATAAGTAAGAAGGTTTTACTTATCTAGAAGACGGGAGAGAGACGGACCCCATGTTTGTCTTTTTGAAGATAAATTACAGCTTTTCCTTTGAAACAAAACTGTACTGTCTACATTACGAGTACATATACACAGCACGTAAACTCAAGTGCTCTACGACATCATGTGTCCGTTAAATTCCTATATAAATGCCTAAATAAGATCCCTCTATTTGTGTCACTGGCTTCAGTCCTAGTGTTATTCTATGTATATTTTCCAACAGATATGCTACAGCGTACTCAGTACTTTGTTGGTAAGCACTCATATTCTAATTGTCATCTAAGTCAATCTTATGTATCAGTTATAAATTCAGTTTTGGGTTGAAATTTTATGCGTTTAAAAATTGGCGCTTAGTCAAAATTAGGTAGTTGTCCTCGACTCGAAAAATCATTGTTATTTTCTTTTCAAATTATAAATTATATATAATTCAATTATTAACTGGAAGGCTCGGTAATATGAGGCGCCGACATCATCATCGTCATGCTGATTCGGATACCTTTTCGTTGCTGCAAGCCAATGCATTAGTGTTTAATGATTTCTTAAATTTAATTAAGTTAAGTAATAAAATAATTAAGTAAAATCAGTTAAATAAACGCGATAGAATCCGTAAATTTAGTTTTATTCAAAGCATTAGTGTTTATTGGTTTCTTGTTCACTTTGTAGTTTTAATTTCTTTGATTGGGAAAGTGGGGCAAGACGGGGTGTGGGGCAAGACGGAGTGACCGATCTTGAGGGCGAACGAATTAGCCAATCAGGATCGTTTTAGCAGCTGACGTCGCGCCGCCATTTACGGCAATCAGTCATCGAAGTGAGCGGACAAAGACTCCACGCGTTTTATTTCTTTTCTGGAAAAAACTTTTTTTGACAAATAGCTAGTGATTTTTCTATACTATATAGGGCGTGTAATTTCCGTAAATAATAACACCTCGGAATTGATTTAAATGGTATCAAATGTGACAATAACTACACTAACAGGTAAGAACTTGTTTTTCTCTGTGCTGCGTATTGGTTTTATTAAGTATTTTTTTAAATTTGATTCGTCATGCGGGGGCAAGATGGGGTCGGTCGGTCGGTCGGGAACCCCATCTTGCCCCCTAGCCTTTGCAAGCGGCGTATAAATGTCTAATTTTACTGTGTATTTTGTTCTAGAATGGTGAGAAATTATAAAAAAAAACAAGTAGAGGGGATTGGTCAGAAGAAAGTATAAAAGATGCTGTGAAAAATGTGGTTGAAGGAAAAATGGGCTACAAGCTTGCAGCAAAATAATTTTCTGTCCCACAGACAACTTTAGAAAGAAAAGTGAAGCTTGCGCGAGCAAGTTTAGATAAGAATGATCCAATGACTGTTAAATTTAAGGTACCGTTAGGCCCAAAAGAGCACGTTTTTACTGATAATGAAGAGGAAGAGCTATGTAAATAATGGACTGACAATGAAAGACTTAAGAGGTTTAGTCTATAGACTAGCGGTAAAAAATAACAAATGTCATCCGTTTAACAATGAAAAAGAAGAAGCCGGGAAAGACTGGGCATTAGGATTTTTAAAAAGGCACCCAGAACTGTCTATTAGACAGCCTGAAAGTACCTCATCCGCACGTGCTGCTGGTTTCAATAAACAGATGGTAGACCAGTTTATCAATTTTTTGGGCAATGTTTACGATGAACATCATCTAACACCTGATCTTATATACAACTGCGATGAAACTGGTATTTCAGTTGTGCCCAAAACTAAATCAAAAATTATCGCAAGAAAGGGCAGAAAGCAAGTGGGAGCCATAACATCTGCTGAACGAGGTACGACCATTACAGTAGAAATCTGTTTTAGTGCTAGTGGTAATTTTATGCCACCCATGATGGTATATCCTAGAAAAAGAATGGATCCGCAATTTATGATTAATGCTGCCCTCGGAGCTTGGGGAGTTTGCAGTGATTCGGGCGATGTTCGTCGAATTTAGCGGAGCAACACCTAAGCGTCCTGTTTTGTTATTATTGGATGGACATATTACTCATACGAAGAACATTGATCTCATAAATGAAGCACGCACTCACGGCGTTATCATTTTATGTTTCCCACCACATACAACTCACCGTCTTCTGGTTGCAGACGTTGCTTACATGAGACCGTTAAGTACCTACTACGATCATCAAATCATGGCGTGGCTTCGCAGAAACCCAGGGATGACTGTCACTGTCCGACAAGTAGCTGAATTTTTTTGGAAAGGCGTTCATAAAAGCGTCTACGATGTTAAAAGCTGTCAATGGTTTTAAGAAATGTGGGATTTGGCCGTATGATCCAACAGTATTCTCTGAGACCGACTTTGCTCCATCTTTGATGACAGATATTCAGCTTAATGTATCCGGCGCACCTGCAAGCGATAATAGTTCGTTGATAATGGAATCGTCATCCACAGAACCAGCAACAAATAATCAGAATGCGCCAATTATATCTGAAGCCATTTCTGTTGCGGCAACTTCGACGGATGCAGCAGTGACGCCAGTAACAGTGGAAACAGAAACATTGTCGAGACTTGATACTGCCGCTAGTATTTCTGCGAGTACGTCGCTATCAACTAATCTGGTTATTGCACTTACTGTGCTACCTAATACAATGTCAATTGTCAACCCCTGAACCAGGATGTTCTTACTGGCTCGATAACTCCGATCTACACGAAAGACCACGAACTCCGCAGCAATCAATATTTGGTGTTGTAAGTCCGCAGCAAATAATACCCTTTCCAGCAACTACAAAAACATCTCGCTCAACTAGAAAACGAGGAAAAACCGCGGTGATCACATCTTCGCCGTATAAGAATGAGTTAGAAGAAACGATTAAGAAAAAGGATCAAGCGGAAGAGGATAAACAGAGAAAAAAAGAGTTGAGGGAACTTAAAAAATCTGAAAAAGACCCGGCAACTAAGAAGAAAAGAGTAACAAAGAAGAAACAAGGGGCTAAGAATAGATCATTAAACGAGAATAGTGACAGCGATATTGAAAATACACCTTGTTTGTATTGTAAAGGCCTATATTTGGACTTAAAAGAAGGCTGGGCTGCTTGTTCAGCATGCGGCAAATGGGCTCACTGCAGCTGTGCAGGTGTGGACGACGAAGATGCAGATACCGTGTTCACTTGTGAACATTGTGAACAGTCCTAAATGCTCGTTTGCTGCGTACCCCATCTTACCCACGGGGTACCCCATCTTACCCTAGGGGTGGGGCATGATGGGGTGAATGGTGTATTTCTACTTTTTGATTTTTTTTAATTTTATTATGTTGATAAGACTGCCAAATACTCGTTAACAATGAAGACTGATTATCTAAGAAGATTATAAGAATAAAACAAATTAATAAAACTCTTTACGGTCAATTTTATTTAACATCAAACCTTAAGGACCCCGTCTTACCCCACTCTCCCCTAATATGCGTGTCTGCCGGATAAATCATTAATTTATTTATTTAGTTTTAAGAAAGACAAAAAATAACCATTTATTTGATATACGCATTTAAATAAAAAAATATAAATCATAATCATAAATCATAACATTTACGCCTGTCACCCTGAGGTGTAGGCGGAATACCAACTTCCATTTGGCACGATCCTGACACATCTCTCTCACCTCTTTTACATCCGTATACCACGTATACATGCTCGTCAGTGAAGAATCTGGTCCATTTTCAATGTATCACAGTCAGTTTGGTCGATAAAGTCGATTAAATTTTTACCAGGGCGTTCATAAAATTAAGTGATTAAAATACGCCCATATCAGTCTTAGAATGATTTTGCATTAACAAATAACAACCAGGAAAAAAGAAAGCTCTATGATGCGTATTACAATAATAATGCTTCAAATTTAGGCAGTGGTTAAGCGTTTGGAGGTAACAACGCGGGTAAGTATCCCGTACGGAGCAGCGTTACGTATCACCTACAAATAATTCCATGCCAGAATATGTATCCCTCTGTTATTCATGTATATAAAATTTAAAAGCAAAGTCTAGTGTGACGCAGGGTCTGAGCTTTGAGTTACAACACTTAGAACCGCGGCATCGAATACCGCACGGAACAAGTATTTTGTGTGGCCTGCAAGAGATTGTTCCTGATCTAGACGTTTGTTCTTGTGCAATTTATGGATGCAAACTGTCTCCACGATACAGGAGGAAATCCAAGTGTGGAAGTAATGTATTTTTTAAATATGTAATAGATATAAACTCAAAGTCAAAGTATTTCAATTAATTTCTTATACGAGTATAATTTAATTGTGATTCCTACGTTATTTTTGCTAACTTTGAACAGTATTAAACTTACATTTTTAGTGCAGTTTATTAAAAATATTTATGTTGTTTCCCATTAAAACAAACAAAACTGCTTAATATTTATTTTAAATATTTCTTTTACAAATATCCAATTTATTTATTCATTTAAAAGATATTTATTGCACATACGCCGTACAATTGGCGGACACAATGCTTTTAGGCATTCTGTACCAGTCAACAACGAGCTTAGCAGAGAAACTTAAACAGGTAGCATAAAAATATGAAAATATGTATAAAAGTAAATAGTAAAGTTTTACAGCCTATATACGTCCCACTGCTGGGCACAGGCCTCCCCTCATTTCTGAGAGGGTTTTTAGGGCATAGAGGTGGCCGCCGCGCTGCCCCAATGCGTGTTGGCGAACTTCTTCAGACATGCTGGTTTCTTCACGATGTTTTCCTTCACCGCCGATCACGTGGTAAATCAGCACTTAAAATCGCAATTAACAATTTAATAGGTGCCGGCGGGCATCGAACCCAGGCTACTCGCGTACTGTTATATTTATAGCGAGCGTTAACCATCTGAGCTACCACGGCTTTCGGAAAATATGTATACATGAATATAATTATAAAACTCACATAAAATACATGTAAATACACCTAAATAATACTACAAATAAATCATTTACATTATAATTGCGAAATAGCATAGGTTATTTCTAATACCAGTTTTTAAATTCACTCGTAAGAAAATTGAGAATACGAAAATTGTCTTTTACGTATACATATTATTTGAGTTCTGTGCAACGAACGTTGGTTATAGCTTTTTAAATAGTTTTAATAAAAAAAAAAATTGTAAACTGTCTTGAAACAGTAAATTTTTCTTATATTCTAATAAAAACTATCGTATTTACAAAGCAAAACAATTTCGTATATGCGAGAATTCCATTACAACTTTATTAAAATAAACATCTGAAAATTCTTTCAAATGATTCACCGGCGCGTAACATTACGCCCAACTTGCGATGAAACAATAAACAAATATCCTAAACATTTGTTATACACACACCTGTATAATATGCTGTCACAGCGCGGGGCAAATCCGGTATTAGAGTCCAACACGATATATTAGCACTGAACATTACAAAAATAAATACATTTTGCGTATTAAATCCATGCAAAGTTTAATTTCGCAACTGTTCGAAATTTCGCGCGTAAATACAGTGTTCTTCACTGCGCTATTAGAGACAAGTCCGTCCCAACCCGCGCTCGAGATCGGAATGAGCTTGGAGGTTCGGAGCGACCATCCGATTCGGCTCTCCACTACTCCCTATAACTTTGTTTTACGTAACACGTTGTCCTTTTAAAATAGAAAGGGGATACTTTTTTAATTAACTGTAATGGAAATTGAAATATCCGTGAACCTTTTTTTAATTTACGTTATTGCTCTTATCTTTGTCATCGAAAATTGTCGTTACCTTATTGCGTATCTTTAGGGTAAAGATAAAAGTCCTTACAAAGGCTTTGTTGATGCATTATAGAGCTTTTTAATTACATCTGTACATATCAATTTCTTATATTTACACAAACACTACACATTGATTAAAACTACTTTTACGAATTTTATCGCGTTTAATTTTAATTTTAAATATTTTTATTCTTAACTCCCGACGTTTCGGGTGCTTTCCGGCACCCATAGGCACGAGGGACTGAGGTGACTGACGTCCCGATGTTATTGTTAAACCCGGAGTTCCTTCAGCTTTTTAATTATTATTTATGTTCCGATCTTCGCAGAATGAACTTAATGTGTATTAAAGTCATGCAATGGTAGTATTTTTGGCATAGTTTTAATTTTATTTATTACAGGACCTAGTCTCATTCTTTATTGAAATTAGGATGTTTTTTTTTAATTTTAATAGCTGCACGTACCATCCTTTGAAGGAATCGATGTACTTTCGCGTGGATTTGTGATCTATCAAATCTGATGTAACGGTGGTGGTCGTCTAGGATATGATCACAAACTGCAGACTTCTCGGAGCGCTGGTGTTTCACGTCAGCTATATGTTCTTTTACGAGGGTTTTAATTGATATTTTTTTGCCCTATTATGAGAGACCACAATCAAAATCAAGCTTGTACACTTCTACATCTTGTAGAGGAATATGACACTTGACGGATGAAAAGAACTGACTCATTCTTCTTCGGTAGCTTGTAGAATGTTCTGCCCCTGCAAAAATCCTGCAAAAGTTAAACGATATTTTTGTTATAACAACTAGTTGGAAAATAATCGTTCTTATATTATAGCTATATTTTAATTTCATTAAAAGAAAACTTGTAACTTCCACTGTAATACATTCAAGATTGAAATAGGATGCCATTTCTCTCCTTTTTGTTATTTGCTCCCACTCCTTCATTATGTTCATTGAAGTCCGTTTTTGGATTACAATTTTCTTTTCCCTGAACACTAATTATAACGATCGGTAGTGAATGTTTGCGTAAGGCTTAATACACAAAAGTCGAAGGTCAAATGTTAGATACTAGCTTTGATTTAGCTCCTAAATTAAGTTTACTGCGCTATTTAGCGCAGACATGACACAGATCATCTATAAGATGGATTAATCTAATGTGATTTTATTCTGGTATCACATGTATTAAAAATTTGTTTTTAATACTTATGATAATTTTTTTAACCCATCCAAATCAAAATTAATGAAATTGTACATAGAAATGTATTAAGAGATAGCGAGAATAACACGCGATTATGACTCTTGAGCTTTAAGATTCCTTGATGAAAAGAAAATGAATCCTCGCCGAGATAGCGTTCCCCCATAGATACAGAGCCGCTCAATACAGAGACTCAAATCTTTTAAAACTTTTGTATGAAAGTTTTAGTTTAATGGGTTAAATATTTTCTGTTTTTCTTTATCATGAACCTAGCCTTTGTTGTAAGCATTTTAAATAAATCCGCTTAATTGTCCCTGTTTCAAAAAATCTACTGATATCCTCCACGCTTGGCTGTCGGACTGATAACGAGGGGTTGATACCTAGCAATGAAGAATCATTATAAAAAGCAAAATAAGAAGCAATCAACTATCACACTTATTAATCACACATATAAAATATTTGATTTGTTTGGGGTTATACTATTTGTTTCATATCAGTATTTTACCGTAATAATGTTGATGACGGTGCGTTGTAGAGCCGCGCTGCAGCTACATTATAGTACGACTGAGTCGCCTAGACCGAGGTAGTACCATGCTCTCACAGAATACCACCGTGAAAAAGCAGTTAAATGCTGTGTTTTGTAAACCACTTTCACTGGAAACGGCATTCCAGCTTAATCCACAGGGTTGACAACACGTCTGCATTTTCGTTCTAAATTGAGGATAAATGTAGAAATCTGTAGCCCACAGCATCCACTTACTATTAGATGTGTGAACTGTTTGTCACTTTTAGTCTATAAAAGATGAAACACGAATTTGCCTCGCATAACATTGACAGTGCTGCTCATTGTCATCGTTTTCAATCTGTCGCTGGTAATGAGTACCTTTCGGCGGAGCCCGTAGACGAAATTTATGACTCCATAATAGGAGTGATATTCTCTCGAACCACTTTGAAATAAAAACTATTCTTACTTGTTTGGATACTCTGGACCTACGTGTATGTTTATATGTTACATAATTTAAAGTGTTAATTTTCATTGAAAACAAAATTGTATTTCAATTAATGTAGGTTTTTGCGTGTCTACTCTGTACTGCAAGCGGAAGAAAAGTTTGTAGAGTACTTCACAGCGCCTCCATGATGCGTTAGGCTGAATGAAGAGCTGTGATGTGTGAGAACATATCATTTTATTCTGTACCTAAATCTGAAAGCGGTTGTTGTATAAAGAACGTGACAGGAAGAAATAATGAATATGTATTCAATTTTATTTTCACATTTGACATTAAATTCTACAGTGCAGTTCAATTGATATTTAGATTACGATTTTAAAATATAATTAAAAGTTAGACTACAACATACTACAGAAGAAAAATATTCCTTCTCTTAAAACTATAACAAAATCGCACGCCGTGAAAAGCACTTTTATATTGAATATAATTAAATTTGGAATAAGTCAATTTTTTTGTAAATTTATAAAGAAGGATATTAAAAATAATAAAAAATGAATATTTAAGCAAAGGTGTATGTTATATTTATTGTTAAATATTGACAGCGTAGAATAAAATATCGTAGAGAAATGTAACATATTGAACACTTTAAATATATAAGTTTCTACACTTACTTGCATTTCAGCAAATGAAAATCAAAGTAATATACCATTTAAAAACGAATGATGCCATTAATTTAAAAAAAGAGTTTAGAAATTATTGTTGTATGCTTTAACATTTTAAAATAGAATTCATAAACTGAAGGTACAGAATATCTACCAGCCTACGTTGCTCACTGACACAACACAATAGCGCCAACAGCTAGAGCTACATGTTAAACATTACAGTAAATCCTTCACAGGACGCCTACGTTTAATGTACGGATATGTAGCGTTAATTCGAAACATTTTTCCAAAGCGTCTTGGATGAATGCAGCGTACGCGTTGAAAAATTCAATTTAATTATAACATTTTTTAAATATATAAAAACGGATATTTCTGTTTAGAAGTAAATCTACCCACGTGATTAATACACATTCCGTACTACGAGTACTCGTTAGAAGTAGAGAAAAAAAAAAACTGAAGTGATTACAAAAACCGGTGAAAGAAATTACTGAGATAATTTGCATAAATAAATTTAGTTAATAGTAGCAACTCGCCCAGCTACTGCCCGGATAGGATGTATTGATGCGGTGTAATTTGAACATGATAAATCAGAGACCATTTTTCATAATCTTTTAGTGTTTTCGAAAAAATCTTCAAGTTTTTCGCATTACATAATAGCTGAGATCTCTAATGGCATTTTTCTTTATCCGTTCGTCAAGTTCCGTCAAAATTGGTTCAGCCATTCCGTAGACTAGCCCGGACAGGCAGACAGAAATACATATATAAATGTACGGACAAAGATACAAAAAAATTGAAATTGTTATTTATTTCTTAATGACATGCAAATAAACCTCTGAGTTTAAAAGACGTTTGTTATTTAAATATCACAGACAGACACAATTTTATTTATAGGTATAGGTTCGTAAATTATATTGTTATGTGAATAAGTCAACTAGCGCCATCTAGTGTCAGGAGCGAGAGCGGGGGGGGCTTTGCAGAGAATGACATCGCCGATCTCTCGACCAACAGCGCCACCCGAGGAACTAAGTTTCTAGAAAATCTATACTCGAGCTCTCGGTACCTTACGCGTGTTTACTTGAACATTCCGGATGTTTTGCTGATTTGAATAAATAGGTGGCGTAAGATGCGATCGAGACAGAGTTTAACTCGGCGACACAAGCGAAGCTTCGGAGCGAAATTAAGTGATTTAGTGTGTTTAATTATTAGTGTTTTTTAACTTTAATTTGTATAAAGTAAATTAAAGGTTAATTTAGGTAATTTTATCGGCAATTTTTATTGTCACGAACCTCAAGCTCGTAACAATTGGTGTCAGAAGTGGGATAAAATAATGCCGATTTTACCTAAGGAGGAAACGGAGGGTGTGTCCGTACCCGAAGTCAACGCCAGCAGGAGACGGACCAGAGGAGATTTGGTGGTGCAACGCCGCAGATGTCTGAGGGCCAGCCGCCGGCCACGGAAGCCGGTCCGTCAGCAGCTTCTACGTCTGTGGCACCTGACTTAGGTGCTCTGATGGTGATGCTGCAGGAGCAGGCTCGCCGACAGGAGGAGCAGGCTCGCCGACAGGAGGAACAGGCCCGCCGATTGGAAGAGCAGCTGCGGGGCGGACAGGAGGAACAGGCCCGCCGACAGGAGGAACAGGCCCGTCGTTTAGAAGAGCAACTCCAACACGATAAGGAAGAGCAGATGCTCCTCATGAAGGACCTTCACGCTATCTTCGGAAAAGAGATACGGGAGGTGAAGGATAAGGTTGCTCAACATGACAACCGCCTGTCGGAGGCCGAAACCCGAATCGACCAAGTAAACAATCGGGTTGACAACGTAATGGCTGACATGAAGAAAACGCTGGACGACCTCAAACTTGGGGATGGAACAACAGCTCCCGTAGTAGCTACAACACCTTCGCTACGTGGATTCAAAGTGCCGCCGTTCGACGGGACCTCTTCCTGGTCGGCCTACAAAATCCAGTTCGAGGCCGTCATGGAGGCGAACGGCTGGAATAAAAGCCAAGCCATGACTGCACTCACCCTAGGCCTGCGCGACCAAGCCTTAACTGTGTTGGAAGCTCTCGGTAAGAAAGTGACCTATGAGCAGCTTCTTGAGGCCTTGGAGGCGAGATATGGTGACGCTCACCTGGAACACGTCTTTCGCGCGCAGCTTAAAGATCGCGTGCAACGCAGCAACGAAAACCTGCAGCAGTGGGCCCTTGAGGTGGAGAAGATGGTTCGTAAAGCATACCAGTCTGTACCTGCGCTCATTGGAGGGAACCTGGTGCAAACATTCATCGACGGCATCCGCGACCTGGAAGTCAGAGCTGCTGTGAGGCTCGGGCACCACGAGACGCTTAAGGACGCCTTGGCCCATGCACTGGAGGTAGAAGCCGTGCGGCAGGATCATCGTCCCCATCGCGTCAGGGAGGTTGCAGCAGCTACAGTTCGCGACCGCAACAAGGGATACAGCCCTAGGTGCTATGGCTGTGGGGAAAAGGGCCATCTTCGATCCAGCTGCCCTAAGCGAACCCTAGAAAGGGAAGGTGAACGATCCCAGGAGGGTATTGCGGCCAACAGCACCGCCCAGCAGCAGCAGGGAAACGAGTAAAAGCCAGAACCGCGGGGCGAGTGCTGGCTGATGTTAAAAGAGCCCCAAGGATCTCGATCTCACAAACCCATGATGGGAACAGTCTAATCATCAAGGGCGAGGTCAACGGAATGCCGTGTAAACTGACCATAGACACTGGAGCCTCTCGTACGGTTGTTAGTTCCCAACTTATAAGTCAGTTCCTTGGGGACTCCACATACAACCGAGAACGCATTAATTTGGTAACAGCCACCGGTCAGCGTATACCCGTCCGTGGAGAGAAGGAGATGGAGTTGAAGCTTGGCAACGTGATCTACCTGCATAATGTCATCGTGGCTGATATAATGGACGACTGCATCCTAGGCCTAGACTTTATGAGGAATAATTGTTGTGAGATCGACGTTAAGCAAGGTGTTTTGAAATGTGGACAGGAGGAACTTTTTATGGAAGGTGCGTTACCAGGGAACGTGTACAGCATTAAGAAGATTGTTCTTCCGCCGAGATCGGAAACGATTGTTCCGATTAGTCTTCCCCGAAACGCTGGGCAAGCTCACCGTTGTGTACTTGTGGAAAGGGTAAACAATGACCTTCCATGGAAAGTAGCTCGAACCTTGGTCAGGACCACGGACATCTCAGGAGTACGTGTGCTGAACCTTTGCGACCGGGACCAGATTATAGAAAAAGGCACATTAATTGGTACTTGTGAGGAAGTGGATTGGTTACGTCGGTGCCAATATATATCGAGTGGGACCCCCAGCAAGGATGCAGAAACGAGAGTGACCACACTTTTGGAAGACTGTCGCAGTGTTCTGTCCCCGAACGAATTGGTCAAGGCGAAGAAGTTGTTACTCGAGTACGCCGATGTATTCTCGTCAAACGATGCTGACATAGGAAAGACTGGTTTAGTTCAACACAAAATAAACACAGGTGAAGAGTTGCCTATCCGTCAGCGGCCAAGACGATTGCCGGTAGCACGTGAAAAGGAAGTGGAAACCATGATTGAAGGAATGGTGAAGGATGGTGTTATTGAACCTTCCTCTAGTCCATGGTGTTCGCCAGTGGTGCTGGTGAAAAAGAAGGATGGCAGCATGCGGTTCTGTGTTGATTACCGCCGTCTGAACGACGTTACAAAGAAGGACAGCTATCCCTTGCCAAGAATTGATGACACGCTGGACATGCTTACAGGAGTAAAATGGTTTAGCACGCTGGATCTAAAAAGTGGCTACTGGCAAGTTGAAATTGACCCTAAGGACAAGGAGAAAACTGCGTTCTCGACGGGAAAGGGTCTGTGGCAATTCAAAGTAATGCCGTTTGGGTTGTGCAATGCTCCAGCAACGTTTGAAAGGCTGATGGAACTTGTACTTACCGGGCTAATTGGCGATGCCTGTCTGGTCTACTTGGATGAAATCATCATCGTGGGCCGTACGTTTGAGGAACACCTTGAAAACCTGGGACGCGTGCTCATGAAGATTCAGAGTGCCAATCTCAAGCTGAGTCCGAAGAAATGTTCACTGTTCAAACGGCAAGTCAAATTTTTGGGGTATGTAGTGTCGGAAGAAGGTATCCGCACGGATCCAGAGAAAATTGCAGCTGTAAAGGATTGGCCGGTTCCAAAAGACAAGACGCAGGTTAGAGCATTTTTGGGTTTGTGCTCCTATTACCGGCGATTTGTGAAGAACTTTGCAGATATAGCCAAACCTCTGCATAAGCTAACCGAGGAGAAGCGACATTTCTGCTGGGATGAAAGTTGTAATATCGCATTCCAGGAGCTCAAGGACCGTCTGTGCAAAACACCTATTTTGGGATACCCTGATGCAAGCAAAGAATTTGTAGTTGACACAGACGCAAGTGATATAGGACTTGGCGGTGTGTTGTCTCAACGGAATGGTGACCAAGAGGTCGTGATAGCGTACTTCAGCAAGTCGTTGTCAAAACCGGAAAGGAACTATTGTGTCACAAGACGCGAATTGCTAGCTGTGGTAAAGTCGTTGCAGCATTTTAGCAAATATCTTCTGGGGCGAAAATTTCACTTACGAACTGACCATGCTGCACTAAAATGGCTATTGCAGTTTAAAAATCCAGAAGGACAAGTTGCGAGGTGGATTGAACTACTGCAGGAATACGACTTTGAGATCGAACATCGCAGCGGGAAATCTCATGGCAACGCAGATGCATTATCACGAAGACCTTGTCCTGAAGATTGCAAACATTGTACTAGGCAAGAGAGTAAGGGAGTGGTATCCGTGAGGATGCTCAGGGCAGACCACCTCAGCAACGAGTGGAAGGACAGCTTACAACGTGCACAGCAGGAAGATCCGGACATCAAGCCGATCCTGGAATGGATGAAGGCCAGTGCTCCCAAGCCCAAGTGGAGCGACGTCTCAGCGATGAGTTCGATCACTAAAAGCTATTGGGCCCAGTGGGATAGGTTGCTGCTTCAGGATGGAGTTCTGTGCCGTAAATGGGAAAATGTTCGGGGAGACAGCTGTCATTTACAAATGGTTGTCCCTAAAGCTAAAGTACCGGATGTTCTACAGCTGTACCATAATGATTATTCAGGAGGCCATCTGGGAGTTAAACGAACTCTACTGAAGATCCGAGAACGGTTTTACTGGGTCCACTGTCGAAACGATGTCGAGGACTGGTGTCGCAAATGTACAAGTTGTGCGGCTGTAAAGGGACCTCAGACTCGTAGTAGAGGTGCATTGAAGTTGTACAATGTTGGTGCACCATGGGAGAGAATAGCCATTGACGTGGCGGGGCCGTTTCCGGAGAGTGAAAGCGGTAACAAGTATTTCATGGTTGTAATGGATTACTTCACTAAGTGGCCAGAAGTTTTCGCCATTCCAAATCAAGAAGCTTCAACAGTTGCAGATAAACTAGTTCATGAAGTCTTCTGTCGTTTTGGAGTACCTTTAGAGATTCACAGCGATCAAGGAAGGAATTTTGAGTCTCAAATATTCCAGGAAACTTGCCGAGTTATGGGTACTCATAAAACAAGAACGACTTCTTATCACCCGCAATCTGATGGAATGGTGGAACGATTTAATCAGACATTGGAGAGGTACCTAGCAAAAGTTGTGGACAATCGGCAACGAGATTGGGACAAGCACATACAACCGTTTTTGTTGTCATATCGAAGTTCTGTTCACGAAAGTACGGCAGTGACACCAGCTTTCGCAAACTTTGGAAGAGAATTACGGCTGCCTGCAGACCTGATCACTGGGATACCACCTGATGCCCCACGCAGTATAACCGATTATGCATATGACTTGCGGAACAAAATGAATGACATTTATGAGCACGTCAGACAATCGGGCCAGCAAATGTCTGAGAAAATGAAAACCCGGTATGACCGCAAAATGAACAATAAAGGGTTCAACGAAGGTTCATTAGTGTGGTTGCACAATCCAGTCCGCAGCAAAGGGAAATCTCCTAAGCTTCAAGCTAAATGGGACGGCCCGTACCGGATTGTAACCAGGATCAACGATGTGACCTACCGGATACAGAAAGGCGCAAGAGGGACTCCTAAGATCGTCCATGTGGATCGCTTGGCGCGTTATTATGGGACCGATAATGCTCGGGACGAGCATGTCTTAGGAGGGGGCAGTGTTATGTGAATAAGTCAACTAGCGCCATCTAGTGTCAGGAGCGAGAGCGGGGGGGGGGCTTTGCAGAGAATGACATCGCCGATCTCTCGACCAACAGCGCCACCCGAGGAACTAAGTTTCTAGAAAATCTATACTCGAGCTCTCGGTACCTTACGCGTGTTTACTTGAACATTCCGGATGTTTTGCTGATTTGAATAAATAGGTGGCGTAAGATGCGATCGAGACAGAGTTTAACTCGGCGACACAAGCGAAGCTTCGGAGCGAAATTAAGTGATTTAGTGTGTTTAATTATTAGTGTTTTTTAACTTTAATTTGTATAAAGTAAATTAAAGGTTAATTTAGGTAATTTTATCGGCAATTTTTATTGTCACGAACCTCAAGCTCGTAACAATATTATTCATGTATTATTTCGTCGTATACTAAGGGCTTAAGGTATAGATTCGTGAATTGTATTATTCGTGTATTATTTCGTCGTATTCTGAGGGCGTAAGGTATAGATTCGTGAATTGTAATATTCGTGTATTATTTCATCGTATACTGAGAGCGTAAGGTATAGATTCTTGAATTATATTACACGTGTATTATTTCGTCGTATACTGAGGGTGCAAGGTGTAGATTCGTGAATTATATTTGTGTGTATTATTTCGTCGTATATTGAGGGTGTAAGGTATAGATTCTTGAATTATATTGTTTGTGTATTATTTCGATGTACACTGAGGGCGTAAGATATATCACTACTACCCCACATCATCCCGTGATGGTCGTAAGAGGTGACAGAGTTAAATGAAACACGAGATTGGCGGCGATATCTTTATGATAACAACTGAAAATAATAACAACTGGCGTTGCCGACAAACCTACAGCTGTGGCTAATATTTCCCTGTGAGGAAAACTGTGAGGAAGCATATACCTTCCTTCATCAGTAGACTTTCAATAAGCTGAATTTATTTATTCAATATGATGCGCCAAGAATATATGCATCATTATTTTTTTATTTTTTTTTTATGTAAAAGGTACACCAACAGTACATGTATACATATTATAAGAGTTACATTTATAAAGTACAATTCCTTACACATATACTGGTTGCGCGGAAAAACCATTCGTATTATTTATATTTGGACGGTAGGTGCCAAGTCGTTTATTCCTTCCCAAAACGATACCACTCATACCCTCCTATCGACACATCGGGGTGGTGGGGTGGGAGGGGAAAGAAGATGATTCTAGAATGTCACGTAATCATCGGAACCGAGGATATATAAGGCACGCGCGACCGACGCGGGCCTCTTCCCGTCGCGCTCGTTGTTGGAACCACACCGCTAGTAGAAACCGCTTTAGCCTGGAAGCAGTCGAGCTCCAGGAAACCCGCCTCACCTCGTGTGAGAAATAGTCGCACACCGCCTCTCTCCAGAGTGTCTGTCCAGAAGAAGTTCCGGAAGTCGCAGATATAGTGCTCAACAAATAGAAGAAACCCCGGTGAGTCAATATTCCTTTAATTACTGCCTGCCTGATATAATTGTTTTAACCCGCTCCAATTTGTTTTTCTTCTAATCAGGCAGGATTCCTTTCATCGATTTGGCACAATAATAGTTTTAGTTTTAGGGAAGAGCGAGTGCATTGTACCGCATGCTATAGTAGTCGCTTTTACGTTAGCGTAGAAGCAATCGCATATACAGTCCACTTTAGTTAATATCTCGCGTAATAGGTTTAAGGTTCGACCGGGGAATTAGACTTCGGCAGCCTTAGACACGTGGCTCCACCATATACCTATTATATGCGTACACAACATTGACAGGTTGTTGTGACATTGACACGGTGAGACAGCTCGCTCACGATGAAGGTCCCTCTTATCCTAAAGCTAAGAGGGCAATTGAGAGCGGATTATATATGGATGATTTTGTGTACTCGGTCGATAGCGTGGAGGAGGCAACCCTAACCATCGCCGAGGTTATAAGGCTCATGAAATCGGGTCAATTCGATCTTGTGAAGTGGACTAGTAATTCGCGTCCGGTTTTAGATACAATCCCACTATCACGCCATCTTTCGGCGATAAAGGAATTCGACGATTCTGATACACACAGGGTGCTCGGTCTGTGTTGGTCACCAGAGTCCGACGTGTTTAGCCTTAAGGTAAATCCGCCCGTAGATAAATGCACAAAGCGCACAATACTGTCATGCGTTGCTAGATTATGGGACGTCATGGGTTTCGTAGCTCCGGTGGTATTATACGCTAAGCTTTTGATTAAACAACTTTGGTTATTTGAATGCAACTGGGATGACTCGCCGCCTGACAGCATTGTTCGGTTGTGGCAGCGTTTTAGAGAGGAACTTCCTTTATTAAGAGAAATTAAAATACCGCGTCATATAAACGTAGATAGAAATAGCGTCATAACGGTCGTTGGGTTTGCAGACGCCAGCGAAAAGGCTTACGGGGGCGTTGTATATTTCCACGTCCAGAATAACGGTAGAAATTCGATTAGTCTCATTAGTTCTAAGTCGAGATTCTCCCCCCGTAAGGTTGTCTCTCTGGCGCGCTTAGAGCTTTGCGCAATATTAGTACTCACCAAGCTTATTACCGCAGTTATCAGCGCATGTAGGGATAGAGTTCACATAGAAAGGATATTCGCCTTTTCCGACTCCACCGTCGCCTTATGCTGGGTTCATTCTTCACCCCACCGTTGGGATACGTTTGTCGCGAACCGAGTGGCCAAGATCCAAGACGAGTTAGAAACGCGGAACTTTTATCACGTGTCCGGTACGGAAAATTCCGCCGATTGTCTATCCCGTGGACTCACCCCGATGCAAATAATGGACCACCCGCTTTGGTTCCACGGACCTGCTTGGGTCCACTTGGATCCCTCGCAATGGCCGATAACCGATTTTGAACCTTCGTCAGTGTCACAACCGCCGGAAGAGAAGAGACACGCTCTAGTGGCGAACGTGCGAGCGAGGTTTCTCCAATCATTGCCTTGGCGAACCGCTTGTCCTCTTGGTCGAAATTATTGCGTAGCGTAATTTACGTTTGTCGATTCCCGAAGCTTTTACCGCGACGTTCGTATGTCTTAGCATCCGATTACAACTATGCCGAGTCGCTAGTATTACGTGAACTTCAACGTGCGCACTTCTCTGAAGAAATTAGAAGATTACAATCGAATAGAGCTTGTAGTCGCGCCTTTCAACGCCTTAAGCCATTTTTACAGGATGGGATTGTAAGGGCAGGTGGACGCTTGTCCAACTCGCAATTGAGTTTCGACCAACGGCACCCTATTGTTTTACCGCGTAAAGACCATATCATGAACTTATTAGTCGATTACCATCATAAATTGAACTCGCACGCTGGCTCCGACTTGTTGATGTCGATTTTGCATCAGAACTATTGGATTCTTTCTGCACGTAGTTTAATACGCAATCGGGTACACAGATGTATAGCTTGCTTTCGGGCACGCCTCAAGCCGTCATTTCCGGAAATGGCGGAACTTAGATCTTGTAGAGTAATACAATCGGTAAAGCCCTTCACGCACACCTGGTCTGATTTCGCTGGTCCGTTTAAGGTCACGCTCACTCGCGGGCGTGGTATAAGATCCACAAAGGCTTACGTCTGCATTTTCGTATGTCTAACTACTCGAGCGGTGCATATAGAACTCGTTGGTGATCTAAGCACAGCAGGCTTTATGGGTGCATTTAAAAGATTTCTTTCCCGCCGTGGCCCTGTAAGTAAATTATATTCGGATAACGGTACGAACTACGTCGGTGCAAAACGTATTCTATCGGAACTATATGAGCTCTTAGCTAGCAAGTATTATAATTGGGAGTTCGCTCACATTCTAGCCGAGAACCGCATTGAGTGGTCTCTGAACGTCCTGAGGCAATTGGGAGACTAATATTAAGTGTCTAAAGAGTCACTTATACCGAGTAGTAGGAGATCAAATTTTGTCCTTCGAAGACCTAAGTACGGTGCTCGCTCAAATTGAATGCGTAATGAATAGTCGCCCACTTTGTCGTACGTTGTCTAGTGACCCCTCGGAACCACTGGCTCTAACTCCAGCACATTTTTTGAATTTAATGCCTTTAAAGTATTTGCCCGCCGCAGCTATGGATGAGAACAGACAGCATTTCCGCACGCCACAAATTATTAGATCGGTTAGTGCAATCGTTTTGGAAACGATGGAGGATGGAATACTTGCATACTTTGCAGTCTCGGCAAAAATGGAACACAGCAACTGAGCCTTTAGCTGTAGGAACTGTAGTTGTGCTCACCAAAGAGAATACGCCGCCTCTCCACTGGCCGTTAGGAATTGTCGAAGAGGTCTTTCCCGGTTCCGACGGAGTAATTAGGATAGCTCGCGTTAAGACCACGGTTGGGTCTTACCTGCGTCCTGTTGTCCGTTTGTGCCCCTGCCTCTTCCATAATTTAAATTAACTTTCTAGATAAAAATTGTAGTTGAATTTAGGTAATCTTAGCGTTAGTTAGTTATTTTGTTAGTTGATCTTAGCTCTAGTTGTTTTAGTTAATTTTGAAGGAAATCCTTCAAGGGCGGGGGAGATGGTTGCGCGGAAAAACCATTCGTATTATTTATATTTGGACGGTAGGTGCCAAGTCGTTTATTCCTTCCCAAAACGATACCACTCATACCCTCCTATCGACACATCGGGGTGGTGGGGTGGGAGGGGAAAGAAGATGATTCTAGAATGTCACGTAATCATCGGAACCGAGGATATATAAGGCCCGCGCGACCGACGCGGGCCTCTTCCCGCCGCACTCGTTGTTGGAACCACACCGCTAGTAGAAACCGCTTTAGCCTGGAAGCAGTAGAGCTCCAGGAAACCCGCCTCACCTCGTGTGAGAAATAGTCGCGCACCGCCTCTCTCCAGAGTGTCTGTCCAGAAGAAGTTCCGGAAGTCGCAGATATAGTGCTCAACAAATAGAAGAAACCCCGGTGAGTCAATATTCCTTTAATTACTGCCTGCCTGATATAATTGTTTTAACCCGCTCCAATTTGTTTTTCTTCTAGTCAGGCAGGATTCCCTTTCATCGATTTGGCACAATAATAGTTTTAGTTTTAGGGAAGAGCGAGTGCATTGTACCGCATGCTATAGTAGTCGCTTTTACGTAAGCGTAGAAGCAATCGCATATACAGTCCACTTTAGTTAATATCTCGCGTAGTAGGTTTAAGGTTCGACCGGGGAATTAGACTTCGGCAGCCTTAGACATGTAATAGTGGAGATGAACGGTCCACTATTAACAGACTCCGAGTGGTTTCAAGGTGGAGAAATGAAACGACTGATTATATAAGTCCGACTGGAGTACGAATATAGAATGGACTGTGGACTGGAATGAATATATTTTCATCTTGCCTATATTTATATGGCTGGCTCACAATTGATTTGCCAATGGTAATTATTTTTATTGTACATAGCCAATTATACTGCTTACATTATGAGCAATGAAAATGAATCAAAATGTATTACTATTATGTACGTTTCGTTTCCCGGCGTGAGACTTGTGTGTTGTTCACGAAGCTACGTCGCTGGATCGGGCTATATAAGACATGCAGGTCGGTGCGCGCGCGTAGTCGGCGAGCGGCCGCGGCGTGGGATACAGCTCCGGAACAGCAAGGAGAAACGAGCTGCGGTGTTGAAGAAACGGCTCCCCATTGGTCGACGGATACGTGACGATAGCGGCGTGTGAAATCGATGTGGCGCTGAATAATATTTGCGGCTGCTTCTTGTTTCTTTATAAGAACGTCAAATTATCTATATGCAGTCCGTAGTATCTCAGTAGCCAGGGATAGTTAGAAAATAAATGTTTTTTATCTTCACCTTCCGCGTTATGGTAGCAGCAGAGTATATATTTTTTATTCCCGTTTAGGGCTGATTATTCTGGCTGCTACATCACTCTCCCCCTAGCGAAAGCGTACCGGAGGCTTGACGACTCGCCCGTATTTAGTAGTTTTTAAAATAGGTCTCAACTGGGTTGATGTAGATGATGGAGTTTCAAGCTTCCTCGCTGGTGGTTTTGATGATGATGATGAATCCTCTAAAGTATCCTCGTTAATAATATAGGCAGGCTTTAGTCGGTCGATCGAAATAATCGTAGATTTCCTTCCGGGTATTTGTAGTTTAAAAGTCTTGCTATTTCTCTCTAATACTTTATACGGTCCGTCGTAGGTAGGTTGAAATTGTTTTTTCATTGCGTCGTTTCTTACAAAAACTTGCTTGCATGTTTTCAAATCTTGGTGAATGAATACTGATTTATTATTTCTGTGTGATTGCATTTCGGTGCATTTCGACGATAAGGCTTTGTTGATTGATTCTCGAAGTTGAGTTACGAAATCGTAATCCATTTCTTGTTTGTTTGACGCTGCTGAACTGAAGAAGTCACACGGCAGTCTTATGCTGCAGCCGTAGGTTAGCTGAGCGGCACTAAGACTAGTGTCTGCACGCGGTGTTGCTCGTAGTCCGAGTAGCACTGTAGGTAGCTCATCAATCCACTTTGTATGTTGAGATAAACGAGTTTTGAGTGCGGTCTTTAATGTACGATGCCATCGTTCGATTATTCCGTTTGCCTGAGGATGGTATGCTGTTGTACGTGTCTTCTGTATTCCCATAGTTTGAAGAAGTTTGAGGAATAGGTTGCTTTCGAAATTTCTTCCTTGATCCGTTGTGATGGTTTTAGGTGATCCGAAACGAGTAATCCAATTTTCATAAATTATCTTCGCGACGGATTCGGCTGAAGTATCATCGGTAGGTATTGCTTCTGGCCATCTTGTTGCTCTGTCGATCATTGTTACGAGGTAACGATATCCTTGCGGTGAAGTAGGTAATGGTCCGACGATGTCAACGTGCAGGTGTTCGAATCTCTCCGTGGGTGGAAATGTAGCTAGATTACTTGATTTATGCCTTTGTACTTTGCATTTCTGGCATTGAATGCATTGCTTCGCCCAGTTGCCAACATCCACTTGCATTGAAGGCCAAAAGAATTTTTCAGTGATGAGTTTTCTTGTTGTTCTAACACCTGGATGACTGATGTTGTGCAGTGCATTGAAGACTTCGCGACGACGTTCTTCTGGTAGGTATGGTCGCATAGTTGTCGTTGAGGCTTCACAGTATATAGGTAGATGCGTCATTGGCATTGTAACTTGCTTGATGGACAAGTTACCTTGCTTCGATAGATGTTTTATGTTGTCACTATCTCTGTCTTGTGCTGCGGCGATCTTATGATAGTCGATTGATGTAGGGCACGTTACACTGTCGATTGGTACGCGACTGAGTGCGTCGGCGACTATGTTGTCCTTTCCACTGATGTGACGTATGTCGGTAGTGAATTCACTTATGAAAATAAGTTGTCTTCTAATCGCTGTAGCACGGTGCGTAGATGGGTTTCATGCGTTTCTTTATCAGGGCTTGCAACAAGGAGATCATCAATAAATGCGAAAACGAAATCCAGTCCATGAAGTACTTCGTGTATGAATCTTTGGAAAGTTTGACCTCCGTTCTTTAATCCTGGGATCATTCTTGGGAATTCGAATAATCCCATTGGGGTAATTATTGCTGTCTTCTCTATGTCTTCATCGCGTACTCTTATTTGTTGGTAAGCTCGGTTGAGATCGATGGTGGAGAATATAGTCTTGTCTGATAGTTGATGAGTGAAATCCCTGACTCGCGGTATTGGGTAGCGGTCAGGAGTGGTAATAGAATTCAGCCTTCTGTAATCTCCACAAACTCGTAATTCTCCGTTCTTCTTCGGTACAATGTGAAGTGATGATGACCAAGGGCTTTTGCTTGGACGGCATATTCCTTGCTCAATCATGTTTTCGAATTCCTTTCGAACTTGCTCGTATAGGTGTGGTGCAATTGGACGTGCACGGCAATGAAGTGGTGGTCCATTGGTTTCGATGAAATGCTCAACGTCGTTCTTCGGTGTTAATTTCATTGAAGTTATTCTTGTGATCCCAGGGTATTCTTCGAGGATCTTGTGATACGGTTGTTGAACATCTATGCTTCTTATTGTAGGCTGATTGGTTGCTTGGACAAAAGACTGAGATGCAAGATTGGTTTTCCCGTCGATGATTCTTCTATTTTTGATGTCGACGATCAACTGGTGATGTTGAAGAAAATCAGCACCGATGATTGGTTTGCTGACTTTAGCGACGATAAATCTCCATTTGAATGGTCGGCGTAGATTTAAATCAAGTTCCATTGTTTTTTCTCCATATGTAGGAATCACCGTATTGTTTGCTGCATAGAGTTGAAAATCCAGTGGCTTCAACTTCTGTCCTTGCTTCGGCGGTAACACTGAGATATTTGCTCCGGTGTCGATAAGGAAAGTAAGCTTGCTTTTTTTATCGGTGACGAAAAGACGGTAGGATTTTGCTGTTACGCTGGATCCCATCGCATTGAGCGTATTAGTTAGTTCGAGCGCCTTCGCATTTTCATTTTTGAATGTACACGGTTCTGTGCATTTTCTTGCCTCGAACCCGAAACGTCGATGATAGTAGCAGTAAGGGGATCTTGATCTTGAGCTTATTCGACTTCTACTTGAAGAGCGGTTGCGACGAAAAGGTGATCTTCGTTGTTGCTGATTGCGCTGGTTGTACTGTTGCTGGTAACTGGTGTGATGCTGGGAAGCTTTGAGCGCAGCGACTTCGTATGATAGCTTCCGAATTTCTTCGAAAATTGATGTATATGTGTTCGCCTCTTGCTCCATAATAACGGCTTGATTAACTGATTTTATAAATACTGAAGTCTTCCTTCTCGGTGTTCGCCACGGGTTTCCTTCGCGGTGTTCGTACGGGATCTTCCCTCTCGGTGTTCGTACGGGGTCTTCCCTCTCGGTGTTCGTACGGGGTCACCACTGTAATAGTAGAGATGAACGGTCCACTATTAACAGACTCCGAGTGGTTTCAAGGTGGAGAAATGAAACGACTGTTTATATAAGTCCGACTGGAGTACGAATATAGAATGGACTGTGGACTGGAATGAATATATTTTCATCTTGCCTATATTTATATGGCTGGCTCACAATTGATTTGCCAATGGTAATTATTTTTATTGTACATAGCCAATTATACTGCTTACATTATGACCAATGAAAATGAATCAAAATGTATTACTATTATGTACGTTTCGTTTCCCGGCGTGAGACTTGTGTGTTGTTCACGAAGCTACGTCGCTGGATCGGGCTATATAAGACATGCAGGTCGGTGCGCGCGTGTAGTCGGCGAGCGGCCGCGGCGTGGGATACAGCTCCGGAACAGCAAGGAGAAACGAGCTGCGGTGTTGAAGAAACGGCTCCCCATTGGTCGACGGATACGTGACGATAGCGGCGTGTGAAATCGATGTGGCGCTGAATAATATTTGCGGCTGCTTCTTGTTTCTTTATAAGAACGTCAAATTATCTATATGCAGTCCGTAGTATCTCAGTAGCCAGGGATAGTTAGAAAATAAATGTTTTTTATCTTCACCTTCCGCGTTATGGTAGCAGCAGAGTATATATTTTTTATTCCCGTTTAGGGCTGATTATTCTGGCTGCTACAGACACGTGGCTCCACCATATACCTATTATATGCGTACACAACATTGACAGAAGATATTAAGTAACAATATGATATATACATATCTGAAAATTTTAAATCAATAAAATAGTAAAAATCTCAAAAAAAAAACAACTAAAAACTTAACTAACATCAAATGCCTCTTCACAAAGGGCCGGCCAGCTTTTGTTTAAATTTAATCAAAGAGTCGTGGAAAATGTCAAATGTTTCGGTATTCATCTCGTTGTACTGTGCACAACGTCTGACGAGAGGAGAATGGCGTCCAAGGTTAGTCCGTTCAGAAGGCAAGGCAAAAGTTTTTTTGATAGGGTATCGGGGTACACCACTCAGTCCTCCATTACGACGAACTGTTTTGGGATCCCATTCGCCAATTTGTAGGATGATCAGACTTTTTAACCAAATTAGCGATCTCGTCGACATTAACCATGTTTCATTGGGAAAGTTTCGAAAGGCTGTCTATATAATAGGTACCTCAGATTATAAACATTTGCCTTGTTAAACACTTTTTTCCTTTTTTTAATTTTTTTTTAAATATTGTAAATCCATACTGTTTTTGGTCAGTTTGTTTTAGTGCATTTCATAATAGCAATACTACAGTGTTTCTATTCAATAAGTATAAATTCGTCTTGTTATTGTCGCGATAAAAGTTATGCATGTGGTGTTTACCTGTAATTGACTGTGTACTTAGTTTTTTTTAATATATCGCTTGATTTATATGGAAAGATGTTAGTGCATAAGTTGTTGGTAAACCAATTTAAATAAAATAAAATAAAATAAAAGTATGCGAGCAGGCACCGTCAATTCAACACGTTCTACGAGCTCATTATATTTTATTTTGCCGTTGACAAGTCCGTGCAAAAACACCAAATCCTGATTCCTTCGACGGCTACGCAACGAGTTCATTTTAAAAAGGTAAGACGATGCTCATATGGTGACCGGTATGCCAGATACCTAGAGTGAATCCACGCTGAATACCCTCCAAGCGTTGAGAGTGAACAGCATATACAGGGTTCCATGCCACGCTAGCGTACTCCAAGTTACTCCGGACCAAAGCATTATATAATATTTTTCGGGTGCAATTTAAACGGAAACCCGCAGTATACTTCGCCTAAGAAAACCAAGCATTTTCAAGAATTTATGTACAATATTGTTAATATGTGAAGTGAATTTAAGGTGCTTGTCTACTGTTACATCTAATCTCTTATTTCTTCTACTTCTGTTAATTTTGAGCCGTTAATTTCATATGTTGATGGTAAATGATTTTTCTTTTTTGTAAATTTGATATGGTAGCATTTATCAACGTTTAGGGTCATAACATTTGATTCATACCATGTGTGAATACTGTTTAAATACTTCTGGATAAGTTTTATGTCATGGGAAGAATTGATTGCTCTGTAAATTTTTAAATCATCCGCAAATAAGCTGAATTTACAGTTTTTTATGTGCACCGCTATATCATCAATAAATATAAGAAATAGTAGTGGGCCTAAGTGAGAGCCCTGTGGAACTCCTGACGATGCAAAATATATATCTGATTCAAAACCCCCAACAGCAACAACCTGGGCTCTCATACTAAGGTAAGACCTAAACCAGTGAAGCAAACTACCATGTATCCCTTTCATTTGCAATTTTATTAAAAGTAGTGCGTGATTTACTTTGTCAAAAGCACTGGTAAAATCTGTGTATACAGCATCAATTTGACTTCCTCTATCAACCTCCAGTGCAATTTCAGAAATAAATGAGACCAAATTAGTCTGTGTTGAGCGACCCCTGTGGAAACCATGCTGGTACTCAGTTAGTGATGTATCTATGTGGCTAATAATTAGTGGATTAATCAAAGACTCAAACAATTTCGAAAATGTAGACAAAATGGAAATCGGCCAGTAGTTTTTCACATTGCTTGTTTCACCTTTTTTGTATACAGGTACTATTTTCCAATCCTCGGGGAACGCACCGTCTCTGAGCGAACAATTTAAGATCATAGTTAATGGTTGAGACAAAAGAGATCCACAGGTCTTTATGAATAGAGGAGGTATTTTATCAGCACCGGCTCCTTTCTGTATGTCTAATTGTTTAATTGCTTTTAAGGTATCATTTTCAGAAAATTGAATATTCGATAAAATAAGTGGCGATAAATCCTCCAAGTTGTGATTTGTTTTTTCAAAATTTGAACTGAACGTGGAAGCAAAATGTCTGTCGAAAGGAGTGGCTACTTTAGAACAGGATTCTGCAATGGAATCGTTTAATAGCATTTTTGAGGGAAGAGTTGACTGGTTGCTACGTTTGTCTTTAATGTGTTGCCAAAAAGATTTGATGTTACCCGATATTCCATTCTCAATATTTGTCTTATAGTCACTATAGCACTTGTCAATAAGCTTGTGACAGCGGCTTCGTATGAGGTCATGTTCAAATTTGTCACGTGGATTACCATATTTCCGATATCTGTTGCGTAGCTTATTTTTCTCAGATAGAAGTTTAATTAGGGTGCGGCTAAACCATTTGGGGTATTTACTCTTGGAAGGACGGCGCTTGGGTACAGATCTATCAATAACTAATCTTAGTTCATCATAGAATTTTGAAATCATTTCATTGACGTTGCTACAGCTCGAAAACCTCTCCACCCAATCTATACACTCCAGGTCCGAGGCAATTTACTCGTAATTTGCCTTATAGAAATTGTGGTCAGTTCGTTTCTTAGGCTGGAGGTAAACAAAATTAGTTTTTTGCAACGTTACTAAAAGATTAATATGTTTACAGTACAGCCTACTCAAGAGTTCTAGATGCTCCGAGACATCAACACCGGGAAAGTTGCTCATAATGAGATCTAAGTATCTGCCGTCACTGTTTGGTATGTTGTTAAATTGACTAAAGTTGTTAAGAGACATGAAATCAACAAGACCGCATCCGAGAGTGCTATTATAGTTAGATGGAACCATTTGAGCAATATGATCATGATCTCTACTCCAGTTAATGAATCCTAGATTAAAATCGCCCATAATTAGAACGTTATTGGGTTGGTTCGTAACGTTATTAACTTTGTCAAGGAAATATGTCAAAGTATCTGATTTAACTGGTGGAGGTAAATATACCGCGCAAATCGCAATATCCGAGGTAATATTGCCAATTTTTATTTGTATCGATACCCATAAATCTTCACAGTTACTTTCCCATCGCTCAACACGAACGGATGGAATGTTTAGCAATACAGCTACTAATACTCCTCCGCCGTCCATTTTAGTGGATTTGGAACAAACACTGTCCCTACGATAAACTTTATATCTAGAATCGAAAATTGCACTGCTAGCAACATCCAGATTTAACCTAACTAACCTAACCTAAGTCTCCGTAAACACTATAACGTCGTAATTATTTACCATAATGTTTTTAAATACGTCAGGTGTTTTTGTTTTCAGACCACGCACGTTTTGATAGTATATTCTAAACGTGCCTTATACGTGAGTTATTAGGATATATGTTGAGAAGAGGTTATCGAATCAAGACACTCAATATTTCGAATGAGGATGGCTGGGCTGTACTCATTTCTGCGTAAGAAAACGTGTCCATTACGAACCCATACGAATTTGAAATCTTCCTTCTTGGCCTTGAGGCGAGCTGCTGCGTGCAGGGACTTGATAGCTGGTGGTAAGTGCTCAGAGACAAACACAGGTTTTGGCGGACCCGCCATACCAAGATGTTGGGTTGACAGTTTTTCCTTTGGGTTACTTTTGTTAAATTTGGCAACAGCAGCCAACATAGCGTCTCGATGTCGGGGTCTGCGGAGCTTAGCAATAACCATGAGAGGCCGGTCACTGTCCTTGTTTAGCTTAGCAACTCGGGTTACATGATGAATATCTTCATTTCCAATATGGCATAAACATAAACACTCACGCCTGTCACCCAGAGGGGTAGGCAGAGACTACGGACTTCCATTTGGCACGATCCTGACATACCTCTTTCGCCTCCTTTACATCCATATATCTACGCATACATGCTCGTCGGTTAAGGGTACTTCTAACGTGGCCCATTTTCAAAATATCGCCATTTGGTTTGTTATCGGTTTTTGCTCAAAGTTGAATTTGGAAATAAATGGGTACGCCATTTATTTCCAAATTCAACTCTCTCATATTCAGCTCCGCCAGATTGAGTATCTGGGACAGAGCTTTGACACTTGATTGGAGCGTTTCATTGTTTTTTTGCAGCCCTATTATAATAGCCAACTTTTCCTGCAATTCAGCCCTCATTTCCTCATATTGCCTGTTAAAGTAAGCAATGGACTCACTAAATGCCGTTGTGCGCTCATTTATCGTTTGAAGTTGTACAGTTACCAATTTTTTATTTTTCCTTCGATCATGCATGACAATTCCTCACTAAGTATTCGCCGCAGTGAATCCTCCGTCACATAACGGTCATCAACTAGAACGGCCTGTGTTTGCTGGCGAGCTCTGATGGTAACGTTGCTGGCTTCGCATGATGTTTTATCAAGTACGCTGACGTTACTGGGGCCTGGCTGAGTGGATTGAAGTGGTTGGCGCAACGGTGAGTTCATGTTATCAGTTTTTGGTTGCTTACTATGACATTCAGGGCATTTCCAGCTGTGTCTTATTTCTTGGTTCATCAGATTAAATCCTTTTAAACCAACATTAGCACTTAAAAGGTCATATTTAGAAAAGCAAGAAACTCTCTAGTAGTTATGTTGTGGCGGCATCCAGAGCATTTATTTCCACCCATAGTAAGCAAGGCTTCCAGATGCGCTTGAAAGTTGCGGACGAATAAGGCGTTAGCGATAAAAGCGCTGTGCCGTACGTCACGTTCACTGTGCGATGTGTATGTGTGCCTAGATGCGAGACGGATGCGAGTTGCCCTAGTCAGGGACGGCACTTAGCAAACGATTATTTTTAAAATGTTCCTGAGTCGACCCCTGTTATTGGCTTCACAGAATTTGTTTATTGTTAATTTAATCGCTGAGTACGTGCTCTGTGATAAAATGAAGAAAAAAAACCGTCAGAAAATAATCTTCCTAAGGATCGGATAAAAAGTAACAATGTGACGTCGATGATGGTGCATATGAAACCAAATCACATTGAACAGTTAGGTGGACTTTAAAATTAGTAGAGCCATTCTGCTACAACATTGTAGTTGTAGCACAGAAGGGTCCGCTTGACCGAGTTCTTACCTGTTCGTACAGAATACCGACGTAAAATAACAGCTTAATGCTGCTGAATAAATGAGGCATTCCATAATAGCCCTCAGGGTTAACAACGCATCTGTATTTTGATTCTTAATCGAGGATAAATGTTGATATCTATGGGCTAAGGTATATATTATCATCAGATGTACTGTGTGCTCGTTTGTCGTCCTTAATTTATAAAAAAAAAAAAACTTGAAACTTAAAGTGAGATATTTTAGTCTGTAGCGTTATTTATGATCTATATACCAGGCGGTCCCATATTGAACTGGCCTGATATAGTTCAACGCGACATGTCGCTACATGTTGTGTTGCATTAAATAGTACGTTTATCGTGCACTTAATATAAGAAACAGGCATTGACATGAAATGCTTAGTCTTAGTTTAACAGGCATTTGAATAACGAGAGTCGCGTATTTTTTCAAAATGTCGAAAACTGAGTATCGAAGTGTCATAAAGTTTCTGTTTAAAGAAGGTTTATCCCCTGCCCAAATAAAAGAACGATTGGATGGCGTGTATAAGGAGTCTGCCCCCTCCTATAGCACAGTGAAAAATTGGGTGAAAGAGTTTCGCCTCGGGAGAGAAACCGTCGAAGACTTTGGCCATGACGGTCGACCTGTGGAAGTGCTCACTCCCGAAACGATTGCTCTTATCGAAGAGGAGGTTCTGAGTGACCACCGTTTGAAGATTAGAGAAATTGCAGCAAGGCTTGGGCTCTCTAAGAGTACCGTTCATCGCGCGATCCATGAACATCTTCCTATGAAAAAAGTGAGTGCAAGATGGGTACCGAAACTTCTTTCAGCGGTACAGAGACAGGAAAGAGTGCGCTGCGCTTCGGAGGTTTTGGATCTTTGTGGCGAAAATCCAAAGACTGTGATTGAGCGGCTAGTGACTGGTGATAAAACTATGATCTTGTATTATGATCCACAAAGCAAGCGCGAGTCAATAGAATGGCGTTATAAGGGTGAAAAGTCCCCTAGAAAGGCAAAGGTGCAACAATCGACTAAAAAACTGATGTGCACAATATTTTGGAATTTTCAAGGCATTTTGATGGTGGATTTTAAAGAACGTAATACAGTCGTGAACGGCAAATATTATGCTTCTTTAATATATAAATTACGAGACAAGATAAAGGAAAAACGAAGAGGCAAGCTGTCTAAATGTGTCCTGTTGCTCCATGACAACGCCCCTGTTCATACCGCTGGTGTTTCGAAGGATGTAGTTCGTCAATGCGTGTTCACAGAAGTTCAACATCCACCTTACAGTCCAGACATGGCCCCGTCCGACTATTATTTATTTCCAAATTTAAAGCGGGACTTAAGGGGAAGAAAATTTTCAAGCGATGAAGAGTTGCCGGCGGCCGTCTTCAGTCATTTTGAGGATAAAAAATGTGATTATTTTTATAAAGGTTTAGAGATGTTGATTCACAGATGTCAGAAGTGTGTTAGTATTCATGGTGATTATATTGAAAAATAAAATTGGTTTCGTTTCATTTCCTTCATTGGTTCATAGTTAGGCCAATTCATTATGGGACCGCCTACGTATATATGTTATATATGACCCTGGCTTCACCTGGATAGAATCTATCAACGTGGCGTTATTTACATTTATTCCATTTTTAATACTTTTTTTCAAGTAAACAATTAAGTTTTTCGATTAAAATATAGTCTAGATCATCCCTGAAATAGCTTTCTATTTGTTCCTGAAATTTCATTGCAATCAGCTCAGCCATTGCGAAGATTAAGCGCTTATTACACTATACAATTTTTAGGAAATCTAATTAGGAAATAGGAAGGTGTAATCGTAGTTAGAACAGTTAGGATCCGATTTAGTCAAATTGGAGGTCCCAATCGATGTACTTCCTAAATTGTTTACAATTTAGGACAGTGTAATCGCAACGTTACGATTTAGAACAACCAGTCGGCGCCCGCACTTTGATACAAGCGGATGTCTTGAAGTATTGATAGAAGTCTGATATCAGAGAGCAGTACTTTAAATCTTAATATTAATATCCGGTGGCTATAAAACGTAATGTCACCATCAAACATTCTTTGGTACTCACACTTTATCGAAATATCGTGACTCCTTTTTCAATATGTTTGGATACCAAACTTATTAAATATTCAAACTGTTTATAGGTGGTAGAGCCATGCTGCAGTTATATTAGTTGTATAGTTGTAGCACGAATGGGTCGGCTCGACCGAGGAAGCACCACGCTCCCACAGAATACCAGCGTAAAATAGTAGCTTAATGTTGCTGAGTTTCGTATGGCAAGTGTAGAGAACCGGAGACCCTTTTTACTGGAAACGAGGCATTCCATCTTAGTCGTCACAGGTGACAACGCATCCGCATTTTGATTTGTAATCGGAGATAGATGTGGATATCTATGGGCCGCAGCAACCACTTACCATCAGGTGGACTGTGTGCTAGTTTGTCACCCCATCCTATAAAAAAACTGCTTAGAATCTAAAAATATATAATTATATTCATATTGGACAGTTTTTTACAATATATATAAAATAATACAGCGCCATCGATCAAACGTGCAACCCCGTCGATACTTCTTTACGAATGCGGTTCGTCACGATTTAGAATCCAATTTAGTGTAGTGTGATCACTAGCTTCCAATTTAGGATCCTAATTAGATTTCCTAAAAATTGTATGGTGTAATAAGCGCTTTAGCCTGGACGGACACAGACAAACATTTAATTTATATTTGGTTTTTGGTTACTCCTGTTTTTATGGCCACTCTAGAACCTTTTATTCTCTGATGGCTGTCAAGTTTAACTGTCGGTAGTCTATTTTTGGAGCTATTTACATGATAGGCTATGGGTTTACAAGGTTTTACCGCAGCTCGTCACGGATTCTATCATGCTGATAAACTGCCAAACATAATAACACTCCCCATAGCTCTTGTACAATCTAACGTTTACTGGTAAATTATAACTATAAAATGTATAAACGCGTGCAAAAGGTATTCGTTTTTTATATATTTCTGTTAAAGAACGTGTTATTGTTAAAAAAAAGATACTTTATATTATTCAAATGCTAAAATAAAAGAAAGGATACAGTTTCAAATAAACCTGAAATAACTTAAAAGCATTAATAGCAGTAAACACAGATGGTTCAGGTAATTTGGGAAGAGAGTGGTTTGTATATTCGTACTAGCTATTGTATTGTGTTTAGGGTGTTGTTCGGATCTCGTTTATTGTTTATTGGTTCGCCTTAGGTTCGGCATTTTGGAAATACCCAAGGAAACATGTATGTCCTATTAATAAAAAAAATATTTCGAAAAACTTACAGTTATTATTTGCAGTGGAGCATTAAGAGGGATTCCATTTACCCTCACATATTACCTTTTTACTAAAAGTTATTTATAATGTAATAATGATTATATTTGCACAAATAGAGTATTAGAAACCTGTAGAAAAGAAAGGTGGCAATGTAAAAGAAATACGCAACGTGGTAAATCACTACATTGTGATTATTATAGCACAAAAGGATTGTCTCAACCAGAGTAGGTCTATGCTCCCATAGAATATACGCTTGAACTAGCAGCTCCAAGATGCAACTACAGACAAAAATCTCTGAGTTATTTACTTTGCTATGTGTGGTCTTTTATTGGTGGAGCCAAGTCATTTGCATCATAAATTGACCACACAAAATAATTTCGATCATATCAAATCCTTTCCACTGTTACGTGGGTGAGGTCTGTCGCCAGCAATTAGAGAGCCATTCCTACCTGTCGAAGGATTTCATGAAAACTGTGGTGGTACCTAAAGTGAAGAATCAAATGGGTGACGAGACTGACAAGAGAAACTATAGGCCTATTTCTCTTGGCACCGTAATTGCAGAAGTGTTTGACGGTTTGTTCAACACATAGTTGAATAAACGTGTAAACTCCATGATAGCCAGTTCAGATTTTCATTTCCTCGGTTATCCACCGAAAGCGCCATATTGTATCTCGAGCAAGCCGTCAAATACTACACTGATCGCAAAACGCCCGTGTAAGCATGCTTCCACGACGTATCCAAGGCCTAATAAGTGGTGGTATATAGCCTGCTGACAAGCTGTGAAGTATGCTTGCTATAAAAAGTCATCAGCATGCTCCAGTACTCATACGTAAACCAGTACAATAGGACTAGACAGTTGGGGGCGGGTTATGTCGCATCCGTATCAGCTTGAGTGTGGAGTCAGGCAGGGCGGCTTGATATCACCAACCCTATTTAATCTCGATATCAACTGGCCGATTGTAGCACTTAGTAATCAGCAAGTCAAATACAACATTTACGATGGTTGTGTGAATAATCTGAGTTATGCGGATAACATGGTGCTGCTGAATGCGTCGGTCTGTGGTCTGAGGAGGCTGATACGAATCGTTATCATTCATCATCATTACAGTCCTTTAAAAATCCACTGCTGAACGTAGGCCTCCCCCAAGAAATACCACACTGCACGGTCCTGAGTCACCGAATCCCAAGTCGTAACTCCATCTAGTGGGGGGCGCCCTACACTTCGCATGTCAGTACAATGCTGCCACTCGAGAACCTTTCTTATCCATCGGTTATCGATCGAAGACCTGTCCGTTGGAAGACTCTATTGAGATCGTTGAGCATAGTATTTATTAGATATATTTTGGTCCTCCAATGGTTCTGTCATAAGAGCTATATTTTCGGAAAACCAAAGGTGTATGATGTACTCGCCATTTGCGTAATATATACAATCCAGTAGCTTCAAAACGTAATATTACGTCACCCTCTCTTACACTTCTCTGCAGTTGGATAGGTTTCGTACTCTGGTTCTGTACTCGGATAGCCATCGTAGCTCTACTGTAGAAATATGTCAGCACTTCGATATACATTACTTGGTACCGCTAAAGGGATCACAGCACCGCCCAAATTTCAACCGAACCAAAGGATTTCTCGTGGTCCACATTCGGAAGACAAAGTGTGGCCATGGATTATTATACAATGTCAGGAAGAGTCAAAATGTCCTGCTAATAAACCTCAAATTGAACTAAATGGTGTACTACTGGAAAGAGTTCAACAGTTTATATATTTGGGGCATTTACTCATCGCCAACCACGCTATGAATAGGGAACAGAGGGCGCTGTCTTTCAAATGTGACATAACCGTGTTGAAAGGAGGTTAAGGTTACGCTCTTTCAAGCGTCCAGTACATCGCTCTACTCGTGTAGCTTATGGGCTTATTACAGTAGTAGTAGAAGTAAAAGTTACGGCGTCTTTCGCGTTCAATACAATAATGCGTTTAAGGCGGTGATGGGGCTGCCTCAATTTTGTAGCGTCTCTGGTATGTTCGCTAATGCACCCACGGATTGTTTCCATGCCACCATACGCAAGCAGGCCGCGTCCCTGGTGCACAGAGTGCTGGCCAGCTCCAACACTGACCTAGTGATGATTGCGGAAAGGTTACACTGTCATTGCATTCTGCATTACTGCGTCAGATGTATCGCAGTAGAGATGCCTCAAAGAAAATTTTAATTGATCTCGTCTCGTGACCGATAAAATCATGTAATTCTTTTATTTAGTAATGGTAATTATATTTGATTATATTATTTTATATACTGACATTATTGCCTATTTAAATTGCGGGAAATAGAGTAAATGGGGCCTTGCACTCTATTGTTAAGAGTCAAAATGTGTCGAAAAAGGCACGTATGGCAATTCACAATGCTGTGTTGGTCCCTACTTTAACGTATGGTAGTGAGAGTTGGGTGTGGCAGAAGAAGCACGAGAGTAGAATAAACGCAGTAGAAATGCGGTCGTTAAGGAGTATGTTAGGGCTGAATCTGAATGACAGGGTAAGGAATTGTGTAATAAGAGAAGAGTGTGGTTTGCAAGATGATGTGGTGACCAGGATTAAGAAAGGAATGCTTCGGTGGTTTGGTCATGTGGAAAGAATGAATGAGGAAAGAGTGACAAAGAAAATTTATGGTGCAGAAGTGAATGGCAGAGTCGGAAAGGGACGTCCTAGGCAAAAATTTATCGACCGAATTGGCGATTTATTGAAAACGGGCCAAATTAGGAGTACCCTTAACCGACGAGCATGTATGCGTAGGTGTATGGATGTGAAGGAGGCAAGAGAGGTGTGTCAGGATTGTGCCAAATGGAAGTCTGTAGTCTCTGACTACCCCTCTAGGTGACAGGCGTGAGTGTTTATGTTATGTTAAATTGTCTGTTGAGTTTATCATTTTAAAATACTTATATTGGATAAACATTCATTTATTTATTTCTAAAATGAAGATAAATAGAATAAACATTATTATTATTATGATTGGGGTATTTATAGAGTATTTTAATTATTGTCTTGCATAAATATATAAAAGGAAATGACATATATAATAAAATATATTATAATACTAACATAAATAAATAAATAAAAGCCCAACCAGATGAAAGCCCTCAGCAGGGATACCAAACAGCTGAAAGTTAGGGAGAAATGGAAAGAAACCGGTGGAAAATGCGAGCCGCGTCGAAAAGCACCGACCTCTGTATTAGAGATTGGAGCAGTCCGTCATGGAGTCCTGGTAGCCTCAGATGACCCGGGAGCAAGACTCAGATTAGTCCGTTTGCAGAGACAACTATAGGAATAATTACGGTCGGTAGACCAGCTCACATGATGGTCACCTCGTGAGCCAGGTCCAAATATTTTGTTTTCTTATCTACTTCGGCTTTAACGAGGTTCTTGTTATACGGAATGGCAATTTCGATCAAATATATCCTTGACTGTGCCTGGCCTATCAGCACAATGTCAGGCTTATTCGGAATAATAGTCCTGTCTGGGATGATGTCCCGGTCCCAGTTAAGCCTGGCGCGGTCATTTTCTAGCACGGCTTCTGGCAAGTACTTATAATAAGGCAGTAGTACTTATATTAATCCTCCTGGTGTAGAATCCTGGCTCCTAGGTTGTGCCATTGCAAGATCTCAGAGTAATAAAGCGCCACACGAACAGAGATGACATGCCCAAGTGACTCACAGATGTCGACGGTGCCATCCCTTAGGATGTATCTCCGGTAGTTGTTGGTCTTAATAACCTCATCCTGTATTGCACAGAAAAACCCTTGGTTTCCCCGAAAAAGTCACCAAAGTGTAACCAGTGGAGGATGGCAACTGTGTTTGAGAGAGGACAAGCGAGCATGCGGCTCATCTAATGGTAAGTGACTACCGCCGCCCATGAACAACCGCGACACCAGTAGAATTGCAGGTGCGTATGTCGGCCTTTTGGAAAGGAGTAAGCTCTTTTCTTTAAGATCCTTAAGTCCTACCGGTCGGAAAAAGTTGCCGGTAGTAAATAATTCACAGAGAAGCTGTACAAGGAAGATAATTCCTAGTAAAACGCACAGTGGTGGACTGCCAAGCATCCAGATGGTTAGGATAATATCGAGAATTTTGACGCGATGTGCAACATTCCTACACAGCGCCAGTAAATCGAGCCAATCAGAAAGAACTCAAATGGCAGAAAAATCGCTAAAACTGCGTTAAAACTTTATCTACGAAAGGCTCATGAAGAGCCTTGTAGAACCTCCCGTAAACTCCTCCTCCTTCTACTTCTTCTACTTCCATACAATCTCCCGGTCAGCAATGCACTGTACTTCTGGGTCTTCCCATTGCTCAGTGGCTAATAATAGAGGGGTTATCCCTTTATCCCACGTAATGACGTCCCTATAAAATGGATCATCCGATCTCGCTATTAAATAGTTATGGAGGCTGCATACTTCGCGATTATTCATTTTGAGAGCGCTTAATGAGCTGCACCCACCACACACACATATTTCCGCGGCAAGTGCGGAATTTTCTATCCAAAGCGTTAAGTTCGATCTGACTCCACCTGAGTCATTAATTGTTATTGTGGGGTATTTATAGAGTATTCTCATCTGGTTAGGTTGAATAAATATACAAAAGGAAATGATAAATATACATAAATATATACTTAATATACTAACATAAATAAATCATCATCATCATCATCATTACAGCCCTTCACAAGTCCACTGCTGAACATAGGCCTCCCCCAAGTAACGCCACAAAGCACGGTCCTTAGCCACCTGCATCCATCGACTTCCTGCATGTCTTACCAGGTCGGCACTCCATCTAGTGGGGGGTCGCCCTACTCTACGCCTACCGGTACGAGGCTGCCACTCGAGAACCCTTCTTCCCCATCGGTTATCGGTTCTTCGAGCTATATGGCCGGCCCATTGCCACTTCAGCTTACTGAACATCACTGAACAGTTGGCGTCTGGTCGTCATAATGAAGTCAATCTCATTTTTTGTCGAACCGTCGGGGCTCAACCAGGTCTACTTCCTGTGGGGCCGCTTCTGTATAAAAAATAAATAATAATAATTATTATTATTATTATAATGAACGATCAAAGGCGGATAGCATAGTTATAAGAGAAAAAGTACGTACTTAATTACATCTTTATGCAAAACTCGTTTATGCTCAAAAGTTGGTATCAATTTTTAGTAATTTTATAAAGTTGAGTGGCAAGATAAACAAACCATTTTTATTGAAATACGAGTATGTTATATAATACGAGAATTTGTATTATAGTTGAGTTTGCTTAGTATTGAGCTGCGGTGCCACGCGTTTGAATCCCGCGTGGTTCGAATGTTTGATTGATTTTTTACCTATGTTTATTTGTGTAAGTCGCCTACACAATTATACAGGAGATAATTCTAGTGTACACGTCTTTTTTAAGAAATAAAAAAGAGGTAGCTCGTTTTATTTAAAACAAATTTAAAATCACTAAGAATAATAAGTAATTATATAACTGCTGGGAATTAATTGGAAACACTGCCATTGTTACACGAATTTATCCTATAATTTATTTATAAGCTCCCCGAAATCAGAATCTTCAGATACAATTTCCTTTTAATTAGTTTTGTTTTCGCACAGCTGATTTGTATAGAGGCAGTAGCGAGTTTATTTTGTGGAATATATTACTAAGAACCAACTTGAATACATTGCATTGGAGTCGAGTACGGTCTTGTGAATTGCAGTTTGCCTCTAACTCCATTGTGAAACAATTCCTTAGCTTTTCCAGATGTGTTAGTAATTCGGAATCCTGATAACACCTTGAGCCATACTGCGTATAGAAAAAAGACCCATACAGATAGATATTTAAACGGTGATTCTCACCACCATCCTTCACAGCTAGCTACCGTGGGTAAATCTTTGTTTCAGAGAGCACGAGGGATCTTTGACAGTAAACACCTGGCTGCAGAGCTCCACCATGTCAAGCAAGTTTTGCATGACAACAAGCTTCGAGTCCCGCGCCTACGTCACAGTGAACGAGTGAAGCCGGCCACAGTCGAGCGTGTACCTGCTGTACTGCCATATGGTAGAGGAGTCACTGACAAGATTGGCTACATCTTGAAGCGCGCTTCCATCAAAACATACTTCAAGCCGCTGAAGAAGATTGGTCAGTTTTTACCATCGGTCAAGTGTAATGTCCCTCTGCAAGATGCAGGAGTGTACAAGCTTGATTGTGAATGTGGTCTCTCCTACATAGGACAAACTAAAATATCAATAAAAACCCGCGTTAAAGAACATATAGCCGATGTGAAGAATCGACGCTCCGGGAAGTCTGCAGTCTGTGAACACGTACAGGATCGCCCCCGTCACTACATCAGAATTGATAGACCGCAGATCCTCGCTAAAGAACACCGATTCCTTCCAAGGATGATTCGCGAGGCTATTGAAATCAAAAAACATCCTAATTTCAATAGAGAAGATGGCTGGGTGCTACCATCTGCTTGGGATCCTATAATAAATAAAATTAAATCCCAACCCAAGCATACAACTGCAAGACTTCAAGATACCTTAAGTTCATACTGCATAGATCGGAACAAAAGTTAAATTTTAATCTTTGGTAACCGCGGTTAACTATGACATATGGACGTTAAACATCTCAGTCCCGCCCGTGACCATGAGTGCTGTAAAGCGTTCGAAACGTCGGGTATTTAAAAAGTTAAATATACGCGATAAATTCCGTAAAAACTAGTATTATTTCAATGTGTAGTGTTCGCGTAAATATAAGAAATCCTTCAGTGGACTGGCTTCGTAGCAAATTTTCACATTCATGCAAATTTTTATTTTAAAGGTATCGTACCGTGACGTACATGAATATTTCCTACTCCATAAATACCGTGGTACTAGAGCTACCGACATAGCTCAGCGGATTAGTAAGCTGAAGTGGCAGTGGGCCGGCCATATAGCTCGAAGAACCGATAACCGATGGGGAAGAAGGGTTCTCGAGTGGCAGCCTCGCACCGGTAGGCGTAGAGTAGGGCGACCCCCCACTAGATGGAGTGACGACCTGGTAAGACATGCAGGAAGTCGATGGATGCAGGTGGCTCAGGACCGTGCTTTGTGGCGTTACTTGGGGGAGGCCTATGTTCAGCAGTGGTCTTGTGAAGGGCTGTAATGATGATGATGATGATGAATGAAATACCGTGGGTTTTGTGAGAGGGAAACTCAAACAAGGGATATATATGGCAGTGGAATTTCTTTCATAACCACTCAAAATATTACAAACCTACGGTTGACAACCCACCTGCTAAGCGTAGCAACTGTTTTAATGTTATTAGAACTTGCGAGGGTGTGTCTTTGCTAGTGTAGTGGTGCTGGGAGTAGTGGTGCTGGCATTAGTGGCGATGGGGATAGTGCACGCAATTGAGGGATGCCGGGAGGCACTCTTCAAACTAAGTGCGACACCTCATTTAATTTTATTGTGTGGACCTGAGAAAATTAATTTTTGACACATTTAATAGAATGGAATAGATTTTTTTATTCAATATACATTATTACATAACACTTATTGAAAGTATTTTTTTTATTTACCACCGGTTCGGAAAATACCTCTGTCCTGGGAAGAACCAGTTAGAAATCCAGCGGGACTGTTTTTTTTGAACATTTACAATAAGTTGTTTGTACAAATTTTAAATGAGTTTTAATAGAACCAGCATATTAGCGATCATCTCATTTCCAGGGGTATTTTTCATTTATGTAATCTTCGATACTAAAACAACCCTTTTTATACAATTTTTCTTTAATAAAATATTTAAACTTAATTACTGACAAAAAGCGTATACTTTGCCCCGTAAATGAAGTATTGTGGAATCTATTAACTGGTAATACAAGCTTATTTTTGTTTCTATACTTTAAAGTATGAACATCTTTATTTTTATCAAAGCTATTTAGTTATTTATGTGTTACATTATTATATATTGAATTTTAGTGAATATAATACGAAGCCAAAGTTAAAATGTTTATTTATATAAATTTTTCTTAAAGGGACATTTTACAATTTTACCTCCCAACCCTCTAGCGGTCTCATGAGACCGCGGTCATATTCAGTCAAATACCTAGCGGTCTTGCGCCCACCCACAGCACTTTAACCCGTAAAAACTTATATATAGAGACTACTTTTCAATGAATAAATTTGGCATTATATAATCAATATCAAATACTCTATCCTCTAGTGCAATAAAAAAACTATTGTTACGCGCTCCAGTCGACGATATACTAGCGCCATCTAGTGTCAGGAACGAGAGCGAGTAGAGCGTTGCAGAAAATGATATCACAGATCTCTCAACCGACAGCGCCATCCGAAGAACTAAGTTTCTAGAAAATCTATACTCGCAAACTTGTCCCTTTGCGCGCATTTACTTGAATATTCGGGACGCTTCTTTGCTAATTTAAATAAATAGGCGCTGCAAGATGCGATCGAGGCAGAGTTGAACTCGGCGACACAAGCGAAGCTTCGGAGCGGAATTAAGTGAATTAGTGTGTTTAATTATTAGTGTTTTTAACTTTAATTTGTGTAAAGTAAATTAAAGTGTTAATTTAGGTAATTCTATCGGCAATTTTTATTGTCACGAACCTCAAGCTCGTAACAATTGGTGTCAGAAGTGGGATAAAATAATGCCGATTTTACCTAAGGAGGAAACGGAGGGTGTCCGTACCCAAAGTCAACGCCAGCAGGAGACGGACCAGAGGAGATTTGGTGGTGCAACGCCGCAGATGTCTGAGGGCCAGCCGCCGGCCACGGAAGCCGGTCCATCAGCAGCTTCTACGTCTGTGGCACCTGACTTAGGTGCTCTGATGGTGATGCTGCAGCAGCTGCGGGGCGGACAAGAGGAGCAGGCCCGTCGGTCGGAAGAGCAGATGCTCCTCATTAAGGACCTTCATGCTACCTTTGGGAAAGAGATAAAGGAGGTGAAGGATAGGGTTGCTCAACATGACAACCGCTTTTTTCTTTGTGGGTAGGTGCAATAAGTACATTGCTTTAGTGAAGTCTCCCAATTTAATATAAATTTTAATATATAAAACATTACAATAGTGTTGTTACTATATGGGAAACTAATGTACTAACCATTATACCTGCCAGGCAGTAAAATCCTTGCTTTTTACAAACTTAGTCAATGAAATCTGTCTCACAATTTTCTTACATTATCACTGCACAAGATATTTTCATAATGGACGCCATTCAAGACTCAATAACACAACTTCAGAAGATGTTTACTCAGCGCATGGATATCTATCAAAGTGAGCTCCAAGCTGCAGCACCTTCAGCCTCCATTGCCAATTTGACATCCGAGTTCTCCTCATTCAGATTATTTATCATGACAGCCCTACGCAATCTTCAAGACCAGGTAGGCCTGTTGATGCACCAGGTGGATAATATGGAGATGCGGAGCCGGCGGAAGATTCTATTACTTCATGGACTTCCGGAGGAAATGAACGAGGACACTGTACAGGTATTAGTGAAGACTTTTGTTGACCGTTTCAAGTTGTCTGGTTTCTCGGAAAAAGATATATCTCGCTGCCATCGCATGGGCCATACTTCCTCTTCTGACAAACCAAGACCCATCTTGTTTAAGTTGTGTAAGTTAGAGGTGAAGAACAAAATCTGGCAAGCTAAGACGTGTTTGAAGGGCACTGGTATCACTCTGTCGGAGTTTTTAACTAAAACTCGAAATGAAGCCTTTATGGCAGCTCGACGGAGATATGGAATATCGAATTGCTGGACACGTGAAGGCTTTGTTTTTGTACTGGGTAGCGGTGGCGTTCGACATCGCATTAGCTCTGTGATCGAACTCGATAAAATTGTTGAGCCTCCTGTGTCGAAGTCGAAGACAACGACCGCGGTCAGGGAACCAACTGGAGCTTCCAAAAGTCGACGTACTGGCACCGCAGGCAAGAGATAGTGTCTTCGCTTAGTGTTTATTTACCACAATTTATTTGTATTTTTGTGTAGTCTCCATTTGCATAGTGTTGCATCTCTTCAATTTTTGTGTGTTAACTGAAACATCGTAGTTCGTAGTTATCTCTAATATTATAATAATTTACCTTCATAATTTTGTTTATTATGTGACAAAATGACATTAGTGATTAAATAAATCAAAGTGACAGCTATTAATATCTGTCACGCTGTCATTCGATTGCTTATACTACTAGTCTTTTTGCCAGACCAGATCCGTAGATAATATTTATCTGTCTTATTATTTTTGGTAAGACTGTGCTTTTTCTATATATTTTTTTAATTATATTAATTAGTCTTAAGTAAGTTATCTAAATATATAATTCTACCGATGCCACTGCCGGCAGGTATGAAAGAAATGTTTTGTTAAGTGCATAATTGTTAGCAATTTTATTTTAATAATAGTTCATAACATATTATTATTTATTTTGTAGGTATTATATCCAGACTTATATAATATTTATTTGTTATACATTATACAGGTATATATTTAATTTTTATTGATTTTGTTATAGCTTAGTTTATGTTATAGTTTTGATTAGCATGTGTGATATTTTAGAATTTGATGATAGTTATTTTTCTTGCTCTTCTTCTAGCTCATCCGATAAGACCTATAAAAGCGCCTTAAGCGATGATTCCACTCATTTACATGATCAACTAGTAGCCGTATTCTGTAATTATAGTAAAAATCTTAATATAGTCCATATTAACGCTCAAAGCATTCATGCTCATTACGCTGATCTTTTATCAACCTTCGATTCTAAATATGTTGATGCCATACTTGTTCCTGGATCTTTTCTAAAGCCTGAACTTCCGTCGGTACAGTATTGTCTCCCTGGTTTTCAACTTATACGTAATGACAGGGTTGGCAAAGGTTATGGTGGAGTGGCAATCTATTTGAGAGCTGACATTCCTTATAAAATAGTTGATCATTCACCCAATATATACACAAATTTTGCAGAACATTTATTTATTGAAATTACTATTAATCATTCTAGGACTTTGCTTGGGGTCTACTATCTCCCCTCTCGCAATATAAATTATTTTTCTTCTTTGGAAGAAAAACTTGTAAATCTAACTCCGCTTTATGATAATACCATTATTTTAGGTGACTTTAACACATGCCTGTTAAAGAACGATTCTCGTAGCAAAAAACTGCTCTCCCTGGTGTCATCTTTTAATTTACATATTCTTCCTCTTTCTTCTACTCACCATTCGCCTAATAATACCCCTTCTCTTTTAGACCTTATTCTTGTTTCTGATGCTGACCGGGTTGCTTCGCATGGACAACTATCTGCGTCTTTCTCTTACCACGATCTTATCTTCCTCTCCTATAATATTCAACGTCCTAGGCGTAAATCGAAATTCTTACTCCTAAGAAGCTTTAAATCAATTAACCTGGAGCGCTTGAGAGATGATGTAAATAATATTGACTGGTCCCCTGTTCTAAATTCCGAAGATGTTAATCATAAGGTTTATGCTTTTAATCACCTCATTTTAAAACTATTCGATACACATGCACCTCTTAAGCGAGTCAGGGTTAAACACTTTCCAGCCCCCTGGCTTTCAGAGTCTATAAAAGCAGTAATGGCCAAAAGAGATAAAGCTAAGAGGCGTTATAAAAAGCACCCTACTAATGAAAATTTATTCACATATAAAAAAAAACTGCGTAATCGCTGTAGTAAGATGTGTCGTGATGCTAAGAGGAGACATATTTATAATAAGGTTGAAAATTCTCATTCCGCTCAGATGTGGAAATTTTTTGGAACCCTGGGTATTGGCAAATCATATATTGATTCTAATATCTCGTTTGATTTGACTGCACTCAACCGGCACTTTTCTGAGCCTCCGATTTCTATTGATGACTCTATTAAGTCTACTACACTTAATCTTCTTTCCAATATTCCTAAACCGCTGTGTTCTCCTTTTAATTTCAGTAAAGTTACTGACGGTGACATAAAAAAATGCCTTTTAGCCATTTCCACTAAAGCTATTGGCTATGACAATCTTTGTATGCAAATGATTAAACCTATCACTAATGAACTTGTCCCTATTATCACTCACATTATCTCTTCTTCGCTTGACACGAGCTCCTTTCCGACTTGCTGGAAAAAATAATTCGTCATTCCCCTTCCAAAAACTTCTAATCCTACATCTTTATCCCAATTCCGCCCCATTTCCATTCTTCCGATCTTATCTAAAGTACTAGAAAATATAGTTCAGAGGCAACTATCTCAATTCCTAACTGTTCACAGCCTGCTGAGTCCTTTTCAATCTGGTTTTCGTCCAGGCCATAGCACAGTCAGCGCTCTGATTAAAGTGTCTGATGATATTCGCTGGGCCATGGACAAAAGACTTCTCACTGTTTTAACATTATTGGATTTTAGCAGTGCATTTAATTCCGTTGATTATGACATACTTCTTGGTATTCTTGCGTCCTTAAACATTTCACCATCAGTAATCTCTTGGTTTAATTCTTACCTTAGGGGTCGCTCGCAGTGTGTCCGCCATGAGGAGGATTTCTCCGAGTGGTGTGATCTTACGGCGGGTGTTCCTCAGGGTGGTGTTCTTTCCCCACTTCTCTTCTCTATTTTTATCAATGCTCTCACTACTGTTCTCTCCTCTCATTATCATCTCTATGCTGATGACTTGCAATTATACCGTCATTTCAAAGTCCAAGATATAGATGAGGCTATTAATAAGATGAATGCTGACTTAAGTAGCATAAGCAGTTGGGCAAAATCGTTTGGTCTTCGTGTTAACCCTGCTAAATCCCAAGTAATGATTATCGGCAGCTCATATATGCTTAATTTATTAGATCGTTCGAAGATCCCTGCAGTTACGTATGATAATACTCAAATTCCATATACAGAGACCGCTAAGAACTTAGGTGTTATTTTTGATAATAATTTGTCTTGGGTCGCTCACATTAATACGATTAGCAGAAAAGTGAACTACTCTTTTCAATCTCTCAAGCGTCTCCAGATGTTTTTACCGTTAAAAACTAAGATAACCTTAGCTCAAGCACTTCTTCTTCCTCTCATTGACTACGCTGATGTTAGTTTTTTGGATGCTTCAGAGGAGCTGTTGAACAAACTGGAACGTGTTCAAAATTTGTGTATACGTTTTATTTTCGATCTTCGTAAGTTTGATCATGTTTCAGAGTACAGGGCTCAATTAAAATGGCTTCCTATCCATAGACGTCGAGACTTACATGTGTTATCATTTCTATACTTTCTACTCTTTAATCCTCTTGCACCTCCATATCTCCGCGAGCGTTTTGAGTATCTTGTACCCCGTGAAACTCAGTGCCGGACCACTAAACAACTACTTCTTAAAACTCCTTCTCATTTCACAAGCCGATGTGGTGGATCCTTTACAGTAAGGGCGGTCAAGCTATGGAACTCACTCCCACATGACATACGTGCTAGCTCTTCTCTTGATATATTTCGGAGCAGAGTAAAGAAATATTATCTGTCAACTTAGAATTATAAATATTCACATATTTTATGTATTTATGTGTATAATTGTATATATATGTATGTGTCTATGTATGTATATGTATGTATATATTTATGTATATATATATATATATATATATTGTCTTTATTGGTATATATGTATGTAAATCAATAGAAATAAGAATAAAAGAAATAAGAAAATAAATTATACTTATATGTATGTTATACACTTATATGATAATTGTTAACTGTAACTTATAGCCAATTTCTATTAAGTAGTGTTATGTTAATTATTAAGTACGCACGCTGCTACCTACTTGCTTTATATATAAAACTATTTCTCTCTCCCAATAGGTTTGCTGGAAGAGAACTCTTATTAGGGTTAAGCTCGCCTTTGTACATTTATTTAAATATTTCATAATTGTTACCAACTTATTGTGTGTACAATAAAGAATAAAGAATAAAAGAATAAAGGACAACCGCCTGTCGGAAGCTGAAACCCAAATCAAGGAAGCTAAAACCCAAATCGACCAAGTGAACAATCGGGTTGATTACGTGGTGGGTGACGTGAAGAAAACGCTGGACGACCTCAAACTGGGTGATGGAACAACAGCTCCCGTAGTAGTTACAACACCTTCGCTACGTGGATTCAAAGTGCCGCCGTTCGACGGTACCTCTTCCTGGTCAGCCTACAAGATCGGCTTCGGAGCGGAATTATGTGAATTAGTGTGTTTAATTATTAGTGTTTTTAACTTTAATTTGTGTAAAGTAAATTAAAGTGTTAATTTAGGTAATTCTATCGGCAATTTTTATTGTCACAAACCTCAAGCTCGTAACACTATTATCTCGACCATGTTACCTGTGACCATGGGTGCTGGAAAGCACCCGAAACGTCGGGAATTAAAAATAAAAGTAATTAAAAGTAAAATAAACGCGATTAAATCCGTAAAATTAGGTTTAATAAATGTATAGCATTTGCGTAAATATAAGAAATCATTAACTATTATCCTATGAATATTTATTTATAATCTACGTTCATTTCGTACGCCATTTTCGCGTGAATGTTATTGTGATTTTTATTTTTCTAGTGTTTTATTAGGGTTTTAGTATAGTATTTTATAATAAAATTGTAATGAATGTTTTTGGGTGCATATAATTTATCTTTTACGTAAATAATTTCAAGTAATAGTTGGGATGGTAATGGGAGTTGCGTGTTCTGGGAGTTGCGGGTTCGAACGATGACTCCGTGGCGTAGTGTCTTAGCAATGAGTGGCTGCGCTGGGAGTTGCGGGTTCGAATCCCGCACGGAACAAGTATTTTGTATAGCCTACAAATAATTGTTCCGGGTCTGGATGTTTGTCCTTGTGCAATTTATGTTTGTAAACTGCCCCCGCGATACAGGAGAAAATCCTAGTGTAGGGGTAACGTTTTAAAAAAAAATATATATATATTGAAATAAGTGTGACTTTCACGCACCGCACCCGGTCGCATGCGACTGCTTGGGATTTGCCGGGTGCATGCGACTGCATGGGATTTTTATGGCGCTTGAAGGGTTAAGTTATAATCGCCCGTACAGCAATCTATGAAACTAACTAAAATAAACTAATTCAGTCGTCTCAACATTGGTAATACTTCTAATAATTGTTGCAGCATAATATGCTGCAGAACTACGTCTGCCTGCTAATTTAGATAAATGGGGCCCCATTGAAGCTTCGCGTCAATATTAATACAAAGAAAAACAGTGGTATCTACATGAATCAACTTTTTTTACTCAAATTTAAGAACACTTTGATATTTGAATGTCTAACATTAGGTATTGTTAATTTAATACGGTTTGTCTTCTTGTCCTTTAGGAGCAAATTATTGGTGTTAAAAAAATGTACTGATTTTGATATAGAATTAGTTACATTGTCAAAATTAATTACCTATCGCTTGATTTTGAAAATTTAAGAGGTATCATAAGCAAATAATTATATATCATGATTGTCCCCTACAAGGTAAGGTAAGTCATTGATGTAGACTAAAATAAGAAATGGACAAAGAATCGAGTCCTGAGTAACGCCCATTGTAAATACTGATCTAGAGGAAGCTTACTTTGGGTTCTGTTAATTAAATATAAAATAATAAGTCTAAGCACAATATTTTGACACCATAATGTTAAAGGTTCCCGATTAATATCATAACATGAACACGATCGAAAGCTTTTTAAAGATTACAAAAAATACATAATGCTTCTTGTGTACTCTCCCAGGCATTCAAAATATATTTCATAAGCTCTACACCTGCGTCAATTGTCGAGCAAACCTATATAACCTAAACCTACCTTTTGAAATCATATTGATATTTATGGAGTAATTTATCGTTATAAAAAAATTTACCATTGACCTAAAATTGGGATTTGGCATAATGGATTTCCACAAAGTAATGCTTGACTGTATTAAGTATCGTGGCAACTTTGGCAAATATAGTAGTATAGTTGTAGCACGAATGGGTCGGCTCAACCAGGGAAGGACCACGCTCTCACGGAATACCGGCATAAAATAATAGCTAATGCTGCAGTGTTTCGTGTGCTGAGTGTAGAGAAACGGAGACCTTTTTACTAGAAACGAGGCATTCCATCTTAGTACTCACGGGCGACAACACATCTGTATGTTGATTCGTTATCTAGGATAGATTTAGATGTCTCTGGGCCACAGCGACCATTTACCATCAAGTGGACTGTGTGCTCGTTTATCACCCAATCCTATTTTTAAAAAAAAAACTGCTGCAATAGGGAAGGCCTATGTTCAGCTATGTGTTAGAAGAGGCTGCTCAACAGTGGACTTTAATAGGCTGTTATGGAATGGATAGATGAAATACTAGACAAATATATTTTATTAATACAAAATTTAAGGGACTATAGAACATATGGTACGCCTGATATAAATCTGCGAAAATCGTTTGTCAATTTTGTATAAAAAATACGCCGGAATTCTGCGTTAGTACGATCTTACCCTAGTTGAGAACACCCATTAGTGCTGCAACTATAATAAGCTGCTGTTCTAATACATAATATAAAATAAACAAGGAAGTGCAAAATATTGCTTTTAGTGACAACTTTACAATACTGGAACATCATTCATTAATTCATTCATTCATTGTAGATTGTCTTATTACGGGGTTTTCATAGTTGTCACGCTTGGCAGACGGGTCGGTTATTAGGAAGGCGCTGTTGCCCATCTTTTGATTCTTAGTCTTTGTCGCCTCTTATGACATCTAAGGGATGTTATGGGGTAGTAGATATTTTTAAACCATCACTAACTTAGTCAGGGTCATACTAGAGAAAATATAACACAAAAAACTTTATTTTATGATATGATAAGTGTTGAATCCCACGATTTGCAGTGTATGTTTGTAAGTGTCTCTAATTTTTATAGCGCAATTTAGTAATAAACTGAAAGCGCCATCTATTAGTGAAAAGGAAATAAAAACAAAGCAGTAAAGTGTCAACATCGAATATTTTATTGCAAAATTTTTATTACAGAACTTTATGTTTAAATTATTCTAGTGTTCCAATTATTCGGGTAATGGCTACCAAGCTATTAGTAAAAATATTTAATATTACTTCGCAACCTTCCGTGTTTCCATTTTTCTATGTTTCCGTTAATTGATATTTTTATTATGATGAATTTCCACAAAGTGACGCCTGATTCTATCAATTGCCAAGCTATTTCTATTTGTCTTGTGTTGTTAATTGTAAACATGATTTTAAGCTATTATTGGAAAAAAATAGTCCTGCTGGGTTTCTTGCTGGTTCTTTCCAGGATATAAGTTTTTTTTGCGAACCAGTGGTAAATGAAAAAAGTGACTTTCTATAAGTATTGTTATAATCTACATTGTATAAAAAAGTTACTGTTTGTGTTTCATACGGCTCACCTGATGGTAAGTGATTACCGCCGCCCATAAACAGCTGCAACACCAGGAGTACTTCAGATGCGTTTTCGACCTTTTAAAAAGGAATAGACTCTTTTCTTGTAGGTCCCTAAGTCATATCGGTGCGGAAAAATCTCCGGTGGTAGTTGATTCTACAAGGAAGTTGTGTGAGGAAGAAAACTTCTTTTGAATCGCCCAGTGGTGTACCGCCAGTCATCCAGATGGTATGGATGGTTTGAATAGATGGTATCGCAAGTATTTTCACGATGTGCGATGGTGAAACTGTGCGGCTGGAATTAGTCCAAACAATTTCTCAGAGCACTCCCCGTGGTAGATGCGATAAAATACGCAAAGATATACAACATCTCTTTGCAGTACCAGTGAGTCAAGCCGATCGAAAAGAACTTGATCGCCGATGATTCGAACTGCTCTGCACTGAATGCGATCAAGGAACTGGCACTAGGGAGCCCGGACTCAGAGTTGGGAACAGTTTTCCATGTACGGCCGAATCTGCGCCTTGTAAAGTTGCAGGCGGTGAGCCAACACGAAAAACTGTCCCGCTCTGCTGAGCACGCCAAGCTTCTTAGAGGCCAATTTGACCTTCTCTTCCAAGTGACCACGAAACTGCACGTCACTCGATATATCGACGCCGAAGAATCCGATACTGGTGGAGGCAACAAGGGGAGTGCCTTGAAACTGAGGAGATACGACAAGGGGTTAGTTTTAGCGGTAAAAACTAACGACGAAAACTAACTTGCGGCGAAAACCAGTGTATTTTGGGGATTGAACTGGACTAGATTTAGTCGCCCCAGTCCAAGATTTTGTTAAACAAAGTCTCGACTTCAGACACAAGTTTGACCTGGTACTCGGCGACGTTTTCCCAAGAAATATTGGCACGGACGATATATGAAGCATTACCAGTGATATCGTCTGCATAGCAATGAATGCTACCGATTTGCAACATGTCATTGATATGCAGAATGAACAGCGTTGATGATAGCATGCAGCCTTGTGGAATACCAGCGTTGATGGGCTTGTAATCGGAGGACCTTGATGCTCCCATCAGCAAGAAAAACTAGTGATCCAATCGCACAAATTCTCGGGAAGCCCATAGGAAGGAAGCTTCTGATGATCTTAATAAAGTTTACATATATAATTATAGGGTAGACTGTTAAGCCTAAAACTATATTTAGATATAGTTTGTATATACATATAGTTTTAGGCTCAACAGTCTATCCAAGTCTGATATGCAACAAGAAATAAAATAAATTTAACATTTACTACTAACTAATGATAAATAATATGAAATTTAAATTTATTATGATTGGGTTCATATAGTGTTATTGATTCCTTTCACATAATAATTAAACATATAACCCCGCAAAAAGAAAATGAAATTTAATTAAATGGAAAACTTACATGGCGACATAATATGTGGCACGGGTCGCAACAAAATCTGAAGGTTTGATCTCGGCTTTAAATTACAGTTCTTTATTTCGGCGGAAACAAATATATATATATATATATATATATATATATATATATATATATATATATATATATATATATATATATATATATATATATATATATATATATATATATACATACGCAAATACGCAACGCAAACATAGGGTTGTAAAAGTTTTACAAAGTGTTTTATAATTATTATTAAATGGCAGACATTTGCATTGGTCAGGGAGATTTTATATTACCCTATTTTGCTTATGTTACATCACGTGTAATTCCTCTCAGACCTAGACCCTTCTTATATTTACGCGAACACTACACATTGAAATAACACTAGTTTTTACGGAATTTATCGCGTGTAATAAACTTTCTAACTTGACAATGAGTGCTGTAAAGCGTTCGAAACGTCGGGTATTTAAAAATATACGTGATAAATTCCGTAAAAACTAGTATTATATCAATATGTAGTGTTTGCGTAAATAAAAAATCATTATGTAAACCAGTACGGACTGGTAATTGCAAATAAAATACGCCGATTAGAGGATCTAAAGATCAAGCGCGCAAGATATCAACAGCCTTAAATTTCTTGAAGAGATGCCGAGACCATAATCTCATTCCCACGGGTGTCAAAATATCAACCAAAAAGGACAGGTCGATGTTCAGTGCCTAAACCGAATCTTCCCAAAATTTGCCTAAAGACGAATTTATAGCGTTAAAGAACCTACGCAATAAAACAGAACTTACGATTCTCCGCGCAGATAAGGTAAACGCCACGGTACTCATGGATACGTTAGATTATAATTCTAAAATACAAAAAATTTTGTCGGATGTAAATACTTATTAAAAGGTCAAAAACGACCCAACAAATAGCACACTAAAACAATTAGTGACCTCATAAAGAAACACTCTGAAAAATTAAATCTGGACGTAAAATGGATAATACCTACTTGCGCCAAATCACCAAAATTGTATGTGTTATCAAAAATATACAAGCCCAAGCCAACATCTGGCAGACAATGAAACTATGGTCAGTTTTGATGTGCAGTCATTGTTTACATGCTTACCTGTTGAACACTGCATCTCAATTGTAACTAGAAGGCTGAAAGAGAACAACATGGCCGTAGAATATGCAGTATTACTCAGACACTGCCTTACATCTGGCTACCTATTGTTGAAGGAGGAGTTCTACAAGCAAGTAGATGGTGTGGCGATGAGCTCACCTGTATCTCCCATTGTCGCCGACATATTCATAGAAGACTTTGAGGAGAAAGCCCTGCTTACTTCTCCCATAAATCCAAAATTTTACAAGCGGTACGTAGATGCACTTTTACAATTCTACCTTTAGATAAAGTAACTACATTTTTAGGCCATCTTAACTCTATAAATTCTAAAATTCAGTTCACAATAGAGTTAGAGGAAAACAATTCCTTAGCTTTTCTAGATGTGTTAGTAATTCGGAATCCTGATAACCTTGAGCCATACTGTGTATAGAAAAAAGACCCATACAGATAGATATTTAAACGGCGATTCTCACCACCATCCTTCACAGTTAGATACCGTGGGTAAATCTTTGTTTCAGAGAGCACGAGGTATCTGTGCCAGTAAACACCTGGCTGCCGAGCTCGACCATGTCAAGCAAGTTTTGCATGATAACAAGCTTCGGGTTCCGCGCCTACGTCACAGTCAACGTGTGAAGCTCCGGGAAGTCTGCAGTCTGTGAGCACGTACAGGATCGCCCCCGTCACTACATCAGATTTGATAGACCACAAATCCTCGCTAAAGACCACCGATTCCTTCCAAGGATGATTCGTGAGGCTATTGAAATCAAAAAACATCCTAATTTCAATAGAGAAGATGGCTGGGTGCTGTCATCTGCTTGGGATCCTATAATAAATAAAATTAAATCCCAACTCGAGCATACAACTGCAAGACTTCAAGATACCATAAATTCATACTGTGTAGATCGGAACTAAAGTTAAATTTTAATCTATGATAACCGCGGTTAACTATTACATCTGGACGTTGAACATCTCAGTCCCGCCCTTGATCATGAGTGCTGTAAAGCGTTCGAAACGTCGGGTATTTAAAAAGTTAAATATACGCGGTAAATTCCGTAAAAACTAGTATTATTTCAGGGATTTCATGCTCTTAGCCCATGACTATGAAACAGCACACGAAATATTACTAAAAACTCATATATACTAAAAACTCATAGAGATTGAAAAAAATTCAATTAACAATTTCTTTAATTTTATTTTGAGCATATTTCCATTTAATTGTTTAATAGCTGTTAGTAAGTGGTTGTATATGCGAGTAGCAGTAATATAGGTACTTTTATTTAAATTATATTTTAATAACAGGTAAGTTTATATCATATTATTTATCTTGTTTGCGAATGTTTTTCTTTGAACCAGCTTTCAGATTAAAATATTGCATATTCTTTTTTACAAATAGACATAGTTCCAGGATATAGATTCCTGTCAGTGTTAGGTCCCCTTCTTCTGAAAACATCTCTTAATGATTCGGTACTATGCATGTTATATATTCATGTATCGGCGCTGTCGTCGCGCCACAAGCGAAAACACACCGAAGCCTAAATCGCGCTATCAACATTCCGAATCATTAACAGTATATATATAGAACTTCTCCAAACTATCACATGGAGTGTTGGCCGCTCCCCGGGCAGAACACCTTGCCCGGTTGGAGATCTCCCCGTTTAGCCTCCACGGCCACAGTGGTGACCCCGACGAGATCTGAACACGCAACCAACGACCTTCAGAAATAGAAATAGAAATAGAAATAGAAACTTTTTTATTCAATGTAGATTATAAAAATACTTATTGAAAGTCACTTTTTTAATTTACCACTGGTTCGCAAAAGAAACCTCTGTGCTGGGAAGAACCAGCAAGAAACCCAGCGGGACTATTTTTTTTTAATAATAGCTTACAATCATGTTTACAATCAACAACACAAGACAAATTAGAAATAGCTTGGTAGCGATCACCCTTCCCAGGGGTTATTATCATCTATAAATTCCTTAATATTATAATAACCCTTTTTATACAAACTTAGTTTTATAACATTTTTGAACTTTGTGTATGACAAATTTTGTATATTTTCTGGGATTTTGTTGTAAAAGCGTATCTCATCAGAAACTTCAAGCTTCATCATCGTCATACCCCACCTATTCGCTCTCGAGCAGATATCGTCTGCAATCTTCATATCCTTTAAGTCATCTAGCTTCACAAGATTCATCGCAGCACTGGAATAATAATGCTTCCTGTTCTTTCAAGCTACTCTCTGCGCTATACAGTGTTCGGCACGGCTCTGAGCCTTACTGCTCGCCACTGTTCCACGCCACTCTCGCGGATTACTTGCCTTATTCTTGATTCACCGCAGACCACAAGGCAATCTCCTGGCACTTGCACATTCGTCGGCAACGAGGCTGCACTATCGACCTCCGGTCTGAGCAGGGGGGTGATGTAGCGGCGCTATCGTCGCGCCACAAGCGAAAACACACCGAAGCCTAAATCGCGCTATCAACATTCCGAATCATTAACTGTAAATATATAGAACTTCTCCAAACTATCACATGGAGTGTTTGCCGCTCCCCGGGCAGAACACCTTGCCCGGTTGGAGATCTCCCCGTTTACCCTCCACGGCCGCAGTGGTGACCCCGACGAGATCTGAACACGCAACCAACGACCTTCAGAAACTTCAAGCTTCATCATCGTCATACCCCACCTATTCGCTCTCGAGCAGATATCGTCTGCAATCTTCATATCCTTTAAGTCATCTAGCTTCACAAGGTTCATCGCAGCACTGGAATAATAATGCTTCCTGTTCTTTCAAGCTACTCTCTGCGCTATACAGTGTTCGGCACGGCTCTGAGCCTTACTGCTCGCCACTGTTCCACGCCACTCTCGCGGATTACTTGCCTTATTCTTGATTCACCGCAGACTACAAGGCAATCTCCTGGCACTTGCACATTCGTCGGCAACGAGGCTGCACTATCAACCTCCGGTCTGAGCAGGGGGGTGATGTAGCGGCGCTATCGTCGCGCCACAAGCGAAAACACGCCGAAGCCTAAATCGCGCTATCGACATTCCAAATCATAAACAGTACAGGAGTTCTATATAGAACTCCTCCGAACTATCACATGGAGTGTTGGCCGCTGCCCGGGCAGAAGACCTTGCCCGGCTGAAGATCTCCCCTTTTCCTTCTACGGCCACATTCATCGTTTCATATATTGTTCTATGACATTTTTTCTGGAGAACGAATGTGGATTATATATCTGAGTTTCCCCATTATGGTATTGTGACTTGGGAGTGGATAAAAAGGCATTTCTAGTGACACTTACATTTGTAGTCTCTGCCAGGGATTATTTGGATATCTTTTATTTATTTTTGCAATATGTATCTTCCAGTTTAGATGTTGATCTATTTCGACTCCGAGAAAATGTATGTTTTTTACTTCTTCGACCGTTGATGATCTCAAGGCGTAAGATGGTAAGATGGATGGTGGTGTAAGATCACTGAATTATGAGTTAACTAAGTGAAGTTAAAAGTTAAAGTTACAGCCCATATACGTCTCACTGCTGGGCACAGGTTTCCCCTCATTTCTGAGAGGGTTTAAATGTCAGCTAAAATATATTATTAAAATTCTAAATGTATAAGAAGCATTTAAAGCAAAAAAAGGAAGTGAATACATATTTAACGAAAAAATGTTTAAATAGGACATAGGTATAACTATTTTTTTTTAGGTTTATGATCTCGTTGTTATTTGAGTTAATTGTAAATATTCATTAAATAATAATATTAATAATGTAATAAATAATAAAAGTAATATAAGTAGGCGTAGGGAAGTGACGACCCCATCGCCCGCTGACGTAACGGTTATGTGACAAAACCGGTACGTCAGCGCAGTCAGTCAACACCTTGCCGAGAGGTGTTAGTGCCGTGCCTCGGCAAAAATTGAAGGTGCAAAGGCCCGCTTGTGCACATGGCCTCACCATGAAACGGCGCTGGGTCTGGGCGTCTCCCGCTAAATGACGCCCACCACTATGGATGATGGAATACGGAAGAACGCGCAAAGGGCCGCTGCCTGGAGGTCGCCAGGGCGCGTCTGGTGCTGGCGCTGGACGTGACAGCATGAGAACCGCCAGCCGAGCGCGAGGTGCTGCACGACCACCCAGCAGCCCCTCGCATCCATCATCCCCACCAGCTGGTTTGGTGTCGGCAGGGTCTTCGCGGGCCCAGCAATCGGCATCCGCCACTGGTGGAGTACGCCGCATGCGTTGGACAACCCAGATGAACAGCAACGCATTGCGGGCGTATTTTAGGGCGAAAGGGGGAGAAACTGGAGGTTTTGCGTATCGGGCAAGGATGCATCGACTTTTTTTTTTATTTATTTATTTAACATAAAAACAAAACATAATTAGTTATTTTTACAGTCTGCCAAACTGCTCAGCAGTTTGTTGGCAGAAAAATGCTCTCTTACCTTCCAACATGCATAAAAAGAAAAAAAAGAACTAGCTTAATACAATTATACTACCACTAATATGACAAACCAAGAGTATTACTATAACGTTATTCAATAATTTAAAGGATAACGGCATTTTTCATATATGCATAAATTTTGCATGTACGCTTACACATATACATACATACATGCGTACAAATATATGCATACCTTAATATTACAGCTTACCTATGATGTTGTACAATGGATCGTCATGATACATTCCATTTTTACTTTTTATTAGTATAAAGTTTTTTTAACTTATTTTTAAAATGTTGATTTATGCGTAAGGCATTCTTGGGGTAAATTGTTATAAATTTTTGCTGCTAAATGTTGGAACGTTCTTTTACCATAATAATTAGCACATTTATATTGTAAAGTTATTAATTTATGTGGTCTGCGCGTATTCTTATTTATGGGGATAAAACTACGCAATGCGCCACATAAGATTGTATAATACTTTTCACATGTCGCAAATGATATTTTAAATTGCTCATGTATCGGTATTAAATTACACTCCTGGAAGAGCTGCTCATAATTATCCCTATATTTTATTTTAGCTTTTGGGTTCACTAATATTTTCATAAATCTAATTTGAAACTGCTTCAATTTATCTAAATATGTTTTAAATGTCCTTCCATATGCTACTAATCCATATTGTAACGTTGACTCAACTAGTGCGTAATGTACAACATACAGTACATTTTTAGGTATTACTTTCTTCAAAAAATAGAATTTACTTAAAATACCTCTTAATTTATTACATACCAGTTCTATATGGCTACTCCAGTTCATATTTCTATCTATTGTTAAGCCCAAGTATTTAAATTTTTTTACAAATTCTATAACTGTACATTCACATTTAAACATATTGTCGTGTATACATTGATAAGAGTGACCCACTATCCTGAATTTTTTTGCATTCTTTATATTATGCGGTGATGACATATGTAGTCCTTTAGTTTTTGCTGTATTAATAATAATTCCATTATGTTGTTAAAATCACTTTGTATGTTTTTCTCTATCTCATCTTGATTTTTGTCAGCATAGAGGATGCACATGTCATCTGCATACATAAAAACAGCACAGTGTTCAATCACGTTACATATACTGTTAACATGCATTATATAGCCCACTGGTCCATAAACGGATCCAGTAGGTACACCTGACTTTACATTTTCCTCGTTTCCCGTAATGTTTTTAATGACTGTCACTATTTTCCTATTTTTCAAATAATTACTTAGCCACCTATTAATAGGACCGCGTATACCACATTCATCCATTGCTTTCAACAAGACATTATGTTCTAAAGTGTCAAAAGCTTTTTTAAAATCAATAAATATTCCTACAACATGTTTTCTTTCATTTAACCTTTCATTTATATAGTCTGTAAATCTAGTTATAGCTGTAGCTGTACTCCTATTTCTTCTAAATCCATGCTGATGGTCGCCTAATATAGAATTATCCTCTAAGAAATCCGTTATTTGCTTAACAATTACTTTTTCAACTAACTTATTTATAACAGAAAGTATGGCAATCGGTCCGTAATTTTCATAACTTTTATGGCATCCTTGCTTATAAATGGGTCGAATTTTTGCCATTTTAAGCCTATCTGGATATGTACCTTTTTCTACACATAAGTTAATAAAATTAGCAATGACAGGACTAATCTGGTCTTTGACATATTTTAAATCTTGGGCCCTTATTCCATCAACACCAGGAGGTTTTTCAAACGACAACTCATTAATTAACTTTGCAATTTGGCCTGGTGTCGTTTTTTTAAATCTTATACTTACCAAGCTTTCATTAACATATTTACTCCTGTCCAAAAAATTAATATTACATTTATGGTTGATTCTATCTACTTCTTGTGTAAATGTTTTAGAAAAGCCTGTACAAATCGAACTGATATCACTATCACTTGAAAAATGTTGTAATACAATATCATCCACACTAATTTTTTTTACCTATCCATTCATTTATATACATCCATTTTTTTCTCATATCATTTCCGCACTTAATAATTAACTCTTTTTTATAGTTATTCTTAGCTTGATTAATACGTTTATTTAATTTATTTCTATATCTTGTATACTCTAACCGATAACACATGTTTTGAGGAGCAGATTTTGACCTTTTAAAAAGTTCATCTCTTTTTTTAGACATTAGAATTAGTTCATTTGTAATCCATGGTTTATATCTATTATTTTTCTTCACAGTTTTATATTTTATAGCACATTTATACGTCTCATCGAAAATTTCACATAATTTATCATAAAGTTTTAACGGACAGTTAATTAATAATAGGTTTGACCAAATAACTGCACTCAATTTTTCTATCACAATTTTGTTATCAATAAATGTACTTACATGCTCAGGCCGTTCACCTTCTCCATAATTTTTGCTGAGCTGGAGCCATCTGTAACCGTCACCGAGCAAAACCTGGCAGACCGAGTTCGGTATATCTTGCAATCTTCAAATATATTTGATGTCACCGAACTCGAACGGCTACGACGTGAGGCTGTTCCTTCATCGGTTGAAAATGCTGCGGCTGAGGATGCAGCACCACAACTTGCTGAGCAAACGGCAAATGTGGATGCCGCCGTGAATAGGCCAGTTGTGGTTGATTCAAACGATGACGGAACAGTCGCCCAGGAACTGGAACTAGAGCAAATGAGGAATACATTGGAGGAGGCGATTGCGGAAACGCGCAGTATGCCTCTCGCAAATCGACCGCGACTTCCCCGCATAGCCCTAAGCAAGCGGAATCGGGCTGTCGTGAGGGCTCTGAACCCAATGCTGGTGACCTATTTGGAAGCCAGCCGGGACCTTTGCGAGACGGACTCAATTTTTTTTGGCGCCGCGTTGGCAGTCTGCCGTATCATAGGCGCCAAGGTTTCCACGGCTGGACGCGCTACTGGCCATAGTAGCGCTATCCCAGCATGCAGAAGAAGAATTGAGGAACGTATCGCAAGGGCTAGGGCCCTCATCGGCAGTCTGATACGCTTCAGGTCAGGCAATACCAGGCCAAGGATTGTGCGCACCGTCAGAATGGTGTTTGCTGGGACAAATGTTAGTTTGTCCCAGCCGGATATAATGCAAAAACTGACGGAGCGCATAAACGACCTGAAGCAAAGAATAGCTACTTGGGGAAAGCGGATTCGGCGATATACCGAAAGGTCGACACGGTTCAACCAGAATCGTCTCATCCAGAGTGATCAGAAGAGGCTCTTTAAATCATTGGAGCGACTAATAGTAAGTGGAACGGGCCCAGCACCAAATCAGGCCGACACGGTCGCATTTTGGCGCAGCCTGTGGTCAGAGCCCGTAAACCACAACGAGGGCCCTTGTACGGAAGTTGTGGTGAGTTAGTGTGCGGGTATTACGCCGTCACCATAACGCCGGATGACGTAGCTGAGGCGGTCCGTAGGGCCCCGAACTGGAAAAGTCCGGGGCTTGACGGGCTGCATCACTACTGGCTGAAGGGGTTCATGGTGTGTCACGCTGTGCTCGCCCGACAGTTTCAAGAGGCTCTCAGCCAGAAGTCGCTCCCAAGACTCTTCACTACTGGGATCACTCATTTGGTTCCTAAAGATCAGGGTGCCACAGACCCGAGCAAATACCGCCCCATCACGTGTCTACCGACTATATACAAGACACTAACATCCATTTTGAGCGCCAGAATCACTCGTCACCTGGACTCAAATCAGGTGATGTCGCGCGCTCAAAATGGATGTCGGGGCGGCGGTCGTGGAACCAAGGAACCAATGCTCATTGACGCGGTCATTGGCAAAGTGGTGAAACGCAACCGTCAGAACTTCTCCGCCGCTTGGATAGATTACAGAAAGGCATTTGACTCGGTGCCCCATACATGGCTAAAGAGGGTCCTCGAGCTGTACAAGATTGACTGTACAGTTCAAGACTTCCTCGGGCAGTGTATGGGGCAGTGGAGTACGATCTTCTGTCATCTGGGCGAGGGGGTGACGGCTGCGGAAAGCCGCATAAGGATAAGAAGGGGTATATTCCAGGGCGACTGTATGAGTCCAATCTGGTTCTGCCTCTCTTTGAACCCTCTCAGTACTTTACCGGAGGGCTCCGGGAGGGGATTTCAGCTTCGGAAGGGAGGTACAAAAGTGACCCACCTTTTCTATATGGATGACCTCAAATTATTCGCCTGCAGTCGCTCCCATCTTATGGAATTGCTAAACATCACTTGTGAATTTAGCAATTCTATTGGAATGGATCTGGGGACGGATATGTGTGCGGTCCTCCATGTTGAAAGGGGAAGGGTTGCTAACTCTGAGGGCATAGACATATCTATGCCCGTCAACTTAAGGGCCCTTTCCGAGGCTGAAACATACCGATACCTGGGTATGTCACAGAACATCGGTATCGATGAGGCTGGTATGAAACAGTCAGTTTGCGACGTGTTTTATGCACGCTTGACCAAAGTGCTTAACAGCCTTTTGTCCGGTGTGAATAAGACACATGCATATAACGGTTGGGTCACGCCTGTCCTCATGTATACCTTTGGCATACTCAGGTGGACTCAGACTGAACTTAACGCCCTGGATAGAAAAGTCCGCACTACAATGACGTCCCATAGGATGCATCATCCGAGATCGGCGGTAATGAGGCTGTACTTGCCGCGAAAGCATGGTGGGCGTGGCTCCCTGAGCGCGCTCACCATGCATAATCGCGAAGTGTGCAGCCTACGTCATTACTTCCTGGCGAGATCGGATGATCCATTCTATAATGACGTCATTTCTAGTGATAAAGGACTTACCCCTCTATCCTTAGCCAACGAGCAATGGCAAGACCCGGCAGTACAGAGCATTTCCGACCGGGAGACCGTATGGAAGGAGAAAGAGCTCCATGGGAGGTACTACAGGGCTCTACATGAGCCTCACGTAGATACAGCCGCCTCCCTCAACTGCCTACGTTTCGGTGACCTCTTCGGGGAAACCGAGGGTTTTGTCTGTGCAATACAGGATCAGGTTATTAAGACCAACAACTATCGGAAATACATCCTAAAGGATGGCACTCTCGACGTCTGTCGAGCTTGTCGCCATCCCGGGGAGTCACTTAGGCATGTCATCTCCGGTTGTTCGGCGCTTTCTAACTCTGAGTACTTGCACAGGCACAACTTAGTAGCCAAAATTCTACACCAGGAGCTCGCTCTGAAATACGGTCTCGTGGACCGGAAATTGCCGTATTACAAGTACTTGCCTGAAGCCGTGCTCGAAAATGACCGCGCCAGGCTCTACTGGGACCGGGCCATCATCACAAACAGGACTATTCTTGCGAATAAGCCTGATATTGTGCTGATGGACCGGGCACAGTCAAGGATATTTTTGATCGACATTACCATTCCGTATGACGAGAACCTCGTGAAAGCCGAAACAGATAAACAAACAAAATATCTGGACCTGGCTCACGAGGTGACCACCATGTGGGGTGGGGTGTCGACCGAAATTATTCCTGTAGTCGTCTCTGCGAATGGGCTAATCCCAGTCAGCCTCTCGGGTCATCTGAGGCGACTGGGACTCCGTGACGGACCGCTCCGGGCTCAAATGCAGAAGGCGGTGCTCCTCGATACCACCCGCATCGTCCGCCGGTTTCTTTCCCTTTCCCCCTAACCCTCGGCCGTCTGGTCTCCCCTGCCGAGGACTCCCATCTGGTTGGATCTTATTTATTTATCTAGTTTTTGTATTTATTTCATTTGATTGATATTTATGTACATTTATCTTTTCATTTTAATTTATAATTTTATATTTATAGAACCCAACCAGGTGAGAAAATTATATAGATACCCCAATTATAATAAATAATATATTCCCTACGACGCGGTCCGTAGGGCCCCGAACTGGAAAAGTCCGGGACTCGACGGGCTGCATCACTACTGGTTGATGGGGGTTGTGGTGTGTCACACAGTGCTTGCCCGACAGTTCCAAGAGGCTCTCAACCAGAAGTCGCTCCCGAGCCTCTTCACTACTGGGATCACTCATTTGGTTCCTAAAGACCACGATACCACAGACCCGAGCAAATACCGCCCCATCACATGTCTACCGACCATATACAAGACACTAACATCCATTTTGAGCGCGAGAATCACTCGTCATCTGGACTCAAATCAGATGATGTCGCGCCCTCAAAGTGGATGTCGGGGCGGTGGTTGTGGAACCAAGGAACCACTTCTCATTGACACGGTCATAGGCAAAGTGGTGAAACGCAACCGTCAAAACTTCTCCGCCGCCTGGATAAACTACATAAAAGCGTTAGACTCGGTGCCACACACATGGCTAAAGAGAGTCCTCGAGCTGTACAAGACAGACTGTATAGTTTGAGACTTCCTCGAGCAATGTATGGGGCCACATAAGGATAAGAAGTGGTATCTTCCAGGGCGATTGTCTGAGTTCAATCTGGTTTTGCCTCTCTTTGAACCCTCTCAGTACTTTACTGGAGGGCTCCGGGAGGGATTTTCAGCTGCGGAAAGGAAGTACAAAAGTGACCCACCTTTTAATATGGATGACCTCAAGTTATTCGCTTCCAGTAGCTCCCATATTGTGGAATTACTAAACATAACTTGTGAATTTAGAAATTCTATTGAAATGGAGCTGGGGACGGATAAATGTGCGGTCCTCCATGTTGAAAGGGGAATTGCTAACTCTGAGGGTATAGACTTATCTCTATGCCCATCAGTTTAAGGAGCTTTTCCGAGGCTGAAACTTACCGATACCTGGGTGTGTCACAGAACATCGGTATCGATGAGGCTGGTATGAAACAGTTAGCAACACGTTTTATGCACGCTTGACCAAAGTGCTTAACAGTCTTTTGTCTGGTGTGAATAAGACACATGCATATAACGGCTGGTTCATGCCTATCCTCATGTATACCTTTGGCATACTCAGGTGGACCCAGACTGAACTTAACGCCCTGGATAGAAAAGTCCGCACTACCATGACATCCCATAGGATGCATCATCCGAGATCGTCGGTAATGAGGCTGTACTAGCTGCGAAAAAATGGTGGGCGTGGCTTTTTGAGCGCGCTCACCATGCATAATCGTGAAGTGTGCAGCCTCCGTAATGATTTCCTAGTAAGATCGCGTGATCCATTCTATAAGGACGTCATTTGTTGTGATAAAGGACTTATCCCTCTATACTTAGCCCACGAGCAATGGCAAGACCCGGGAGTGCAGAGCATTTCCGACCGGGGGACCGTATGGAAGGAGAAGGAGCTCCGCGGGAGGTTCTACAAGGCTCTACTTGCGCCTATCGTAGACACAGTAGCCTCACGCTACTGGCTAGGCTTTGGTGACCTCTTCGGGGAAACCGAGGGTTTTGTCTGTGCAATACAGGATCAGGTTATTAAAACCAACAACTATCGGAGATACATCCTAAAGGATGGCACCGTCGACATAATAACGAGCTTGTCGCCATCCCAGTGAGTCAATTAGGCATGTCATCTCCGGTTGTACGGCGCTATCTTACTCTGAGTACTTGCACAGGCACAACCTAGTAGCCAGAATTCTTCACCAGGATCTCGCTCTGAAATACGGTCTCGTGGACCGGAAATTGCCGTATTACAAGTACTTACCGGAAGCCGTGCTTAAAAATGATCGCGACAGGCTTTACTGGGACCGGGTCATCATCACAGACAGGACTATTCTTGCGAATAAGCCTGATATTGTGCTGATGGACCGCGCACAGTCAAGGATATTTTTGGTTGACATTACTATTCCGTATGACGAGAACCTCGTGAAAGCCGAAACAGATAAACGAACAAAATATCTGGACTTGGCTCACGAGGTGACCGACATGTGGGGTGGTCTGCCGACTGAAATTATTCCTGTAGTCGTTTCTGCAAATCCCAGTCAGCCTCGCGGGTCATCTGAGGAGGCTGGGACTCCGTGACGGACCGCTCCAGGCTCAAATGTAGAAGGCGGTGCTCCTCGATACCGCCTGCATCGTCCGCCAGTTTCTCTCCCTTTCCCCCTAACCCTCGGCCGTTTGATCTCCCCTGCCAAGGGCCTCCATCTGGTTGGGCTTTTATTTATTTATGTATTAAATATTTATTTGCTGGTATATGAAATATATATTTTTGTATATTTATCATTTCCTTTTATATATTTATTCAGCCCAGCCAGATGAGTATACACTACTAATACCACATAATAATAATAATAATAATATACAACAAAAATAGCAAAATAATTAAAAAGGATTGAATGTGATATTAATTTACCACCTGGAATTCCGCGAATCTACTACAAAATAATAGCTTAGTAAAATTAAGCGACATTTTAATCTTTTTACGTTTAGTGAATCTCCTTTTGGTGACGATTAAGGTGATTAAATTGTTAATTTTAAGACATGCGTCAAAGAGTTTTACTAAAGCATTTATTTATTTATTGCGCATTTTTAATAAAGTTAACATTCAAAACAAAATATAAAATACATTACATTTTGGCGGTGGAAGGAAAAGAAGAAGAGAAGGAAGATCTCCCGCTGGGCAAGGTGTTCTACCCAGCGAGCGGCCAACACTCCATGTGAGTTCGGAGCTATTCCATATATACTGTTTTTCATTCAAAACTTTGATAGCGCGATTTAGGCGCCGCCACATCACCTCCCTGCTCAGACCGGAGTTCGATGGTACAGTCTAGTTGTCGACGAATATGCAAGTGCCATGGATTGCCTTGTAGTCTGCGGTGAGTCGAGAAGAAGTCAAGTAATCTGCGAGAGTACCTTGAAGCAGAGGCGAGCAATGAAGATCAGAGCGATGCCGAATACCGTAGCGCAGAGCGCGGCTCCGTCGTCGAGCCACAATATTAAATATTTGGCCGCTTAGTGGCTATATAAGAATATTCTCTACCACATCTACTTCTCATATCGTGGCTTGGATGTCATTGGAGGCAACAGAGAGTCAAATTTTTAAACTGTAATGACTTTTGTATTTCAAACTTCAAACAAATTTCAAACTGTAATATTTTTATTTGCATTAATATAAAACAAAGTTAGATGTCCTTCATAATAAAGTAGAACTTTATCGTTGAAGTAGTTAATAAAAATAGTAGGCGAATGTTTGACAGCAATTTCACGCTTAGCAGTCTCATGGGTTCGGAATGTGACCCTAATTAAAACACGGGCACTTTGACGTAGTCTTTTAAATAATTTAGGGTCCTGTTCATACGAGATTAAATTGTTTTTGATTGGTAATTTAAAGTTTTAAGCTCTTGATATTACTATTTCGTATTTACTTTTAAATCGCTCACAAAATTTATTATTTTTACTGCGCCTTATTTTATTACAGAATATTGTTGAAAACTGACACACCGTTCGGGTTCGAATCCGCCATTTGACTACTGTCATGAACCACTCCTAACACAAACATTTTCGAGCTTACCAGGAGTGGTTAAAAGGAATATTGGTAATGTTAATTAATAGGATTACTAATATTAAAAAAAAAAGATCGGTAACGCATCTGCAATTCTCCTGCTGTTGCAAATGTTTTGGGATGACGATAATTCACTTACCGTCAGATGAGCCTTATGCTCGTTGGCCTCAACTTCCTTAAAATATTATACAGTACCTATACCTATGTATTAACTATATTGCAGTAACAAATATGGTAGAGTATAAGCATAAGTATCACGCATATATTTTAGATGTGCGTTGTAACACCTTTAAATGCTTACGTCAATTAATTAAGTGACAATACAACACTCCATCGATCAGCGAGTAAAGCTTTATTCACTTACTACAAGCCAGTGCTGATCCACAACCCCACCTCGTGGCAACTTTACACATGGTGGAGCTTTACTGCAGCTATTTGTGGTTGTATTAAAAATGGATCGACTCAACCAGTGAAAGACTACGTTCTCACAAAATAACACTGTAAAATGTTTAAAGTTTTTTAATGTCTTTTTTTAATGCTGTTGTGTTTCGTACGATGAGTGTAGAGAACCGATGACTCTTTTTACTGAAAACGAGGTATTCCATCTTAGTCCTCAAGAGTGAAAACGCATCTTCATTTTTATGATGTGAGGACTAATGTAAATCTATATGGGCCAGAGCAACCACTTACCATCAGGTGGACTGTGTGCTCGTTTGTCACCCTATTCTATAAAAAAAAACCTGCAGCCGTCTTATAAACATACGCAATGTATATTTAAATAATTGTATTATTAAAGTAATTGTAATAAGCATTCACAATGCACAATGAGGTCTAATGTTTATTTTTGATGTTAAACATTACATTTGTCAACATCGCGTACGTCGCGTATTACGGTAGGACAAAAGCAGAAATGGTAATTGTGAATACAAAAAGTAATAAATGAAAGTTTACAACGGTAAATATCATAGTAAAGTGTTTATCTAGATGTAAATTAGTAAAAACAATGATAATTAGTAAATAATCAACTTACCGATGAAATTTTATGCCTTTATTAGATAAATTACACGTTCTTGATGAGTTTTTACTACTTTTTTACTATTATGCTGCAGTTCACCATTATAACATAAATTCACGTACAATTTTCCCCGTGCAACTAAATCACAAAATGGTGAATCATGTTCGTCAATACATACTCGTATAGCGACGAGAAGGTCACGCGTCTATGCGACTTCTATTGTCTTATTATTACGATTTCTGTGCGTACATCCAAAGTGTTCAAATTCATTTCATAACGAAATCTTAGTCGGTAACACAATATTTAAATCTCACTTATTGTTTCTTTCAACTTGCTGAACCGTAGCAATATCTGCAGTATTGAATCACATAACGGTGAGTGAGTGAGTGAAATTATACTGTTGAGTTGCAATTAGAACGAATTTCGTCGGGAAGCTGAATGAAGTCGCTGATTTATTTATATTTTCAGGTAATGTATTGTTCAAATGTTCTAGGAATTAGACATAAAGACCTAAGCACTCACGCCTGTCACCCAGAGGTGTAGGCAGCGACTACAGACTTCCATTCGGCACGATCCTGACTACCTCTCTCGCCTACTCCACATTCATATACCTACACATAAATGCTCGTCGGTTAGAGGTACTCTTAATTTGGCCCCTTTTTAATAGATCGCCAAATTTGTTCGACAAAATTTCGCCTAGGGCGTCCCTTACTGACTCTGCCGTTCACTTCTGCAACATAAATTTGCTTTGTCACTCTTTCCTCATTCATTCTTTCTACATGACCGAACCACCGAAGCATTCCTTTCTTGATCTTTGTCACAAAATCATCGTGCATACCACACTCTTCAAATAAAATTCGTTGTACATTTAATAAACTAAATTCAAATATTTTAGCCTATCAATGTCCAAAGCAGAACATGGGTCTCCACATATAATGCTTCATACGGGGGTTTTCTATAGTTGCCACACTTGGCTTATGGATTGACAACGGCAGCTCTTTTTCTAGTTGTAATTAGGAAAACACGGTACACACAATAATATAATTATAATTCTAAAAATATTTTTAATTGTAACAATAATGGCTTAATATACAAATTAACATTAATGAGAGACTTGTGCTGCATACTTAACGATTGCATTAAACCTCACAGCTTTAAAGCATACTAGGGTGAGCCTCTAATAAAATCTAAAGCCTAAACTCTAGTAAATTGCAAAGCCTACGTCGAGGCACATTTTACACCCATCGGTACAATGGTATAACTAGACTAATGACCTCACAGATCACCTGGCCATTCAGTCAGTTTTCTCTAAAGGATAGTTTCACTATATACATTTATCAAAATTGTATAGTGGACGCATGATATCTGAGACCATGCATAAGACCGGTGTTTCCTTCGAGTCGAGCATGGATCTCAATCTGTAGGAGAGTAAGCATAGATCGCCCTCGGTGTTAATCCTATACATACTAGCCTTCGCCTCCTTGCCTAGATAAATATCAAGGGGCGTTAGGCATAGAAGTGCATTAGAGCTGTTCCCGGCGATAATACTAAATTGCTTAATAGCAAATGGGACTATTCAGTCCCATTTGCTATTAAGCAGGCAGTTCTTTGTAGACTATTTATTCTGTCCGCAGTCGTCTTGTTGCACCAAACAGTGGCAGCGTAGTTGGTAATTGGCCTCACTATGCTACTGTACAACCATAGGACCATACCAGAACGCAAGCCCCAGTTGTTCCCGACCAAACGACTGCACTTGTCTTAAGCAATTTTTGCCTTATGGCATACGTTGCTGAGGTGAGTGTTCCACGTTAGTTTGCGGTCGATTGTTACGCCCAAATTCTTAATCTCAGTGGAAAAATATTCTTCTTTACCATTGAGTTTTGGAGTCACTAATTTGTCCAACCGTTTTTGGTAAAGGGTATTATATAACAATACATATATAACAGTTTTATCAGCATTAACTGATAAACTGTTATCCCTACACCAATTACTTATAGTATTTAAGGCTCTTTCTATGATTGACGATAAAGTTATTCCACAGAGAGGTCGTACGCGGAAGAAAACTGCTAGTGAAACGTACAGTAGTGGACCGCCAAGCATCCAGATGGTGTGGATGGTATTTGGAATTTTTCCGCGATGTGCAGGAAATCAGGAAATTTGCCTTAATACGAACAATTTCTCTGAGCATTCCCCTTTGTATATTCGAAAGAAAATGCAAAAGTATGCAACATATCTTCGCAGCGCCAGTGAATCGAGCCGATTGGAAAGTATTCGGTCGTCGAAAGTACTATTCAACCTGACTAGGTTCTGATTAAAGCATTTTGTTACAAAACAGTGAAAATGTTAAGAATCTCATTCCGAGAGAACAGTGATGATAAATTAAAAAAATTTAAAAATTTTTTTACTCTTTGTCTTCAGCTTAAATAAATTGGAAAACTTAAATTGAGTGTCGTTATCTTCACCATTTTATAACACAGTGTAACATCGTTGTAGCCCTCGAGAACTTTGTTAAAGTTCGACTTTAGATCAATAAAGGCTTTTCTTTAAACGTTAATTACAAAGTTTTCAGTACATTGTTACGAAATGGAGTTTCTTTCCTTTCACTGATAATAATGGGTTTCAAAGTTTTGGCCATTACAATTTTCTGAATTTTACGTTATGATCACGAAGTATTCTGTATTTGCACAAATAGAATTCAAATTTTATTCGTCATAAATCTAAGTCAAAAATCAATCAAATCAAAATCTTACCACATGGTTGCACCACTTACTGTCTGGTCCATCTGGGTAGCTATCAACATCTAACCTATTTCTGTGTAAGCCTGGGCCTGCACTGCAGTCACAGATTATATTATGTTACAGTATATCGGTAAGAATTGTTTAGGGGCCAAAGAGAGGGTATAATTATAGAGTGTGAGGAATTCAATCTTGGTTCTCAGGAGTGAGTCTTATTTGCATATTTATTTAAAAGAGGGGAAAACGAAAATACGGTTCACCTTATGGTAAGTGTTAACCGCTGCCCATGGATAACAGCAACACCAGGGGAATTGCAGGTGCGTTGCCAGCCTTTAAAAACACTGTCACTGAATAACTTCATTATTTCAAAAACGTGTGATCAAGTACTCGTAAATATGTTTCATTAGAAAAATTATGATAAGTACACAAAATTTCTTAGAAGCTGTTTAATTTCTGAAATGTCACTTAATTTAATCGAGAAACTTAAATTAGGAGTCATTATCCTTAACGTTACACACCGCTGTGTAATTTCGATCAAACGTTTCGCAAAGTTCTTTGAAGTTAGCGTACGAAGTTCATTAAGGCTAATTAGGTATTTAATTAAAACATAAAAAATATATTAAACATATTACATATATATTATACATATACATTCTCAACAAGAAACAAAGTTATAAATAGTATAACTTGGATAAGGACGGGTTTTCAAAGATTTTAATTGACTAGTTTATAATATAAAGAAATTTAAAAAAAATGAAGGCACATGAAAGTATTACACCAATTAAACAACGAAGTCGTGTGGGTTACCAAAAATACACAAACCGAACGCTCCATTACGTCCAATAGTGAGTCAGATTGATTCGCCAACTTACAGATTGGCTCAACACTTAGCTAAAATATTATCAATACTCAGAGGACAAAAAAGCACACACTAAGGATACATACCATTGTGTCAGTGAGATAAAAGACTTACGTCTTACTGACAGTGAAACCATGGTCAGTTTTGATGTTCAGTCTCTATTTACATGCCTATCTGTTGAAGACTGCATCTCAATTATAACTAGGAAACTAGAGGAAAATAACAAGCCAGCATTTGCAGTATTAATCAGACATAGCCTTACATCTGGCTATCTATTGTGGAAGGAAGAGTTTTACAAGCAAGAAGATGGTGTTGCGATGGGCTCACCTGTGTCTCCCATTGTCACCTATATATTCATGGAAGACTGAGGAGAAAGCCCTCCTTACTGCACCTGTTACACCAAGGATCTACAAGCGGTACGTAGACGATACTTTCACATTTTTACCATCAGACAATATACCCGCATTTTTAGAACATCTTAATTCCATAAACTCTAAAATTCAATTTACTATGGAGTTAAAGGCAAATAATTCCTTACCTTTCCTAGATGTGTTAGTCATACGAAATCCTTACAACACCATAGGTCACACTTTGTATAGAAAAAAGACCCATACCAACCGATATTTAAACGGTGAATCTCACCACCATCTTTCACGGTTAGCTACCGTAGGCAAATCTTTGTTACAGAGAGCACGAGGGATCTGTGACAGCAAACACCTGGCCGCCGAGCTTAAGCACGTCAAGCAAGTTCTGCACGACAACAAGCTTCGGGTCCCACGCCTATATCACAATGACCGAGTGAAGCCGGCCACAGTCGAGCGTATGCTAGCTGTACTACCATATGTTAGAGGTTCAGAGGTGTCACAGACAAGATTGGCTACATCTTGAAGCGAGCTTCTATTAGAACATTCTACAAGCCGCCGAAGAAGATTAGTTAGTTCCTACCATCCGTCAAGTGTCATATTCCTCTACAAGATGCAGAAGTGTACAAGTTTGATTTTGAATGTGGTGTCTCTTATATAAGACAAACAAAAAGATCAATTGGAACCCGCGTAAAAGAACATATAGCTGATGTGAAGCATCAACGTTCCGGGAAGTCTGCAGTTTGTCATCATAACCTAGACGGCCACAACCATTACATCACATTTGATAGACCACAAATTCTCGCGAAAGAACGCCGACTCCTACTCCAAGGATAATACGTAAGGCTATTAAAATTAAAAAACACCCTAATTTCAATAGAGAATGAGGCTGGGTACTTGAGGTATACCTGACGAGAAGATATGTCGTAATTTCCCGAACGCTGCCCAGCCGAGTTGAATCCGTCGATTGACCTCTCGGTCGAAGTTGGACTTACCTAGTCGGACTATTTGTCCCAGGTAAACGTACTCGTCAACAACTTCGAGCATAGTGCTCCCAACAACTACCGGCATAGGTGTGACATGGACATTAAACATGATCTTTGTGTAATAGTGGAGATGAACGGTCCACTATTAACAGACTCAGAGTGGTTTCAAGGTGGAGAAATGAAACGACTGTTTATGTAAGTCCGACTGGAGTATGAATATGGAATGGACTGTGGACTGGAATGGAATATATTTGCATATTGCCTATATTTATATGGCCGGCTCACAATTGGTCTACCAATGGTAACATTTTTTTATTTTTCCTAGCCAATTATAATACTTATATTATGATCAATGAAAATTAGCCAAAATATACAACTATTATGTACGTTTCGTTTCCCGGCGTGAGACTTGTGTGTTGTTCACGAAGCTACGTTGCTGGACCGGGCTATAAAAGACATGCAGATCGGTGCGCGCGCGTAGTCGGTGAGCGGCGGCGGCGTGGAATACAGCTCCGGAACAGCAAGAAGAAGCGAGCTGCGGCGTTGAAGAAACGGCTCCCCATTGGTCGACGGATACGTGACGATAGCGGCGTGTGAAGTCGATGTGGCGCTGAATGATATTTGCGGCTGCTTCTTGTTTCTTTATAAGAACGTCAAATTATCTATATGCAGTCCGCAGTATCTCAGTAGCCAGGGATAGTTAGAAAATAAATGTTTTTTATCTTCGCCTTCCGCGTTATGATAGCAGCAGAGTACATATTATTTATTCCCGTTTAGGGTTGATTAGTCTGGCTGCTACATCACTCTCCCCCTAGCGAAAGCGTACCGGAGGCTTGACGACTCGCCCGTATCCAGTAGTTTTTAAAATAAGTTTCAACTGGGTTGATGTAGATGATGAAGTTTCAAGCTTCCTCGCTGGTGGTTTTGATGATGATGATGAATCCTCTGTAGTATCCTCGTTAATAATATAGGCAGGCTTTAGTCGGTCGATCGAAAGAATCGTAGATTTCCTTCCGGGTATTTGTAGTTTAAAAGTCTTGCTATTTCTCTCTAATACTTTATACGGTCCATCGTAGGTAGGTTGAAATTATTTTTTAACTGCGTCGTTTCTTACAAAAACATGCTTGCATGTTTTCAAATCTTGGTGAATGAATACTGATTTATTATTTCTGTGTGATTGCATTTCGGTGCATTTCGACGATAAGGCTTTGTTGATTGATTCTCGAAGTTGAGTTACGAAATCGTAATTCATTTCTTGTTTGTTTGACGCTGCTGAACTGAAGAAATCACACGGCAGTCTTATGCTGCTGCCGTAAGTTAGCTGAGCGGCACTAAGACTAGTGTCTGCACGCGGTATTGCTCGTAGTCCGAGTAGCACTATAGGTAGCTCATCAATCCACTTTGTATGTTGAGATAAACGAGTTTTGAGTGCGGTTTTTAATGTACGATGCCATCGTTCGATTATTTCGTTTGACTGAGGATGGTATGCTGTTGTACGTGTCTTCTGTGTTCCCACAGTTTGAAGAAGTTTGAGGAATAGGTTGCTTTCGAAATTTCTTCCTTGATCCATTGTGATGGTTTTAGGTGATCCGAAACGAGTAATCCAATTTTCATAAATTATATTCGCGACGGATTCGGCTGAAGTATCATCGGTAGGTATTGCTTCTGGCCATCTTGTTGTTCTGTCGATCATTGTTACGAGGTATCGATGTCTTTGCGGTGAAGTAGGTAATGGTCCAATGATGTCAACGTGCAGGTGTTCGAATCTCTCCGTGGGTGGAAATGTAGCTAGAATACTTAATGTATGCCTTTGTACTTTGCATTTCTGGCATTGAATGCATTGCTTCGCCCAGTTGCCAACATCTACTTGCATTGAAGGCCAAAAAAATTTTTCAGTGATGAGTTTTCTTGTTGTTCTAATACCTGGATGAGTGATGTTGTGCAGTGCATTGAAGACTTCGCGACGACATTCTTCTGGTAGGTATGGTCGCATGGTTGTCGTTGAGGCTTCACAGTATATAGGTAGATGCGTCATTGGCATTGCAACTTGCTTGATGGACAAGTTACCTTGCTTCGATAGATGTTTTATGCTGTCACTATCTCTGTCTTGTGATCTTATGATAGTCGATTGATGTAGGGCACGTTACACTGTCGATTGGTACGCGACTGAGTGCGTCGGCTACTATGTTGTCCTTTCCACTGATGTGACGTATGTCGGTCGTGAATTCACTTATGAAAATAAGTTGTCTTGCTCTTCGTGGTGTTTCCGATAGTGATGGTTTCTTTGAAAGTACATATGTTAATGGCTTGTGGTCGGTAAAAACGATCAGGTTTCGACCCTCGAACGTTTTTCTGAAGTCCTTGATAGCCATGTAAATAGCGAGTAGCTCTCGGTCGAATGTACTGTAGTTACGTTGAGTATCGGAGAACTTCTTCGAAAAATAGCCAAGTGGTTGCCATTTCCCATTGCTGTATTGTTAGAGAACTGCTCCTGCTGAGAGATTGGAGGCGTCGCTGAAGATAGCAAGGGTTGCTTCGTGTAATAGGTGAGCGAGTAAAGCTGCATTTTGGATCGCAACTTTACAAGCTTCAAATGCTTCGTGGCTTCGTCGTTCCATTCAATTGACGTTTTATCTTTTTTATTCGTGTTGTGAAGGTAGGCGTGAAGTGGTGCTTGGATTTCAGCGGCTTTAGGTAAGTGTTCTCTGTAAAAATTTATGTCTAAATTATTCATTTGCAAATTTTGTAAAAGTGGTTTTGGTAGTGCGTGAGTATAATTTACATGGAACTGAATAGGTATTTCGTCAGCTAAATATGGCCCTATAGTAGCGAAAAGTTATTAAATATATTGCATATCTCATGAAGATCAGTAATTTCTATTGAATTAACAATAAGTTTAGGAGGAGCGCATCTTTGTTTAAATTTATTATTTGTTAGGGTATTGAGTAAATTCCATAGCTTTTTGGGCTTTCCACTGTATTTGTCGAATTCCTTCTTATAATATGACTTCTTTGTTTCCCGTATTAACTTGAATATTATATGTCTTTTCGTGATAAACTTTTCTCTCAGGTCTTCTCTTTCTGGGTTGTTCTGTAGTTCTGTCCACATCAAGTTTCTTTCATTGATCTCTGTTATGATACTTTTGTTTATCCATTCTTTTTGTGGTTCATTCATAATTTTGGTCTTTATTACTTTGCTTTCTTCCATACATTTTTTTATTAGTTTTTCCAGTCTTGTGAAGTCAACGTTGGATTCTTGTATTCTTGCTTTCTCCATTGATTTATGAAATTCTTTATAATTTATTGTTACGTATTGATAATATTTTGTTGGGGGCGGTTTTGTTTTCTTGATTTCCACGTAAAGTTGTCTATGATCAGAAAAAGATGAGTTGACATATACCATATGAAAGTTTTCTTCCTTTAAGTTGGTGCTTACATGATCTAGGATAGAATTTTTTGTATGTCCTTGTCTGGTGTAATATTTTTTTGTGATTTTATTTATGATCTTGTATCCAGTCTGTTTTAGCAGATGACTATATCTTTTGGTCTCTGAATTTTTTGTGAGTAAATCAACGTTAAAGTCACCAAAAACTATTGTTCTGCTTCGTTCTTGTAATTGTGATTCGTATACTTCGAGAAATTGCTTTAAATTAGTGTGTCCAGGATTATATACCACTCCTACTTCAAGTGCATATTTTTGTAGTTTTATCCACAGATAGTTATTGCCTCCTACATATTTTGACTCTGATAAACTGTGCTTCAGGTTATTATGGACATAAGCAGACACCCCTCCTCCACCAGCGTCTGCTCTGTAGTTATAATAATGAAAGTAATTCGGTAGTTGAAGTTGTAAGGCTTGTTCCTCGTTGCGAATCCAAGTTTCAGTTATCAGTATGATGTGCACATTATTTGGTATTGCTTGTAATACACACTTGAGTTCATCGAGTTTTCCCACTTTACGTATACTTCGAGCGTTGAGGTAGAGAAAGGTAAAGCGTGACTTGTTGATTTTAAAATTTTGGTAACTGTTTAATATTTCATAAGTGTTGTTTTTGATAGAAATATTTATTTCTGTGTTTACTGTGTGGAGTTTTTTTGATTTTTTATGATTAACGGTGTTCCATTAACATATTTAATTGTAAGGTTAGTCTCACCATTATCTTGTCGTCGCTTTAACTCTTCTCTTAATTTCCTCAAAAAGTTTTGTTGAGTTGGTGTTTGGTCTGAGAACATTTTTAGACCTTCTTGTAGCTTACTTCTGTTGCAGAGTAGTATTTTGGCAGGTTCTATTGTTTCGGAGCACAACTTGATACTGCGGTTCTTGCCTGGTTGGAGTTTGCCGGTCCTGAAAATTTTTGTCGGTTTTGGAATGCCTGCACTCACCGAGGATATAGTTTTGAATACCTCAGCTTCGTCTTTTGACAATCTGTCTTCGGGAGTAGACGCAATTTGTTCAAATAAGCCGACAAGCACGATATTTTTTTCTCTATTTTTGCGTTGCTGAATTTCCTGTATAATTTGTTCACCGAGTATCAACTCGTTTTCCAGAATTATTGGTGCAGATTTTGAGGAAATTTTGAGTTTGTTTAAGTCTGATTCAAGTGATTCCATTTTTACTTGCATTGCGCTATGAGATCGCTCGTTTGTCAATTTAATATCAGCGATTTGGATTTTTATATCAGTAATATTTTTTTGCATGGTTTTTAAAATCAGCTAATTAGACACGATGTATTTTTCTAATAGAGAACTGATACGACTTAGTTCAGATCTCATTCCCCCTAATTTTTCAGAGCATGCACATTCGACACCAAAAGGCAATTTTCGTTTCCGAAATGTAATTGATGAATCCGAAACTAAATCACTCATTTTAGATATATCTGGTTGCGACCCTCCAGTTGGTAACCTCTGAACGCTCATATTGCTTGCGTTACGTCAACCGACAGAAATGCTACGTATTGAGTAAGCGAGTTAAATTAGCAACCGTACGTGTTTCGCGGAGGTGAAGACGGCTTACTGTTATTGTAGCGATGCACAGGAGTGTAATGTCACATTAAACAAACAACTTTCACACAATTAAACGTTTTAAGTCTTCTTAGTTACGGATGGAACTAGACTTGCACTGATTTAGAAAATATTTAGAATTTACTTGTACACGTCTACTCAGTACGACAACGAACACCGTCTAAAACGATAATAAACGATATATACAATTATATATATATATATATATATATATGCCCCGTGTAGTGACGGGTAAGAATACCAACTACTCTCCAATTCTCCCCAATCATTCCCATGGTAATGGTGGGGCTAAGAATCTCCGGCGGAGGTTCGGTTGCCACCTAAGACTACTCGACCTGACAACATGCAACGCACGCACTCGAGGACTGACGAGAAGATCCTTGAGGTGACAAAGAGATAGACAAGTTTCGTCGGAATACTAGGCTCCAATAAAAGTATCGGGAATGGAATATTTCCACTGTTCCTCTCAAATTAAAATCTTTTTAATTGAAAACTCCTTGGTTTTAAAAATCGAATACCATTTATTTATTTAAAAAAAGATTCTCGGTCTTGTCACAAGGTTTTGTTAAACTTGTTTAGTCGTTGAGAAAATGGAATTGACTCGAGAAAATTCAAGAGCGATGATTTACTTTGACTTTAGAAGTCGTTTAACACAAAAACAGTATATTGACGGGATGATTTCTGCATTTGGTGATGAAGCCCCATCCAAAACCACAATTTATCACTAGTTTGCTGAATTTCAACGTGGACGTGTCAAGCTCAGTGATGATCCCCGTCAAGGTCGTCCAAAAACTGCAGTCACCCAAGAAAACGTTGATGCTGTGCGTAAGCTGATTGAGGAAGATCGACATGTGACATATCGCGAAATTCGGGCAACTTTAGACATTGGCATGAATTAAATACAAATAATCTTGCATGAATAATTAGGTGTAAAAAAAGTTGTTTTCCCGATGGATACCGCATTCGCTCTCTGAAGAGCAAAAAGCAGCTCGCGTTACTTGGTGCGTCAGAACTCTCGAAAGATTCCACGCAGGATCCTCAAATGCTGTATACATCATCGTATCAGGTGATGAATCCTGGATATATGCGTACGAACCCGAAACAAAAATCAATCACGAGTTTGGGTGTTCGAAAATGAGTTAAAGCCAACAAAAATTGTTAGTTCACGGAGTGTTGCAAAGAAAATGGTGGCCACGTTTTGGTCTCCAAAACCGGCCATGTTACGACTATTCCTCTTGAGAGACAAAGAACCGTTAATGCAGAATGATATGCTAGTATTTATTTGCCACAGGTCGTTCCTGAACTCCGTAAAGAGAACTGCAACCGCCGCATCATCCTCCATCACGACAATGCGAGATCTCACACCGCACACAGAAAAAAAAGCGTTTTTAGAGCAAGAAAACATAGAATTATTAGACCATCCGCCGTACATCCCCGACCTAAGCCCAAATAATTTCTATACTTTCCCTAAAATAAAGAATAAATTGCGTGGACAGAGTTTTTCATCACCTGAAGAAGCTGTGGACGCCTACAAAACGGCCATTTTGGAGACCCCAACTTCCAAATGGAATGGTTGCTACAATGATTGGTTCCATCGTATGAAAAATGTGTCAAATTTCGCGGAGAATACTTCGAAAAGCAATTAATACATTTTTAAAAAGTAATGTTGTGTCACTTCCTTGATTCCTGAAATTTTCATATTATAGGAAATAGAAATAGAAATAGAAATAGAAATAGAAACTTTTTTATTCAATGTAGATTATAAAAATACTTATTGAACGTCACTTTTTTAATTTACCACTGGTTCGCAAAAAAAAACCTCTGTCCTGGGAAGAACCAGCAAGAAACCCAGCGGGACTTTTTTTTTAATAATAGCTTACAATCATGTTTACAATCAACAACACAAGATAAATTAGAAATAGCTTGGTAGCGATCACCCTTCCCAGGGGTTATTATCATCTATAAATTCCTTAATATTATAATAACCCTTTTTATACAAACTTAGTTTAATAACATTTTTGAACTTTGTGTATGACAAATTTTGTATATTTTCTGGGATTTTGTTGTAAAAGCGTATACATCGCCCCAAGAATGAATTACTGACTCGGTGGAGTCGAGTAACAGGTACTACCAGCTTGTGTCTGTTCCTAGTATTTACAGAATGAATATCACTTATTTTCGCAAAACTACTTTTATTTTTGTGTACGTACATTACATTTTCATAAATGTATTGAGAGGCCAGAGTTAATATATTAATTTCTTTAAATTTTTGTCTCAGTGACTCTTTTGGTTTTAAATTATATATTGCTCGAATGGCCCTCTTCTGTAAAATAAATATAATTTCAGTGTCAGTCGCGTGTCCCCATAGCAAAATACCATACGACATAATGCTATGGAAATAACTGAAGTAAACTATTCTAGCTGTTTCAACACTGGTAAGAGTTCTAATCTTTTTTACAGCATATGCTGCAGAACTAAGTCTGCTAGCTAGTTTTGATATATGGGGGAGCCATTGAAGCTTTGCGTCCAGTGTGATTCCAAGAAAAATGGTGGTATCGACAAGACTCAGCTCCTCCCCATTTAAAATTACATTAGTATTGACATGTTTAACATTAGGAGTTACGAATTTCATACATTTAGTTTTAGTTCCATTCAAATGCAAATTATTAACATTAAACCAATTGACTAACTTAGCTATAGCATTATTTACTTCGTCGTAATTTAATAACTGTCGTTTTAATTTGAAAATTAATGAAGTATCATCAGCAAATAATACTATATCATGGTTATCCCCTACTATGTAAGGTAAGTCATTAATATATACAAGAAACAGAAAGGGGCCAAGAATTGAGCCCTGAGGAACGCCCATTTGTACAATCGACCCGGAAGAACTCATACTATTAATAACAACTTTTTGTGTTCTGTCACTTAAATATGAAATAATTAATTTAAGAGCATCATTTCTTACACCGTAGTGTTGAAGTTTCCTGATTAATGTTTCATGGTGAACACAATCAAAGGCCTTGGATAGGTCACAGAACAAACCCAAAGCATCCTGTGAATTCTCCCATGCATTAAATATATATTTAATCAGCTCAACACCAGCATCAGTTGTCGAGCGACCCCTTGTGAAACCAAATTGGTTTTTATGAAGTAATTTATTTACATTAAAAAAAATTAACAATTGATCAAGAATAATTTTTTCAAAAATTTTACTAAGTGTTGGCAGTACAGAAATAGGTCTAAAATTAGAGGGGTCCAATGTACTACCAGATTTAAATAAAGGTATTACTTTACTATGCTTCATTAAATCAGGAAACACACCAGATTTGATACTACTATTAAAAATAATAGATAGTTGAGGTGGATTAACTCGTTGTAGCTACTAATAAAATTTGAGGGTTGCTCTTGATTTTCCTGGGATCCTATCATCAAATCCTGACCTAATGACCATTGAATCACAAGGAAAGTATACTGTTTTAAACATTACCCATAAAATTTGAGGGTTGATCTTGATTGTTTTGGGATCCCATCATCAGATCCTGACTTGTACCTTCCATCATCAGCTCAGCAACATGAGATAATGATTATCAGGCACAAATACCTAAACTACGTTAGAAATTATATGAAAAACATTGTATGTGCGTATAAAATTTGAAGGTCGCCTTCGATTTCCCTGGGATCCCATCATCAGATTCTGACTTAACGGTAGTGAGACCACCTCAGGAGTACAGGCTTTCAAAAAGAAAATTTTGAAAATCGGTGAACATACTGTAATGTGATAAAAATTCGCGGCAATCCTCTCTTCGCGTGTGAACTGTATGTAAGAACATTAAATTCAACCTATTTTTCTGACAATATACTTTGAGCAATATACTTACCATCCTACAAGTTACATGCCTTTCATTTAAACACCCAAGAGCGCACAATATTACAATACATTAAAAATACATAGAGACGGACATGTAAACTGCCCCTTTTTAAAGTCGGTTAAAATGAAATAAAAATTTAGTCATTAATAAAATTTTGTTAGAATATTTGTCTGTTTAGAGGATATGGTTTTTTTGCAAACGGCACAGGAAACATGACAGTAGTGTCTTTTTCTACTCCCACTTTTCATAATCCACAAAACTACAAAGTTTAAGGGTCGTTTGTACCCCCATTAGTTACAACGACTATCAAACCGTAGCAACACATGAGCTGAACGCTCACATAAATTTCATAGTAAGCTATTAACCGAATAACTTCAAAAAGAGAAGCAACCATATATTTTTAGGTATGTTACGCGATATCTTAATCAATTTTAAACAGATTTTGACGAATATTTTTTTTTTATTAATAGTTTATACTTACAAAATCTTTAAAAAAGGGAATAAAGTTTTTTATGCAACCATTTAGACGATATTGAGAATATAAAGTTATCAATATTGTGATATGCATTAATCCATTCAAAAAGGTAAAAAAATAGCATGTGGAGGTCTGCCGTCGGAAATTAATCCAGTAATTTGGCATCTCGGGTCATCTGAGGTGGCTACAACTCCGTGATAGACCGCTCCGTGCTCAAATGCAGAAGGCGGTGTTCCTCGATACCGTCCGCATTGTCCGCCAGTTTCCTTTCCCTTTTCTTTTCCTTTCCACCTAACCCTCCGTCCGTCCGTTTGGTCTCTTCTGCCTAGGGCTTCTATCTGGTTAGGCTTTTATTTATTAGTGTATTATTTATTTATTTATTTTATTATATATGAAATGTATAATAATGTATATTTATCATTTACTTTTATTAATTCTAATATACGAGTACTCTATGAATAATATACTCAATGAATTTCCCCATAGTGTCTTATCGACCGACTTTAGAATAGTAAATTATTTTTATTCTTTTCAGATCTTTTAAGTTGGATTTTAATTTTAGTAAAAGTTTTTAATAATTTTTAAGTGTTGATATGTTGTAATATTTCTCAGTGTGAAAATTGGAGGTGAGGGAAAGTATTGCGAGGGGACAAAAAGGCCATAAGATTCCTTTAAATAACGCTAAGACAAAGAAGCGAAGGGAAAGCAGTGTCTATTAATTGGACATTTGTAAGTTATAAGTTACTTCGCTGTTTCTCTTTCGCATTTATAATTATTTCTATTTCCTATGTTTTTTTTACTAATCTAAGCCAGAACTTGACCCGAAGATTGTAAAGTGTACTGATTTAACGAACTTAAAAGCCTATATGCTCTTGCCTTGACGACAGTCATATTTTAATTTTTATAATATTAAAATAATCGAGTTATTAGTCCATCTGTCAGTAAACAGCTTCTGCCGCACAACGCCATCTGCAACCAAATTCAAACAAATAGGACTAGAAATACACTCCTGATGACTGAAGAATACATTATATAAAATACAATTGACCAACGAACTAATAGTTCACCTAGTGGTGAGTGGATACTGCGACGTGTGGACACCTGCAACCAACTTTGAACAAAGAAGGTCACAGAATTGTTGCCACCACTGTGTACACAGGTGGAACATAGCAAGCCCTTTATACGCTTCAGACTGTGACACAGCAGTGCAGCAGTCTTGCTTGAATTGGTAAGTGCAGAAATAGTTTAGTTGTACCTACCAAGACGGACTCCAAGACAGATAAGAACTTCTACTAGCACCTGGGTAGCAGCCTGTAGTCCATATAAACAATGATTCTAACTATAGAACGAAAATGAAAAAAAAAACTTATTTTACGGATTTTATCGCGTTCAATTTTAAATTTTTGTTTATCGATGTTTTGAGCATCTTACAACACCCATAGCCACGGGTAGTACTTGCCATGCTTTATTAACAAAGGCTACCTTCAACTTTTAAATATTATATTTGTTTCAATCTACTAATCATTAATTGATGAAATAAAAAAATATGTGTAAACTATAGCTATAAGCTTCAATTTTCACTTGAAATTGAGTTTGTTTAATAAATCTAAGATATATTTTTAATATATAAATAAAAATAAAAATTACAAGGAAAGAAGATAGGTAAAGCTAAGATTGTAAGAGGGAGGTGCTGTGATGTCGCTTGAGCATGAAGAATCCTTGATGAAAAGAAAATGAATCCCCGACGAGATAATGTTGCGCCGCCGAGGACAGAGTAGAATAATATAGACATTCGTATTTTGTACACGTCTACTCGTATTTTTTTTAGTAATGAATAGTTGCTGTAAATGAAAAAAATCTTCATAATTGTGTTAACTGGTAACTATAATTACTATGTAGTTACATTTTTAATTCATTGAATTAGAATGAAAATTAGAAATGCGTTAAATGATTTTGCCTGATAATCACTCCAAGTAAGCCTTAAAATGTTTTTTTTTGAGTTTACAATAAAAATTACATAATATTTAACATAGAAATAATACTAGTTTTACGGAATTTATCGCGTATATTTAACTTTTTAAATACCGGTCGAGCGCCTTACAGCACCCATGGTCACGGGCGGGACTGAGATGTTCTACGTCCAGATGTCATAGTTAACCGCGGTTACCTTAACTTTTGTTCCGATCTGCACAGTATGAACTTATGGTATCTTGAAGTCTTGCAGTTGTATGATTGGGTTGGGATTTAATTTTATTTATTATATGATCCCAAGCAGATGGTAGCACCCAGCCATCTTCTCTATTGAAATTAGGATGTTTTTTTATTTCAATAGCCTCGCGAATCATCCAATCAATCGAATCATCAAATCTGATAGACCACAAATCCTTGCAAAAATCCTGCCCCCGTCACTACATCAGATTTGAAAGACCAAAAATCCTAGGATCCAAGGATGATTCGCGAGGCTATTGAAATCAAAACACATCCTAATTTCAATAGAGAAGATAGCTGAGTGCTACCATCTACTCTGATCTGATCTGATCTGCCCAGTGAAATTACCATTTTTTCCACCGGAAGATCCAAATAACGAAATAACAGACGAAGATTCTGGTGATGAATTTGTGACATTACATAATCTCCCAGGTTTGGTTATTTTTTGAGCATATTACGAAATTCATTTCAGTCACTGAACTCACAATCAATTGTATAATGTATTTATTACTTTTCAGGTTCCCAGCTAAGAGCTCCAGCAGAGATTACTTATGATGATACGTTTTCAGACAGTGACGATTCTGAAAATGATTTACCATATCTTTTTGTGTTAGCAAAAAGAATACGCAATGCCAATGAATGCTTGCCAGAAGATTTGGATCAACAGATATCTTCTAATTCTTGCTCCACTCCATCTATGAACTGTTCATCGAGGAACGTCACTCTTAGTGTAAGCAAAACCCAACAGTATACGTGGCGCAACAGGCGCAATCCAAGTGAATTTATACAGTGGCAGGATCGTTTTGGCCCAAAAAAACTACAGTCACCTTTGTACTACTATGAGTGTTGGTGAATGATATAGTAATCGAAATTTTGGTACATTACTCTAATCTTTACGCAAGCCATAGGAATGTAATCGTTAGTATAACTACTTCAGAAATTAAGTATTTTTTGGTTATACTTTTATACAGCAGTTATGTTGTGGTACCATGCAGGTATATGTATTGGGAGAAATCTTCTGATACTCACTTTGATGTTGTTTATAATGCCATGTCTAGGGATCGTTCACAATGATAATGAAACACTTACATTGCTGTGACAACAATGTCATTCGTACAGATAGTGATAAATTTGCGAAACTTAGGCCTTTGTTTGATTTACTAAATAAAATTTTCTCAGACATGGCACCTTTTGAACAAAACTATAGTGTTGACGAAGCTATGGTACTATACTATGGAGGCCATAGTTGCAAACAATTTATACGCGGGAAACTAATCCGATGGGGGTATAAACTGTGGGTAGGTGCAACTATGTTGCGGTATGTTTTTTGGTTTGACCCATACCAGGGACATTCTTCAAATATCCCAGCATGCTATAAACAATTTGTATTAGGGGCAAGTGTAATTTTGAGCTTTGCTGATGTTTTACAATCCTGCTACCCAAACACTCAATTTCATTTATTTTTTGATAACTTTTTTCTTCTATCCCTCTTTTTAACGAATTGAGTAATAGAGGATTGAAAGCTACAGGAACTATTCGTGAGAATCGTACCTCTAGATGCCCACTACCTGAAAACAAGGTTTTCAAAAAAACAGAAAGGGGCACATTCGTCTATAATCTAGTCAACCCAAGCAGATCTTAGTCTGCAAATGGAATGACAATAGTGTCGTAAGTGTCGCCTCTAATGCGGAAACAATTGGGCTGCTTCACAAAGCCAAGCAATTTTCTCAACAGTTGAAAAGATATATGTTTATTGATCAACCTGCTATCATAAAATCATACAACGAAAATATGGGTGGAGTCGATAGAACTGAACTAGAAAAAAATTGTATTTTTTGTCATTTTGTCATAGCTTGGATATGGCTATCCACAACGCCTGGCAGTTGTACAAAAGTGATAGTGGTGAATACGACCACTTAACTTTTCGTAGAGTAGTTGCCAGAGGATTATTGGAGACGTATAAAAGAACCGAAAAACGGGGACCTTGCCGTACTCCCAGCAACTATAGAGAAACTTCGCGATACGATCGCATTGATCATCTAATTGAGTATGAAGAATTTCAAAGCCGCTGCACTTTTTGTTAAAAAAAACAAAAACAATTTCATTTGTCGTAAATACCAGCTGTATTTACACCCAAAAATATGTTTTATTTTCTATCATACCAAAGTTTAGATTCTTGGCAAATAAACCATTGTAAGCACATGTTTTGTGTTTTATTTAGTTTCAAAAATATTTTATTTCCGCCGATCTTACTAGCGGGCGTTATAACGCTACTCGTTTTCCGGCTTCTCCGGACCATGAATATTTTTTTAAATATTTTTTTTGAATACTACATCGTTTTAGTACAACATATTAAAAATCTGTTTATTCTGAAACAAAAAAGTTTCAGTAATATCTCGGGTTAGGCTGTATATTTTTTTTTATAGAAGAAGGGGCAAACGAGCATGCGGCTCACCTGATGTTAAGTGACTACCGCCGCCCATGATCAACCACAACACCAGGAGAATTGCGGGTGCGTTGCCGGCCCTTTGAAAGGAGTAAGCTCTTTTCTTGAAGGTCCCCAAACTTTTATAAATTTCATAAATTTAAATATTAACATCGTATTTTTTATGACAAATCAATAGATACTTTTTACTTTACATAAATATCCACCTTATGAGGCAATTATATGGTGGATTTAGTAGGCTATACGGAATTATGATAAGGCTTAATAAATTAAAAACTGGTTATATTGCTGGATATCAAGAGTTTAAAGAAAAGTTGAAGTGTAGTTAGATTGCACAGATTTTGTACATCCTGTGAACAGAAGTTGGCTTTTGAGGTCAACACTATATTCTCTTTACACAAACACACAAAAAGAACGTCGATCAAAGTTCAACATTCAGTTTCTTTATTGGAAGTATTTACGCAAAATACTCAACGTCAGTTGGGTGATAAAGGCCTAAATTCATAAAAATTTTAATTTATGGTAGCTCTTTTGTAGCTAAAACAGTTTCAGCAAAAATCACTATCGATACGCAATATATCATAAATTAAAAACAAATCAAAGCAATTCTTAACCACCTAACATAAATCTATCATTAAAGATCAACATAGCGGCACGAATATGCCACGCCAGTAAGCTGAAGTGGCAGTGGGTCAGACCTATAGCTTGAAGACCTAACAACCGATGGGGTAAAAAGGTTTTCGAGTGGCAGACTCGTTCCGGTAGGCGAAGTGTAGGGCGACCACTAGATGGAGTGACGACCTGGTAATACTGGAAGAAAATAAAATACAGGAAGTCGATGGATGAAGGTGGCTCATGATCGTGCTTTCTGACACTCCTTGGGGGAGGCCTATGACTTGTGAAGGGCTATAGTGATCATGATAGTAACGAACACCAATTCAGACATTAAAACACTAAAATGTCAGTAATTAAAAATAGCATTTGTGTGGAAATACTAAACACCTACATTATACACACACGTCTAAATGTCTTGAGAATGATAGTATTAACTGTGTTAGGAAGCAAAGCAGAAGAAATCTGTTATTTGAATAAATATGGGTTTGTATAATATACCAGCAATCTACTATGGCTTTACACGGTTTGTATTTGCATTCTAAAATAAGCATAACAATGAAATCTAAACAAAAGATCTGCAATCAGGTTCTTAATTGAGGATAAACGATGTATGTGAGCCACAACATCATTAGGTGGACTATATGTTAATTTGTCACCCTTATTCTATATAAAAAAAAAACATTCAATCCTCACTAAAATTTTATTTTTCATTATGTAAAAATGTCTCTTAGCATAACTACTCTACTAGTGGTAGCAGGGAAAGTTTCTAGAGCGAGACGCATCGTTTTCGTGATACGTTACGCTGAATGAAACGCCGTGAAGTAAAAGAAACACATTTTACACAGTCGCGAGACGGCTGTAAGATTAAAATGAAACACAATGTAAAATTAATGAACGGAAAATACCAAAATATTAGTATCTACATTATAATACGCAATCATGACTGTTTTATTCTCGTAATATTGTACATTAAACTTCACAACTATCGCCACCTGATGGTACGTGGTTGTGTAACTAAAGAGAGCATAGTGCATTAGCTTAATTTGACAAAAACTTTATTCATTCTTGCCTTGAAAGTTTATATTGTAATCAGATGAGGAAACATACGCCGGCAAACTTATCCTAAACTTATGTTGGGCGATCTTTTAGTGGTTTATGGTATGGGAGGTAATCAGTCGAGCAACTGGTTATCTAATAGTTGAAAGGAGATGGATGCAGATTGCATACGACTGTGCTTTGTAGCATTCCTTAAAGAAGGCCTATATATAGCAGTGAACTTGTGAGGGTTTTAATGACGATTTTCGTGATGATTAACGACCGAGTGGTTAAGTAATCATCCCATACCTGGGTTGCTGGTCCTTTCATCTCCCATGTTTGCACTGCTTTATTGTATTATTTGTATTTGAGTAAATTGTAAAAGTCCACTGCAGAACACAAGCCTCCTTCAAAAAGGGTAATTAGCCGTAGTTGCCATGCTTGGCAAGTGGGTTGGCGGCCGCAGTTTATTTATATATATATATATATATATATATATATATATATATATATATATATATATATATATATATATATATATATATATATATATATATATATATATATATTGAGTTGTTATCAGTAAGATGCTACTGCCTATCCCCTATTTTATTCTCCCTCTGTCGCCTCTTGCGACAGCCTCGCTAAATTTTTACTTATTTTAAAGTCACTTAACTTGCTACTTTGCTTATTATATAAATAAGTTTATAGTTAGTTTACGCACGTTAGAACACGCACGGCTTGCTAAATACATACTTATTGATACTGTAATATTAAAATATAATTTGCTTTTCAATTTATTAAAATTATGATGCGTACTCTTGCTAAACATACAATAATAGAGAGATTATAACGCGTATGACTTAGTTAGCACAATAGTAAAAAGAGGTTACAATGCGTACTTGCCAAAAATACATTAGCTTTTATTATTGTTTGTATAAAATCTCTACTTGTCTAACTCCATCAGAAATATCCGGAACTTGTGCAGGAACACTGTCAGGATTCATTAATGTTATTATTTTTTATTATTTATTATGTACGAAAAACCTGTATACACTCAATAAAAATAAAACGAAACTAACTGTCTCGCTTTCTATGAGAGAGAGAGAGAGAGAAACACGCGTACGCCGCACGGCTTACAACTATAGCAAAAAGTTTCGTTACAACTTTTGGTCTTAATTTTTTCCGTCAAGCCCCCTTTCGCAACGCGCGATAAGGAACTTCGTTCCAATATACATATACTATATAAAGTATATATACATTTACATACACCGTGAGCCGTGGTAGCTCAGATGTTTAGCGCTAGCTGTAAATTTCACAGTACGCGAGCAAACAAAGTTCGATCCCCGCCGGCACAAATGAAATTGTTAAGTACTGATTTATCACATGCTCGGCGGTGAAGAAAAACATCGTGAGAAAACTTGCATGTCTGAGAAATAAGAAAGAAAATGTTTCGAATACATGTAAAATTCGCCAACACGCATTCGGGTAACACGCACAATTCCTTGTCATAAAACCCTCTCGGAAATGAGCGGAGGCTTAGATCCAACACGTCGCTTTTTTTTAAATCATTGAAAAGAGAATAAATTGCATAACATTAATAACTATATTTTAGTGTAGTAATCGCGTTGATGGCCATAGCATCTGGGTATCTTTGTCAAGGAACGTAATTTTTGCACTTGGGTATTTATCCTGCTCGCGTATAAGTTCCATCTGCACTCCATAAAAAACCATAATAACCATACCTCTGCTATAAATACCGAGTAACATTAGTCAGTCTTGTTGTCTTGTTCACATTTCGCGAATATTTATTTTAAGCCGAAGTACGCAGCTAGCAACTCTTAGCAATTAACGTGTTTAACTTCAACGTTCCATTCCACGCTTGCAGTTTGATTCCCATTCCACCTTTTGATATTCAATTCAACCAGAAACTTGCTAATTCAACTATTGTATTATTATTATTATGTTTGTATTTATTTATTTATAGTACGCCGTAAAAAGGATTTCAAAAGTCCGCCCTTTTGGCATTCTCGCCCAATCAACTCGGAACGTCTGGAAGATAATGTGAATTTTTCTACTTATTTTAAGAATAAGTAGAAAAATTCACATTATTTTCCAGACGTTCTTTTTTTTTTTGAAAGTTTGACTTCGAGTTTTTCTGGTTCTGTAAAATATTACATACTCAGAAACAAGTCTTTTTAGGAATTAAATGGTTATTAGAATAGAATATTTTTTTATTCAAAATAGATTAAAAGTAATTCTTATTGAAAGTCAATTTTTTACTTTACCACTGATTCGAAAATCAAACCTCTGTCCTGGGAAGAACCAACAAGAATCACAGTGGGATGTCTTTTTAAAAATAAATTTTACAATGTCATTGGTTACATATTATTTACAAAACTTATTTTAGTAACAGCTTAGAGGCGACCACCTCATTCCTAGGGGTTATTATCAACCATGTATGCATTTATATCATAATAATCCTTTTTATACAGTTTTTGTTTAATTAAATATTTAAACTTGGTAATATAGAGACCTTGTATATTTCTGGAACTTTGTTTTAATAGCGCACACATTGCCCCAATTATAAATTACTCACTCTATGGAGTCGAGAAACTGATATCAATAGTTTGTGTTTGGTCCTAGTGTTTAAAGAGTATAAATCATTTTCTTTACTAAAACTACCTTTGTTTTTGTGAACATACATCAAATTTTCATACATAAACTGAGAGGCCAAAGTTAATTTATTTATATCTTTAAGTTTTTCTCTAAGGGACTATCTCGGCTTAAGATTGTAAATAGCTCTTATGACTCTATTCTACAAAACAAAAATAGTTTCTAAATCAGCCATATTCCCCCATAGCAAAATCCCATACGGCATTATGCTGTGGAAATAGCTGAAATAAATTAATCAAGCTGTCTCAACACTAGTGAGATCTCTGACCTTTTTTACAGCACAAGCTGCAGAACTTAGTTTTCTTGTTAGTTTTAATATATGGGGACCCCACTGAAGCTTAGCGTCGAAAGTGATGCCAATAAAAACAGAGGATTCAACAGGACTTAGTTATTCCCCATTTAGAAGCACATTGGGGTTCGGATTATTAAGATTTGTTGTTGTAAATTTAATGCATTTAGTTTCATTGCCGATAAAACGTAAATTATTTACGTTAAACCAATGCACTTATTCCAATATAGCATTATTCACTTCGTCATATTTAAATGATTAACGTTTAAATTTAAAAATCAAGAAGTATCATCAGCAAATAATACGATATCATGACTATCTCCTGCAAGAAAAGGGAAGTCATTAATACATACTAAAAATAGTAATGGGCCAAGAATTGAGCCCTCAGGGACACCTACCTGTACGGGTCATCCGGAAGAACTTTCACCATTGATGATAACTTTCTGCACTCTATTATTTAAATACGAAATAACTAGTTTTAGTGTTGTGTTCTTGATACCATATTATTGTAGCTTCCTGATTAATGTCTCATGGTGAGCACAGTTGAAGGCCTTGGAAAGGTCACAAAATATACCCAAAGCATCCTGTGAGTTCTCCCATGCACAAAAAATATTTTTCATAAGCTCAACTCTGGCTTCGGTTGTCGAGCGATCCCTTGTAAACCAAATTGACTTGTACGGAGCAATTTAATTTAAATAAAAACCTTATTATATGAAGTAAAATAATTTTTTCAAAAAATTTCCTAATCTCTCAAACGGCAAGCGTCAAAATTTGACCGTTTCGATAATACATCAAAATTCAAGAGTTTGAATGTGACTACAGCACTTAAACCCATAAGTACTTATGTTTAGAGACTACTTTTCAATGAAGAAGTTTGGCACTATAGAATCAATATGAAATTTTCTATCGTCTAGTAGAATAAAACGTCAGTTAGTCGACGGATATTTATTCATAATCTATGTTCATTTTGTACGCCTTTTCGTGTGATTGTAATTGTTTTGATTTTTGGATTTTTCTAGCGTTTTAGTATATTGTTTTATCACGAAATTGTAATGAAAGTTTTTGTGTGAATATAATTTATCTTTTACGTAAATCATTTCGAGAAATTGTGAAAGAATAATTATGATTTTCACGCTCCGACATCCGCGTGATATGTTTTTTTTTTGTTATCAAAATACTATAAAATATTTTTGTAATGAAGTAAAACTTTACTTTTTTTAGACCACAGGATAGAAAATTTTGTATAGATTTTATAATGCCAACCTTTTTCATAGAAAAATAGTCAATAAATATAAGTTTTAATGGTTTGAAGTGATGTGGGTGGATGTGATCGCATGCGACCGCTCGGGTTTTGAAAACGCATGCGACTGCATGGATTTTTTTGTAGGAATTAAAGGCTTAAAGTTGGTAGTACAGAAATCGGCCTCAAGTTGTCGGGTTCTGATGTACTACCAGATTTTAATAAAGGTATAACTTTACTAAGTTACATTAAATCATAAAACACACCATATCCAACGCTTGTATTAAAAATAGTGGCTAGATAAATTGATGTTATATCTATTAAGGATAGAATAACTTTAGTGGAAATCCCCCATATATCTGCCGTTTTCTTAACATCAATAGTTATAAAATATTTAATGATATCTTTTGCCAATACTCTATGGAATTTAAAAATATTTAAACAAGCTTTAACATTTTGTTAAAACAATCATTCGATGAGAGTAGAAGAAGAATTTAATGATTTTGTTGTTAAAAAAGTAACATCAGTAAAATATTTCTCATAAGCCATAGCAACTTCTTGATCAGATTTAATTGAATTATTGTTATTGTTATTATTCAGTTGAAGATCAGAGTTACGTGATTTAACCTTGCCAGTTTCACTGTTAATTATGCTCCGAATTATTTTAATTCTGTTGGATGTAGATATAATTTTTTTGCTTAAATGTGTAGCCTTAGATTTGTAGCATACTTTATAAAGTAATTTAGAATAAGTTTTAACATGCTCTCTAAATATAAAACTACGAATAATGATATTTCATTATAAAGCTCGTATAACTTCCACTTACTTTTATAAATGCCTTCTGTCGTCCATTCATTAAATGATTTGCGACTGTTTAAAAAGAAAGTTTTGAAGAAAGCAAGAGAGGTAAGACAAATGGAAGTCTGTAGTCTCTACCTAACACTCTGGACCTGCGAGTTTATATATGTAAATATATATAGTTATATATATGTATGTATACTATGATAACTAATTTCATAGTGTATAACTGACTTAATTTAGAATGTAAACGTAATCTTTTTAAAAGAATAAGTGTGAAAAACGAACATATAGTTCACCTGTTGGTAAGTGTTACCCTCGGTTAGGAGTCAACATTTTGATGTGTTGTTGCCAGTGAGGAAGGCTTAGATCTATAGAGCTAACTTTAGAGTCAGCCTGAGTGCGCGCTTAGTAAAGCCTAAGTCAATGAAATCGACGACTTACGAAAAACTCAGGATATTAACCAAAACCACCGTATTAATTTTAAATTATTGTTTAGAGTAACATATACTCTAATTATTTATAATGATAAAAAGTTTGCTTAAGGCCGTCTTATAGTTTGAAATAGCATTAATCCATTTTCTATTTACGTAATTTCAAACTTATTACGAATTTCTTACGATCTGTTTTTTTCTTGGTGATTTTTGCGCTCTTCTCATCCGTTCCTTTCACAATCGTCGATTCAGCAGAAGAAAAAAAAACAGCAATTTTAGCCAAAAATTTGTATTAATTCAAAGATCAGGCATGAAAAATACGAATAAAAACTTAAAATGCATACAATGTCAATAAACCAAAAGATTCATGTTTTAAACAGTGATTTGACAGCATTTGACATGCTGACCGCACGTTCGGTTTCTTTCTCATATTTTAAACTACAATTAGTAAAATATAATAATAACTTATTTATGAAATACAATTACGATTGTTTTCAAATTTTAAATATTTTTTTTAAATTTTATCTTGGCTTAATCATAGCTCAATACAATTATAAATTTAGAATCAAAGATTGTGCTAAACATACACTCAGCTAAGTTTTTCGAAAGTAAAGTTCGAGTAAAGTCAAAGTACAGTCTACAGATCTCATCCTAAGAGAGAACGCTCTTTTAGAAGTAAGGAGTATCCCCAGTTCTCTACGCTAACCATACGAAATACTTCAGCATTCAGCCGATATTCTGTGATACTGGGCTCCTTTCTCAGTTGAGGCGACCTATTCGTGCTGCAACCTTACTCATATACCTTAAACTCTCTCCTTTTTCTGTTAATGTAGCTTCTTTTTTACAAATACTTCATATTCTATGTATCGATTTATTTTATTTGTATTAACCATAGTTGTTTCTAAAATAGAGTTGAGTTAATACAAAATAAACGTTAATGGATAATACTCTCTTACAAAGTAGCAATATTAGAAAGAAAAGAGCAAACAGTTGTAAAGGATCCTTTGCGGTTGACCAAATTTAATGAAAGGAAAACGACGCTCTATAGTTATTCTTATTGTTTTCCACCAACGCGCATAGAGTAGCTTTTAAAATGTTCACTATTTTAATAATATTTTGAGAAATATTTGTGAAATAATTTTACTAATTAGATAATTAAATCCTTCCTATAACGAAATAGGTCTATTTGTAGTGGTAGACTTTTATATTAATTTATGATATGTTGTTCGTGTAATATTTATAGACGTTATAAGAATGTCGTCTACCTCATATCGTCCCGTGGCGGTCGCAAGAGGCGACAGAAGAAGCAAATTATGCTATGGACAGCAGTGTCTTTCCAAATACAACATAAAATAGAAACTAAGGCTGCACTGCCGAGCATGGCACTATGACAAATATTCACCCTATGAGGTAATCTACAGAGGGAACCCACGTTCATCAGTGGACGTTTGATAGACTGTAACTGTAACGGTATATCCAAGGCCTAGTATGGGTTTATCATTACCTGGTCTATTTATACTAATAGTTCATTTAGTTCAACATTCCATTTTGACTTAAATAGTTAAAAAAAATAAACTAGTTGTCTCCCACAAATTCACCGCGTGAAATTTATTACGATTAGATTATTTTTCTACAATAAAAGAGGCTTAAATTAATCCTTTTAACATTATCTGCCAGTAAACATTCAGTTAAAATCAATCCAAACATTCGGAAAAAACAGGAACTAACAGACAGACAGACACAAACATTTTAAAAATTGTTTTTTTTAGTTATAAGTAACGCATTCATATGCATATAGTAAAAAGCTGTTGACTTTATAAACATATGCTTTTATTTTATTTATTTGTATGTCGTGAAACAATCCTAAAAAGTAATTTAATAAACTCGTGTAGGGGTGTTTCACTCTTACCCAGTTGCATAAAATTTAATGAGATCTGAAAATTTATTAAAACGGGTATTATGTATTACATAGAACTAAATACTTATTTACCCATCTATGTTTGTTTTTGTAAGCGCTATATAATGTGTATTTGTGTCAGTATGTGAGTTATTATTTTATACAAAATTTTAAACTTTTTTTATTCTATTATTTTCAACATTATTTCCGTTTTCTCGTATGTTAACGTTCGAACCTATTCAATAAGCACTTTATTACATTCGTGATGTGACATACGATATAATGCTAGTTTGCGATTTATAATTCTACAGAGGTAATTACGAGAGTCTACTAGTATTAACAGTTTTTCTGTAATTATAATAAACACATTTGCTGATTTTCTCTTAACGTAAAATTTTGAAATTTATATCCTTTGCATAGTTCAAACTGGTCGAACGGCCGAAACTTGACCTGACTTGGAAACCAAACTATTTATACTACAACCAAATTATTTATATTATTCATCACGCTATTGTCGCTTTGCACCTTTCGTCATGGGGGGGGGGGTATATTGCTATAGTTGCCACGCTTAGCAAGTGTGTTTAGGCCACGTAAAGGCAAAATGTAATGGCTGCGTGAGAATATCCATTACCGATATTCTCACTCCGCCATTACACAGTGTGCTGGGAACGAAAGGTTCTGGAGTGGTAGCCGTAGCTGGTAAGCAAAGTGTGAGGACTCCTCCTCCCCACTAGATAAAGTGCAAATCTGGTAAGGCATTTAGGAAGTCAGTAGATGCAGGTAGCATAGAAACGTACTTTGGGACCTTTTGTGACATCCTTGTACCCCCAAGGATGTCACAAAGCAAGAGATGATGATTACGCTGTCGCACAAATGTTCTTAAAATATAAAAGAAATGTTTATTCAAATATCTTTTTTAAAGAAAAAAAACGTATTATGCGAATATTATGTAGTTTTAAAGCAAGTTTCTGTTTGATTTTCTTTAGTCTCGTAGCCGTAGGTAGTCTGTGCTCTCTGAAATGAAACAATAATACAGTTGCTTGGGAAGAAACACGTTTGAATTAATTTTACCCTGAAATACCTTTGAAGAACGTGCAAATAGTCTATTATATTGAAATATTTAAAATTTTCATATTTAAATACTATATGGTTTAAAAAAGAAAGTTTCACATTCAACATTTCTATTGTGGACAATTTAGTTAAAATTTATATTTATATGGATATTTATTAATATAATTTTTCGGCTTAGCGAACTATTAGTATAGTTATATATTTGTTTGTTTTTATTTCTCTATATTTTAACAAAGCCAATTCAAATAATTTATTAAACTTTGAAAGATCTCCCACGTTTTATGTACGTACTAATTAAGCTTTTTAAAATTTGATTTAGTAAAATCTTATATGGTACAGTACCAGTAGCCGTGTAGCGCCGCGGCGTTGCAAGATAATTCATCTCCTCATTTCGTAAGGGAGGCTTATAGGATAAGGGAACTATGGTAGAGGCCAGAAAAATCTCATGGCCTCTGATATATTATAATTTTTTTCAATTAAACGTTACCCTCACACGAGGGTTTTCTCCAGTTTATGGTTTAGTACTGCCCACGCCAGGTAATGTTCTAACAAAAAAAAAATGGTTCGTATAGAATGACATTGCAAGAATTGAATCTGACGTTCCGCGCCTCTCCTTACACTTCTTCACCCCCGCAAACTCCAAACGCGCCATTTTGTGATGTCATTGTCACTCACCCGTCATTGCTTATTTCGTGTTGATAAAAGTGCTTGCTTCGATCATCTTTAAATCCACAAATAAAGCAATATCAGGATGAAATTTCGGAAAATGTGTCGAAAGTGTTGTGTTTCAGAGTGCAATAGATTACGACAGGACGTTAGATTGCATGAGTTACCGCAAATAAAGACATTAGAAACAGGTGGTTACAGTGCATATTACAGTGCATTGCCGTGTAGTGGCGGTTGAGAATATCCACTACCCCATATCTTCCCGTGGGTGTCGTAAGAGGCGACAGAGGGCAGACAGACAGAGGCAGAAGATGGGAAGCAGCATCTTCCTGATAACAGCAATGATGTAATAAAAAACTGCGGTTTCCAACCCGCTCGCCAAGCGTGGCAACTATGGCAAATATCCCCCCAAGAGTAATGACGCAAACAAACGGCCCCCAGTCGCCGGCGGCCCCGCTATTCCTGGCTACGGTGGCAACCATGGTAACGGCGGGGCAGGGGTGCTAAGAATCTCCGCTGGAGGTTCGGTTGCCACCTATGACGACTCGACCTGGCAACATATAACGCACGCACCCTGAGGACTGACGAGAAGATACTGGAGTTGGAAGAAGAGGCAGACAAGTTGCGCTGGCATATTATTGGGTTATCTGAGGTCCGAAGAGAGGGGGAGGACACGGTAATCCTCGAGTCCGGCAACTTGTTCAATCACCGGGAGAGCGACCATCTGTCCCAAGGAGGTGTCGGATTTATCGTCCACAAGTCTCTCGTCAACTACGTCGTAAAGATTGGGAGTGTGTCGACGAGGGTCGCGTACCTGATACTCAGAATCACCAAACGGTATTCGCTGAAGGTCAAGGTTTACGCACCAACCTCGGCACATCCCGATGAGGAGGTGGAGAAAATGTATGAGGATATTTCCAGAGCCATGCATTCCTCCAAAACCCACTACACGGTGTTGATGGGAGACTTTAACGCAAAACTAGGCACAAGAGAAAGCGGTGAGCTGAAGATAGCAAAATTTGGAGTAGGGCAACGGAACCGTAAGGAACAGCGGCTGGCCGACTTTATGGAGAAAGAGGGACTCTTTATGATGAACTCTTTCTTCCAGAAGCGGCCCCACTGGAAGTGGACCTAGTCGGATCCCGAAGGTTTGACAAAAAATGAGATTGAATTCATTATGACGAAGAGACGCCAACAGTTCAGCGACGTCTCAGTGATCGCAAGGATGAAAACTGGCAGCGATCACCGAATGGTTAGATGTCTCGTCTAATGAAGTCAACGCTCCGTCCCCCTCGTGCCCTAATCCAGAATCCCGAAACCTTTCAGCTCGAGTTACGCAACCACTTTCAGTGCCTAGAAGATTGCAATGCAGTGGACGATATGAATGACAAGCTCGTGGAAACTGTTCATGCGGTCGGAGCTAAGTTCTGAAAGACCGGCCGCAGAAGAACACAAAAGCTCTCCGATCACACTCTTAATCTCATGGCTGTTAGACGGGAGATGAGGCTGCAATCGTCAACAGATTTGACAGCATACAGGCAACTGAACAGACAGATCTCCAAAAGCACGCGGCGAGACTTACGCAAATTTAATACTGCTCGTATTAAAGAAGCGATTGAGTGGAACCAGGGCTCCAAAGTCTTTGCCAGAGATCTGTCTGCCAGTAAGAGCCAACTGTCAAAGCTGAAGACTGAGTGTGGCAGCATTGTTTCAGGGACACCTGAGATTCTGAGTGAGATTGAGAGATTCTATGGGCAGCTGTACACATCATCGTTGGAGCCATACGCAAGTGTGAGGAACGATCCAAGAGCGGGTCTTATCCGACACTATTCCGATGATATCCCGGACATCAGTCTGAGCGAGATTAGAATGGCTCTCCAGCACCTTAAAAAAGGCTAGTCCCCGGGCGAGGATGGGATTACAGCGGAGCTTCTGAAAGCGGGTGGAAAACCGGTACTTGAAGTCCTTCAGAGGCTCTTTAATTCCGTCCTCCATGGTGGAACTACTCCGGAGGCGTGGAGCAGAAGTGTGGTGGTCTTGTTCTTCAAGAAAGGTGACAACGCCTTCTTGAAGAACTACAGAGCGATATCCCTTCTGAGCCGCGTCTACGTGCTGTTTTCGAGAGTTATTATGAATAGTCTCGCAAGCAGACTCGACGACTTTCAGCCTTCCGAAAAAGCCGGGTTCCGAAAAGGCTTTAGTACCATAGACTACATACATACCCTTCGGAAATTTGTACAGAAGTACGAAGAGTACAATCTGCCACTTTGCCTGGCGTATGTGGACTATGAGAAAGCCTTCGATTCCGTCGAAATTTGGCTGGTGCTACAGTCTCTTCAGCGGTGCCAAGTTTACTGTCGATATATCGAAGTGCTGAAATGTTTGTACAGTAGGGCTACGATGGCTATCCGAGTACAGAACCAGAGTACGAAACCTATCCAACTGCAGAGAGGTGTAAGACAGGGTGACGTTATTTCCCCGAAACTCTTCACCGCTGCATTGGAAGACGTTTTCAAGCTACTGGACTGGAAAGGATACGGTATTAACATCAATGGCGAGTACATCACTCACCTTCGATTTGCCGACGATATAGTCCTTATGGCAGAATCGCTGGAGGACTTAAGCACTATGCTCAATGACCTCAATAGATGAACATGGACAAAACAAAGATCATGTTTAATGTCCATGTCACACCTATGCCGGTAGTTGTTGGGAGCACTATGCTCTAAGTTGTTGACGAGTACGTTTACCTGAGACAAATAGTCCGACTGGGTAAGTCCTACTTCGACCGAGAGGTCAATCGACGGATTCAACTCGGCTGAAATTACAACGCATCTTCTCGTCAGTTATACCTCAAAACCTGAAAACTGAGTTGTACAACCAGTGCGTGTTGCCAGTGATGACATATGGAACTGAGACCTGGTCCTTCACTGCTGGCCATATGAGGACGCTCAAAGTCGCTCAGCGAGCTATGGAGAGGGTTATGCTCGGAGTTTTTCTGCGTGATAAACTTAGAAATGAGGATATCCGCAGTAGAACCAGAGTGACCGACATAGCCCAACGGATTAGTAAGCTAAAGTGGCAATGGGCCGGCCATATAGCTCGAAGAACCGACAACCGTTGGGGAAAAAAGGTTCTCGAGTGGTAGCCTCGTACCGGTAGACGAAGTGTAGGGCGACCCCCCCCCCCCACTAGATAGAGTGACGACCTGGTAAGACATGCAGAAAGTCGATGGATGCAGGTGGCTCAGGACCGTGCTTCGTGGCATACCCTGGCCTATGTTCATCAGTGGACTTGTAAAGGGCTGTAGTGATGATGACGATGACAGTGTTATAGTAACCTCGTTAGCAAAAGTAGTGAAAATTAATATATCCATCCGAAAACGTTGTAAGAAATTTTGGAAATGTAATAAAAACAACAAATGAATATTTGGAATAACATGGATATCAAAATAACATTAGTGAAAGAATAAAATATGATGTGTCCAAACTAAGAAGGTTCTTTTAAATGCACTAGTACCACCTCGAATCCACCTCGAATTTGCAAGTGTTGCATGGAACCCAGTTTATAGTGCTTCTTCTCAGCGAATCAAAACGATTCAAAGAGCTTTTACACGCTACCTTGCCTTTTCAACTCCAGGCATATCGCATAGACTCCCCTATAGTCAGAGGCTAGCATTTTTCAAAATGACAACCTTACGTGACCGTCTCATTGCAGACTTAATGTTCCTACACAAGTTACTGCATAACAAAATAAAAAGTACGCAGCTCCTCGATCACATTAAATTAGTTATCCCGTACAGATATCCTCTATATCTAATTCGCAAACTATTTAGCATAACTTGCCACAAAACTAATTAAGGCGCTCATTATCCCCTAGCCAGAGTATGTAACACATACAATGAAATTATGACCAAGATACCGGACATTGCCATTTTCAACGACTCTGCCCGATGCTTCAAAAAAAAATTGACCAATTTCTTTTCACCCTCTCAGCACACACTAATTCCTTAGTTAGTTTTTTTTTATGTAAGTTGTTTTGTATTCAGTGCCATTGTGGTGTAATGATCTGCACATTACGGTAAATGTTGTGTATACCTGTAATTGGCAAACATATTTAACCATATACATTTGTTATTGTGTTGTTGTTAATGTTTAATGTGTTTTGCTGTTGGTGTACCTTATAAATAAATAAATAAATAAATAAAAAATAGGAAATAAGTTCCAAATATTCATTTTCGTTTCTCGATTGCCAGTTACAAAAAGATATAGTTCTTGAATTTTTTTTAAAATATCTATTAAACTCTGCATTTTTAATTGGTGTACTGTAATCAACAAATTATCAAAAGGGACCGATGTAATGTGGGCCGAAAAATTGTTGTATTTATTCAGAGCTTTAAAGCTAAAGCACAAGAAAAAATTGAAAAATAAAAACTTAAATAAATAGTTATGTAGACAAACGCTGATTTATTTATTATACCTGCAATACATTTTAAAATATTAAGTTAATAGAAAATACTTCGCTACGCTGCTGTAATAATATTTGGTTGTATGGTTTTCGTTCCATTACCTAATGCTACCAGCATTTATAATTATAAAAAAAGTCGTAGAGTAGTCGTAAAGTACGGTTCAAAGACAATATAATTGACATGGCAGTCTGAATCGTTAGTTTCTCTATCTAGTCTGTGGTCCTACCTTGAGCTCGGTAGACTACGGACTTCTCGGTTGAGGTCACTCCACTCTACCAGTTAATATGCGCGATTTATTTAAAAAAATAAGATACCTTATACCCGGCTTATTGCTCAGTGCTGTGTATTTAGAAACCGAATTGGTGTTCACACTGTGGTGCCAGAGGCACGTTTCCCGAGTGACAGTTGTCTCACAAGTGAAGTTTAACAGACCCTTGTTGTGGTGCAAATAGTGATTTTACGTAGTTTTTCTCTCTGACTTCCAGGTTTTCGGTAAACCGTAAGTATAGTGTAACACACCCGCTGCCTCAGAGGTCGTCATCTATTTTAATTTCTGTGTTGTTTGTTGGATTAGGCAACACTCCCTAGCGTACGAACGCGCTAGGTGTATAGGTGTTTATTTAGGCACACACCGGTGAGCTTGGTATAACTTGGGGGTATTAACAGTGTTAACATAAGTCAAAATGGCGTCATTATCAAACGCGTTCCTTAGTCAACGCAACGACACGCCAATTTATCACGAGGTTAACCCCTCTCCCCTTCCTCCGCCCCGGTCTCATCAACTTCTTCCGCATCTGAAAACTACGCAGTTTTCCCCACGCCCTCTCCTATGTCAACCAGTGGCCCCATGTCATGTTTCGAAATGGAGACTGAGACGCGTGCCCCACCCAACCCCGTAGACAAAGGTTTCACCCTCTTCCAAGGTAAAAAACGCAAGCGCTTTACTGAAAAGGTAACCATGACAAGCTTCTCCTACAAATGGTCCTTGCAAGGTGTACCGATCGACGCTTCCCCGTTAACTAACATAGAAGTTTCCATATGTAGGTTAGATTTGTCTAACCATCGTTGTCATCGTTACGGCATATTAACGCCAACGGAGCGTATTATAGATTCAGAGATTTCAGAATTACTAAACCTAGGCACTAGTGTCATGATTGCCTGAGACCTTAACAGTAAGCATTCCTACTGGAACTCGCTTACAAGCAATCCAAATGGTATGGTGTTATCGCACCAGAGACTCCAACCAGCCATTCATTTCCTGCCAGTCACCAACCGGACACCCTTGACGTAGCGATAATCAAAGATGTCCGTTTGTCGATAACATCTATAGAAACAATCCTAGAACTTAGCTCGGACCATAGTCAGTTTTATTACAGCCGGGCCAGCCCGCATGTGAGGTCCTTCAGACCAAAACCATTATGAACTGGCGTAAGCTTGAAGTAAAACTCGAGTCTACGACCTCACAGCACTTAGACACGATTCCGGACAAAATAAACTCGAAAAAAAAGAGGAAGCCAATAAAGCGTTTAGCGTCCGATCGGCCCACCTCACCTCAACAGTTTAAGAATTCTCTCGGAAGGTTAGCGTGTCGAGCAATCGACAACGCTGCTTTTAGATAATATGATCACTACCGTACTATAGACAATAAATTTAGACTACGCGACCGCCAAAACGATGTAAAAGAGCGCATTACACAATTTAGACACGTTAAGTGGGATAATGTGCTGGAGGATATCGAGCCTTTCCAAACTGCCTTCTGGCAGTTGACCCGAGCTCTGAAAGCAGACCAATCAGCACATATTTCACCTCTTATTAGGCCAGAAAACCCCGATCCTGCTTTTGATGACACTGAAAAAGCCTAACACCTTGCGGTCAGTCTAGGGAGTCAATGCACTCCATCTAGTGAACCCATAGATCCCGATCGCCTAGCAGAAAGCGCAGTCGATGATTGGTTGTAAGACAAATGAAGCTGTGGGATCTAGGGCTTTCTCTGAAGACCTTAATACCCACATATACACATCGCTGGGTAGCCATAACTCAGTCTTTCAGGCTTAATGCATGGGTATCATCCAAGAGGCCATAGTAATAGATGCTAGGAAGGTGAAAGACTTCTCCATCAGAATACTGACCGACAGCATGGCGGTTCTACAAGCTCTGAGTTGTAATGTGGCGAACTCGCCAGCACAACAATGTGACTCTGCAGTGGATCAAGGGACACAGTGGATCTAGAGGCAACGATGCGGCATATGAACTGGCCATAAGGGGATCGACTCTGGCCACTATAGCGCTGGAGCCTATAATTCCAATCGTCTTTGGCTACGTTCATTCACTGGTACGTAGATACTTCAATAATTTACACGCTCAGCTTTGGAAAAATTTAGTAGACTAAAGACAAGCTAAGGGAGACACTGCCTGAAATGAACAGTCGTCTACCCAAGGTTCTAATGAGACTGAACAAGCCACAGATCACTTCACAGGACATGGCTCTTTTAACAAACACTTGTTTACAATAGGTGTTACTGATAGCTGCCTGCGCAAGGCATGCATGGGAGAAGAAGAAACGGCGGCTCACGTGTTGCTGACAAGTCGCGAAGTCGCTTCATACAGGGCTAAACATCTCGGCACGCCAGAATCGCTTCCTTAAGTTGATTGAAACATCAAAAGACTGTTGAACTTCTTCCGGAAGATATATTGGATCAAATAATCAGATTATTCCTGCCCACACGCAAAATACGCTCTTAGACGTTGTTGGCGCGACTTCTAACGCCGCCTAGCGACGCACCGGAACACCAAACTTTTATCTACGAATCAGAGCTCGTCATTGTTAGCAACAAATCACAGCACGTCGTGCAATTAGTTATAAGATCTGTCTGTTTTAAAATTTGATTATTACCTGATACACACTGTTAGCAATAAGACGACTTAAATATAACCAACAAACGTTCAATAAACAATCATTGAAGAGCACCTGCCTCCCGTTCCTGTACATAAAGTGGTCCCATCGAGCCGAATAAGGAGTTCAAGCTTGAAATCTCCGAAGATTCGTCGTATCAAAATACGAAGAGGAGATTCACGTATCCAGCGAGGAGCTGCAACGTAAAGGAATCGACAGACAGGAGTGGCAGGTTTGAACTTCCCGTCCGTTTCTCCATCTCATCCTTCGATAGGTGTTGATTTCGTGCTGATATTCCATTTCCAGTGCTCAAGTTAGTGGCGGTACCTACCTGTGCAACGGCACCCACCTTGGTTCACACGCATCTACAAATTGGCAACTGTAAGTACTCTTGATTTCCTTAAATCCCGAAATGAGTGAGTCCAAATTGTCAGATTTAATTAAGAAAAGAGGAGTTTTAAAAGGTCGATTAACTCTGTTTGAAAATTATGTTAAAAAGTTCACTTTACCCTTGACTGAACAACAGTCATCAGAATTAAATTAACGTGTCAAGAGTACTTCGAGTTTGATAGAGATGTATAGTGAAATATAGACAAAAATTTAAGAAGAGGTAGCGGAAGATCTCGATCTTGTAAAACAGCTGGAAGAGAGAGATCGTTTCGAAAATCAATTTTATTGTGCTGTAGCATCTGCAAAACTTTTATTGAGAAAGGAAGTAGCTGACAAGTCTAGTGTTTCAACATCTACAGGCATAGTACCTATCGGCTTACAGGCATAAAGTTACCCGATATTAAAATACCTTCCTTTGACGGTTCATACGATTGCTGGCTAGAGTTTAAAAATTCTTACGTTAGTATGATTCATGATCGCGATGATTTAGGTCCTGTTCGAAAATTTCATTACTTAAAATCGTTACTGTCCGGTACCGCGGCACACGTCATAGGTGCATTAGAATTTACGGCTAACTATTCTCACGCATGGGAGCTATTAGAGAATAGATTTAATAATCCGCGACTATTGGTTCATAATCATGTGAAGGCATTATTTAAAATTCCATCATTAAATAAAGAGTCCGCTTCCCAGATTAGGAACTTAATAGATATTGTTTTGAGAAATTTGCGTGCCCTTAAAACGTTAGGTGAACCAACAGATTCATGAGACACTTTAATCATTTACATGGTCGTTTCCAAATTAGATCAGGCCACTGAACGCGAATGGGAAGAATTTCAAGGTACAGCTAGTTCGTTAATTGAATCAAGGTCAGCTTTGAAACTGGATGACTTACTTAAATTTCTTAAGGACCGCGCCGACGTTTTAGAAATGATAAAAGTGAACCATAACAAATCCCACGAGAACAAAGGCGGCGAACAAACACGCTCTAAGAAACAATATACACATACTTATATTGCTACGAACGTTACTAACAATAACAATAAGGGTAATATGAAACTAAAACAAAGCCGCGTGTGTGCGATGTGTCATGGTAATCACGCGATTTATTCCTGTTCAAGGTTTCTTAATTCATCTATCCAAGAAAGGAATAAGATAGTTAAAACGCATCAGCTATGCATCAATTGTTTACGCGCAACCCGCCTACTTGACGAATGCAAGTTTGGGCCATGTAGGTTGTGTGATAAAAGGCACAACAGTTTGCTTCACATTGATGGGCAGGTAGACGGCGTATCACAGGTGAGCGGGTCGAGTGCATCAGCACAGCCGGTCACTGCTAACGTTTCCACTGTCTCGTCATCTTTACACGTTACGGCTAACCATTCAGAATCGCAAAGCAGTAATCAGGAATATTCTTTATTACCTAACGTTTTGCTGTCCACAGCGTTAGTGGACATAACAGATTATAATAACAAATATCACACTGTACGCATTCTGCTTGATAATGGTAGTCAACATTGTTTCATCAAGAAATCGTTATGTGAAACATTAAATGCACCGTTACAGTCCACTTATCACGTTGCTGGGGTAGGTCAAACAATTTCGCAGTCCACCCACATTTGTAAAATAAAATTACGTTCAAGGTTAATTTCGTTATTTATGAACATTGATTGTTTAGTGTTGCCGTGCATTACAAATCAATTACCCACATTTAGTGTCGATGTAAATAATATGAGTTTACCTGATAATATTCAACTTGCGGATCCGAACTTTCACTCACCGTCAGACATCGATATACTGATAGGCGCGGATAAGTTCTGGGAATTATTGTGTGATGGCAAAATTAAGTTGGATAATGTCGGGACCTTTACATAATAACCCACTTCCCGTTAAGAGTGTGCAATGTAATTTCTCCCAAACAATTGACACACAGTTGAAATTATTTTGGGAACTCGAAGAGATAAACGATGCGTCATGGCTTTTTTCGGCGGTAGGTGAAGAAAAAGTTAAAACATACGTAAAATTTTAATTTGTATTTTAAATTAACTTATACAATATTCTTCATAACTTGTTACATATTTGAGTGCTAATTAACACCATTTTCTTGGTAATCGCATTTGTACAACTGTGTATATGTGAATTCATTCCATCTAAATACACCACCTGCCAGCATATTACACACACTTGGATTTCGTATATATCTTTGCACAACACAATGTCTCAACTTGATGAGATTAGAACCGCACAGAACAGTTTGGAGGAATGCTTTTCAAAAAGGATGGCCGAACTGGAAGCACAGTTACACACGGGGGGATCCGCCAAGGACACGGTTGCAAAGGTGGCTGAGGAGTTTCGAACCTTCCGTGAACTCATGTTCTCCATGCTCGGTATGCTCCGTAAACAAATTAATGAGTGCTCCCATATGGTTGACGCTATTGAGACCAGGCATCGACGAAAGGCTCTCCTTTTCTTGGGTGTTGCTGAAGAGGAGAAGGAGGACTGCAAGGCTACAGTGCTAAGTATAATCCACAAAATGGAGTTGAAGGACATCACAGCATCTTGCATTAGTGTCTGCCACAGGATTGGAGTAGCCACCAAAAATCGTCTCAGGCCAATCCTAGTTCGATTTCTTAGCGTTGACTTCAGGTCATCAGTATGGAGGGCGAAGTCTAGACTGAAAGGTTGTCCAGTTTCAGTAAAGGAGTTCTTGACAAAGTCTCGGCAAACTGTTTTTGGCAAAGCCCTTCAGCATTTCGGCATGCGTGCATGCTGGACCCAAGATGGAGTAATTGTGGTGAAAGTTGCAGATGGATCCCGGCATAAAGTCACTACCTTAGATGAGCTGACTACTCTTACGCAAAAACACCCTAAGGCGACTGCTGAATCCTCATCTGGAGGCGAGCGCATTGCAGGAAGCAATTCTAAACCACGTAAATAACTACGCAGTATTGCGTTTTATTGTCTTAATTCTCCTTTTTCCTTTTACTACAACTTAAAATTTATTGAATATTGCAGAATTACTTAGTATAATTTATTATTACTTTTTATCCACAGTATTAAACCTTGTTTTGCTTTTATGTAACCTTAAGCTTCTTTCTTTCTCATTTATTTACATTTTTTTTTAATTAGTTAATTTCTAATTTTAATATTGTTTCTCGTTTTACATCATTTATTAAAACTTGTATATTTATTACATTTTAGGTTAAGTTCTACTTTGTTTTGGTATTAAGTTGTTTTGCTTTTGGTTATATTTTGTCCATAGATTAATAGATTCGTAACAAATGCATAGTGCAATTTAACTTTCTGTCGCTGGGAAGTTTTTTTTTATTAATACATGATCATGGATACAAAGTCCTTTGGACAGAGTATATGTCGTCTATGAGACACTTCTCTATGATCCTTTTTATTTGTTCTAAGTTCTGCTATTTATTATTAGTAATCTTAACGTAGTTTAGTTGTAGTTGTCTTGCAAATCATTTTTATTTTTATTGTTTTGTGCATTATATTTGTCTTTTAATTTTTGAGTGTGTTAGCTGGCGGGTGGTGCAGGGATGGCAGTTTAGCAATCGAAATTATTACTATTTTTTTACGTTATATAATTTTAATTATACTAATTTATTTATTCTTATAGTTATAGGTCTATATTATTTATTTATTTTTATATATTCTATTACATATAGATGAGTTCCGATGATGATTCTTTTCTTTCTGCCAACGAGTTTTCTTCATCAAATGACAGTTATTGCTCTATTACTGAAACGTTAGGGGATTTTGTGCGACATAAATTCGATGAATCCCGCTCTTTGTTTAATGTTTGCCACATTAATGCACAGAGCGTACCTAGTCATTACAGTGATCTGATTGAGGCTTTCTCTGACGCAGATGTTCATGCCGTCTTGATTTCGGAGACTTGGCTTAAGCCCCATCTTCCTTCTACTTCTTACCCTCTTTCTGGCTTCAGTTTGATACGCAACGATCGAATTGATAGAAGAGGGGGTGGGGTCGCTATATATCTTCGTTCTGACTTTTCTTATAAAATTCTTGCTTCTTCTTCCCCCTATTATACTGCATCTGCAGAATTTCTTTTCCTTGAAGTTTGCGTAAAAGGAGCCAAATTAGTACTTGGCGTTGTCTACTGTCCTCCTTCTGTCGATTACTTCTCCAGTCTTGAAACAATTCTGGAATCCTTGGGGTCGGAATACTCACATCACGTCATCATGGGCGATTTTAATACAGATCTCCTCACTCCGCATTTAACCCGTTCCTCCAAGCTCCTTCAAATTGTCGAGTCGGTTGGCCTCCACATTTTACCTTTACAAGCCACTCACCACAATATTGATGTGGATGATACCTGGCTTGACTTAATCCTTACCTCTGCTCCTTCTCTTGTCTTCTGCCACGGTCAACACTTTGCACCTGCTTTCTCCTATCATGACCTCATTTTCCTTTCTTACGTCCTCAAACCTCCTAAACCTCCAGCTAAAACTCTACACATGCGTTGTTTTGGTCGCTTGGATATTGAAAAGCTCTGTATGGATGCATCCAAAATAAACTGGAACAGCGTGGTTTCTGCACCCACTGTGGATGAAAAAGTTGGGGCTTTGAATGAAGCTATCCTTAAATTATATGACGTACATGCTCCCATCAAAAAAGTGAAGCTCGAGCGTCCACCTGCGCCTTGGATGACGATTGAGGTTCGGATTGCGATGAGACGTAGGGATCGCGCTTTCGGCAAATTTAGAAGAGATCGATGTGATCAAAACTGGACGCTTTATAAAGTTGCAAGGAATCGGTGCAATCAGATGATACGCAACGCCAAACGCCGATTTATTCTTAGTAACATCTCATCTTCTTCCCCTGCTAATATCTGGAAGTTCCTTGGAACCATAGGTATCGGTAAACGACACCGTTGTGAGTTTCAAAGGACGATTGGTCTGGATGATATCAATTTTCATTTTGTCTCCAACAGTCCTCTTGATCACCAGACCAAGCGTCTTACTGTTGAACACTTAATGGGTTTACCTCGTCCTGATATTAATCTGTTTCAATTTTCTCCAGTAGCTGTAGATGAGATCAAGAAGATAATCCTTTCCATTAAATCTAATGCTGTAGGTTACGACAACATCAGCCGACGGATGATTATCTATATACTAGACCATATCCTTCCAGTCATCTCACACATCATTAACTTCTCCTTGGATTCTGGTAATTTTCCCTCACTGTGGCGTAAGGCTTACGTTATTCCCTTACAAAAGATCCCAAATCCCACTTTACCCAATCATTTCCGACCTATATCCATCCTTCCCTTCTTATCCAAGGTCCTTGAGGCCTGTGTCCACAAGCAACTTTTGCAGTTTATCTCTCGTAATAACTTATTAAGTCCCTTGCAGTCTGGCTTTAGGCCCGGTCATAGTACCGTTTCCGCTTTCCTGAAAGTAACTGGTGATATTAGGGCAGGCATTGAGGACACTAAAGTCACTGTGTTGGTTTTGGTTGACTTCTCGAACGCCTTTAATACCATTAGTTATGACATTCTAATTTCCATCCTCTCCCTTTCTATGATCTCACCCGAAGCACTGGATTGGTTTTCATCATATCTTCGAGGGCGCCAGCAGTCGGTTCGCATCGATGAGCTATCATCTAGCTGGCTTGACATACATGCTGGTGTCCCTCAAGGCGGCATATTATCTCCTTTATTGTTTTCTATATTTATTAATCTCATTACTCAAAACCTTCGGTCTGCGTATCATCTGTATGCTGATGACTTGCAATTGTACACACAAGCGAGTATTGACGATATTTCTACAGCGGTGGACACACTTAACAGGGACCTCGAGTACATTAAGAACTGGTCTGACAGGTTTGGCCTAATGGTCAACCCTTCGAAGTGTCAGGCCATAATAATTGGTAGCCGTCCGATGATCCAGAGATTGAAAACAGTAGCTGTACCTCCTATCTTTTTAATAGTACTGAGATTCAATTGTGTTCCACTGTGAAGGATCTAGGTTTATTAATTGATTCAACTCTGAGTTGGAAATCCCAAACAACGACCGTTAGCCAGAAAGTCACTGGTACCCTGCGTTCTCTCTATCGCCTAAAAAATTTTCTACCATCTGAAATTAAGACAATGCTTGTGCAGAGTTTAATTTTTCCCCTAATCGACTATGGTGATGTGTGTTATTTCGACCTGAATGCAGACCTTCTCAACAAATATGACCGTCTTCTGAATAACTGCATTCGATTCATTTTCAATCTTCGAAAGTATGACCATGTATCCACGTATCGATCACAATTAAAATGGTTACCTATTCGTCAACGCCGTAGTTTGCGTGCACTCACCACCCTTTATTCTATCCTGATGTCTCCAACTTCCCCTACCTACTTATCTCCTCACTTTCAGTTGCTTAGTGCTATTCATGAGAAAAACCTCCGCTCTACGAACAACCTTCTTCTCCTATGTCCATCCCACAGCTCTGGACTTGTTCATTCTTCTTTCCACATTCAATCTATTCTCCTTTGGAACGCACTCCCACTCGAAATCAGGACGGCTAGCAATCGGTACGCGTTCAAGATGAAGGTTCGGGAACACTTACTTAATAAATTGGCAGAATCATCATCCTCATCATTGGCAGAACCAGCGTCCTCATACGGCCAGCAGTGAAGGACAACGTCTCTGATCCATAAGACATCTCTGGCAACACGCACTAGTTGTACATGTGTATATGTATGTATATGTGTATATATGTATGTATGTGTGTGTATGTATGTATATGTATATATATATATGTATATATGTATGTTTATATGTATATATATATATATATATATATATATATATATATATATATATATATATATATATATATTCTTATTGTAATTATGTATATTATATATTTTATATACATATATGTGTATGAATATTAATATAATTTTATCTATTTTTTGCGATGTACCATTTATATCTTATGTATTTTATTTCCATGTATTACATTTTTTTTTGTTATTTTATTTTAGTATTCGCATATTAACTTTTTATTACACCTACTTCATTCTATCTCTGCATCATCCCAAGGTAGACTGGGAGAGAATGCCTAAGGCATTAAGTCCGCCTATATACCACTTGTGTATATGAAGTTTTAAATAAATAAATAAATAAATAAACAATAACGTTAATAAAAACATCCTTAGTGCTGACGAACGTGCGTGTGAAGACATTTTTGTCAAAACGACAAAACGTATAGAAGATGGTAGGTTTTCCGAACGCATTCCTTTAAAGGAATCAGCTGATGTGCTCGGAGACAGATACAGAAAAACGTTTGTTGTCGTTAGAACGAAAATTCGCTCGTTCGCTACAATTTAGGGAAAAATACGTAGATTTTATGGGGGAATATGAAAGGTTCGGTCACATGAGTTGCGTTGAAATTTATGAGCCACCCCACTATTTTTTGCCGCATCACGGCGTTATTAATGAAAATAGCAGTACGACTAAACTGCGCACTGTTTTCGATGCAAGCGCAGCGACGTCGTCCGGTAAGTCGTTGAACGATATTCAACATATTGGTCCACCACTTCAGAATGACATTTTTAGCATTTTATTACGCTTTAGGCAATATAAATACGTGGGTTGTGCGGACGTTGAGAAAATGTTTTGGAATTTTCTTGTACAACCAGATCAACGAGATTTACAACTGATATTATGGCGTAAACTTCCGTCGGACCCAATACGTGTATATCGCCTAAACACCGTGATGTATGGCACTGCGCCAGCGCCATACCTTAGTATGAGATGTTTACGTCAGCTTACGCTGGAATGTAAGGATCAGCAGGTTGCGAGAGTAATCCGAGAGGATTTTTTCGTTGATGATGTCATCCTAGGTTACAATGATTTAAATAGCTTACTCGATACCTGTGAGAAGTTACGAAGTACTTTAAACTCGGCTTGTTTACCGTTGCGTAAGTGGTTGTTTAACGTTGATATCAGTGACCACGACATACCTAAAGACTTGTCATTAGGCGAACATTGCCAAACTAAGACTTTAGGAGTGGGTTGGTATAATAAAAGTGATGAACTTCATTTTACCACACTAGTATTTAGACAGAATTCACTAAATAAACGTATAATGTTATCGATAATCGCACAAATATACGATCCTCTAGGAATTTTAACACCGGCTGTCGTAGTAGCTAAAATATTGATGTAAAAAGTGTGGTTGTGCAAGATAAATTGGGATGATCCCTTTCCCAGTGATGTTGCTATGTTGCTTTATCCTGGGAAAAATTTATTGACACACTTCAATATTTGCATAACCTACGTATTCCGCGTCATGTTATGAGCGCACAGTTAAACACACAGTTACAGTAAAACACACAGTTTATAGAATTACACGTATTCACGGACGCGTCGCAGAGTGCGTATGGTGCATGTGCATATGCTCGCACCTACTCTGATGACTCATCGGTGACTATTAGATTATTGTGTGCAAAGAGTAAAGTTGCACCAATTAAACCAGTCAGCATATTCCGACTAGAACTGTGCGGGGCTTTAGTAGGCGCACGATTATATAGGAAAATTATCGAGTCATTGCGTGTTAATTTCCACAAAATTTACTTTTGGACAGACTCAACTATTATCCTTGGATGGCTACGTACGTCACCACATTCGTTAAAAACATTCGTTCAAAATAGGATAGTGGAGATTAATGAAATAACAAGTAATGCGTTGTAACCATAACGCATTACTGACACTACTAACATTATACACTACACTACACATTAATATTACTGGCATTACTAACATGTAGGAACCAAAAATAACCCAGCGGATCTGGTCTCGCGCGGTCTTAGTCTTGATGTACTCATTGACAGTAATCTGTGGTGGAGTGGACCTGAGTTCTTAAAAAATTCTGAGTCGGCATGGTCACAGCAATCTTCGACTACACACTCCGAATTACCAGAACTAAAATCACAAACGACAACGGTTATGGTTTGTGATGTAACAAAGAATAAAATTATTAATTTTGAAAGGTTTCGTTCTTATCAGCGTATCGTGCGCGCCGGCGCTTACCTGTTGCGATACATACATAACTTACGCACACGAAAGAAAGATCGTACACAGGAGCCGTTATCAGTAGATGAATTGAATGACTCATTACAGTCGTTAGCGCGTCTTGCTCAACGCGAATCGTTTCCGATGGAATATGATAAGTTAAAACGCAACTTACCTTTAAAAACTTCAGGTTCGATTTCTAGGCTTAATATATTTCTAGATGAAAGGGATATAATTAGAGTAAGTGGCCGTCTTAGTAACTCGCCTGACTTTAATTACGACAAGAAGCACCCGATATTTTTATCAAGTAAACACAACTTCACACAATTGTTGTTTCAAGATCAACACAAAGAGCTTCTTCATGCTGGCCTCCAGCTGCTATTGGCGACCGTGCGTGAGAATTGGTGGACGTTAGGGGGTAGAAACCTAGCTAGAAAGGTTGTCCACCAATGTGTCCGCTGCACTCGAATGAAAGGTAAAACCCTAACGCCAATCATGGGCAACCTTCCGTCTGAACAAATAGAACCTGGTTTCCCATTCATTCGATGTGGAGTGGATTATGTGGGTTCCATAAACGTACTGAATCGCAAAGGAAGGGGAGCTAAATTGGAAAACGGCTATATTTGCATATTCGTTTGTTTTGTTACCAGGCCCATTCACCTAGAACTTGTCAGTAAGTTAGCTGCTCAAGAATTTATATTAGCACTTAAAATATTTATCTCACGACGAGGTAAACCAGCTCAAATTTTCTCAGATAACGGTAGAACTTTCATTGGAGCCATGAAAGAGATTAACAAAATGTTAGACCGAAATTCAAAGTAAATAATTGATAAATTATCAACCGACAATACTAAATTTAAATTTATTCCCCCTTATGCTCCTCATTTTGGGGGATTGTGGGAAGCAGGAGTAAAATCCTGTAAGTTCCACCTTAAGTGTGTCGTGGGTACCGCTAACTTAACGTACGAGGAGTGAATCTACACGATGCACCGAGTTAACTCGGTAACTCGGTAAAATTTATTTTCTATCGATTATTCATCAATCAATCAAAAATAGAATCCATACGACGTTTGTGCACAGACAGGCACTATGTTTTGCCGGAACTAGTGAAAGGTTTTACATCGATTTTGAAGTATCTATAAGTGCTAAATATACCTACAGATTTGTTTTATAATATGTATTATTATTCAACTGTGCACTATTTTAACTTATAATACCGATGAATACTACTAAAAAAATTTGCTTTCAGTTTGTTTTTAGGTTATTGTTAGATTCACATTTTATTTGTTAATTTCTGAGGACTCCGTTTAGACGCAGTAAGACAATTAATATTATTGTAATCTATGGATTATAAGGAATAAATCGACAAGCATTTCATTAAGAATCTTTAAATTTGTAGTGGGCCCATTATCCATACAAAAATTGATTGTCTCATTTACGCGAAAATGTACTTATCATATTGGTTTGATATATTTTTGATTGCATGTAGTTGTGTGAATCAAACCTTATAGTTGTTATATGTGCAACTTGCTAGTAGCATTTTTGGTAGCGATAATAGTCCTAATATATAAATGCAAAATAACTACCTATCCAACCCTATGGATTTGATCGGGGATCCCCTTATTACCTTGTATTTTTTTAGATTGTAAGACCTTTTTATTATCATTTCTTTTCATAAATCTTGTACGTACTTTCTCTTTTTTTGTTCTTCCCTTCTTATTTCTCTCTATTTACGCATATAGGTATTTATTTATTAAATACCGGGAATCGGAGCTTCAATTCACTTCAGTTTTATTTCATTTCATGATATTAACATGTGGGTATATTATGCATATAATATGTGGGCCCCATTTACCCCCATTTTTTATCGGGTAATTATTTTATTTTATTCGTACATAAAAAAAATTCGCACTATATCAAGGTAATAGTGTACTTTGGGTTGTGCGCACAACCTTGAGGTCTACGTTTTTAAGTCACTTTTAAAGGACCCCTACAATTGTCACAGAGGAAAACTATGTTCGTACTATGATCCAACGAAGGATGTGACCTAAATGTACCATTATTAAGGGTAACAAATTTAAGACTTCTTTGGTCCCCAACAGCACTAATATGAGTAAATTCATGTACATCGCTTGTACTAAAGCCGTTGTTCCCTAGTACCCATAACTCCCAATTTTATCATCCTATCACGGAAGCATACCCTGCTTGAGGACTATATGCTTTACCAGTGATGGACGTTCCCGTATCTCTCTATTACTTATTTGTCAAAATGTCATATTTTCTTTTATTTTTATTATTGTCATAAATATTTATTCCCCCTTTATTTCTTCACTATATATTCATTATTTCTTCATAGTTCTTTATTTATACACTTTCGTGCTCCACTTCCATATACTAACTTGCACCATTCTCGCTCATTTCAACTCGCACAGTTTGAGCATCATCAAAATTTGGGTGATCAGTCCAATATTGACAAAATTTAGTAACTGAATTATTCGTATTTATACGTTCGAACATTCCTTTCTTCCGTTCATAATACCACTTAAATACTTTATAATTTTGTACAAATGAGACAACATTCTAATTAATAAGTTTTTATTGTCAGTGTTTAACTTTATTAAACATTATTATTAAAAACCTCTCCTAATTACTTCATTCCTATTTTGACTGTTATTGATTTATTATTTTCATCTATATTATAATACCGTTAACAATTACTCATTTATTTTCCAATATTTATTATTTTTATCGCTATTACAAAGTTGTTGTGATTTATCCTACAACTGTTCATGTGTTGTATGTCACTAACTGTGTTCGGTTTAAATTTATCATCTATGTTACTATTTTTATTACGCGATACGATACGCTCATTACATAACATTTCTTAATATTATATTTTTAGAAACATATCAGTATCATTCGTAAAAATGGTTTGAAGAACTTGTAAAAGGAAATTCATAATTGGTTATTATAAGAAAAAGACTGAAGAGAATAAACAAAAATACAAAAGATACAGCAAATTAATAAAAAGTATATTGACGTGTCTAAAAGAATAAATTATTTTAAACGAATTATTACCAGTAAGAATAAAGGAAAATGTTCATGGAATATGATAAAATCAGAGGCAGTATTAAAATTGAACGACCACTATTTAAACATAATAAACAAGAATATTGAATGTCTATGATCTCCACAGAAGATTGCCAATGCTTTTTGTGAGTATTATGAAAGCCAGACAAGGATAGTTTACCTAAAGCAAGCGAAAGAAACACACCTGTATAACATTAAAAGCCCGTGCAGAAGCATGTTTTTACGTCCAATTACTCTGGAGGAGACAAAGTCATTAATGGTTAATTTAAAAAATTCTAGAAGTGAAGGTTATGATGGCGTAAATACAAAAGTAATTAAATATTGCAAGGATGAACCATCGCTTATACTTACATATTTGATAAATTTATCATTCGAAGTAGGTGCTTTTCCAGAGTCATTAAAATTATCTTTTATCAAGCCCTTATTTAAGCAAGGTGATGAAAAAGATATTAACAACTATCGTCCAATAACAATTTTGTCAGTTTTCTCAAAAATTTTTGAAAAAGCTATGCACAGTAGGCTTAGTCATTATTTTAATGAAAACAAATTTATAAAAAAAAGACCAGTATGGCCTTCAGCAAAACAAATCAACCACGATGGCGTGTTTTGATCTATTAAAAAGAATCACCGATGCAATAAATGAGAAAGTAAATGTAACAAGTGTATTTTTCGATATGTCAAAAGCATTTGACTTTGTTTGCCATGACACCTTATTACTTAAACTAGAAGAATATAGAATAAGAGGACTGACATTGCAGTGGATAAAGTCATACTTATCATCAAGAAAACAGTGTGTGGAAGTTAAAAGCCCTAATAAAAATAATATTTTGACAAAATTCAGATCACGACTTGTTCTTAAGTACCTTCCTCAGGGAAGTGTACTTGGGCCTTTTTTGTTTGTAATTTATGTAAATGATTTACCGAATTAAACTCTATTTCCATGCATTTTGTTTGTGAATGACATTTCTTTAATCATAAAAAATAATCATGGAAATAAAGATTGTTAAGAAAACGACATTAAAAGTGCAATAAATGATGTCATTTCATGGTTACATAATAATAACTTGAAGGTCAATATCGCCAAAACCTGTTATTTAAAATTTTATAGTAATAGTAGAAAGAAACTAGATCTTGACATAAGATATAATAACGACAAAGTGCAAGAAAACGAACAGAAGAAATTTCTGAGAATAAAACCAGATAGTAATTGTAATTGGATGGCTCATATTGACGAAATTTGTAATAAAATTAATAGATTTGTATATTTTTTGATTAGGTTAAGAAGAACATCGTCAAGTCAAACCGCACTCGTTGCATGAAATATTAAGATATGGATTGTTAATTTGGGGTAATAGCTCATATTCAAAAAGAGCTTTTATAGCTCAAAAAAAGTGTGAGAGCCTTAACTGGGGCCAAATGGTATGATTCCTGTCAGCCCTTATTTAAGGATCTTAACATATTAACTTTACCAGGCATATACATATTTGAAGCAAGTGTTCGTGTAAAAAAAAATTACATATATATACAAAAAGCATCTGGTGTATATTTGCGTAGCAACCGAAATTCTAATACACTAGTTATAGAACGTACACCCAAAACTGCATTTTATCATAATGGCTGCTATGGGATGAGTGTAAAAAATTATAATAAACTTCCAGTTTTCATTAAAGAAGAGACAGGAACTGGTAAATTTAAAACCAAACTAAAAAGCTGGTTACTATTAAAGTGCGTTTATGATGTAAAACAATTTTTAAATGAATAGAATCTTGTTGCCTAAATTTGACATTATTGTATTCTTTTAGATTATTTTTTTTGTAATCTGTAGATTTTATATATGTACTTTTTGACATTCTAATTTTCACTTTTAATAATGATTGATATGATGATTGTAATTTTAATTTTATTTGATTTAAATGAATAATGCATATTTAAATTCTTTGCTTGAAATAATGATTGTAGTTTTAACATTTTTAATTTATATTTATTTGTTTTAAATTAATCAATTTTCGCATACTAGATGTGGTAAACATGTGGACCATATACAATATCCAATATTTGTCACCCTTGATGTACCATGCTTAAGCGAATAAATGATATTATTATTGGGTTATTAATAGAGTAATCACATCAGGTTGGGCTGGATAAATATATAAAGGGAAAAATAAATATACTTAAATATATATTTAATATACTAACATAAATAAATAAATAATACATACATTAATAAATCAAAGCCCAACCAGATGGAAGCCCTCGGCAGGGGAGACCAAACGGCCGAGGGTTAGGGGGAAAGGGTAAGAAACCGGCGGACGATGCGGGCGATATCGAGGAGCACCGCCTTCTGCATTTGAGCACGTAGCGGTCCGTCACGGAGTCCCAGTCGCCTCAGAAGGCCCGAGAGGCTGGCGGGGATTAACCCGTTTGCAGACACGACTACAGGAAAAATTTCGGTCGGCAGACCACCCCACATGTCGGTCACCTCGTGAGCCAGGCCCAGATATTTTGATTGCTTGTCTGTTTCGGCTTTCATGAGGTTCTCGTCATACGGAATGGTAATGTCGACCAAAAATATCCTTGACTGTGCCCGGCCCATCAGCACAATATCAGGCTTATTCGCAAGAATAGTCCTGTCTGTGATGATGGCCCGGTCCCAGTAGAGCCTGGCGCGGTCATTTTCGAGCACGGCTTCCGGCAAGTACGTGTAATACGGCAATTTACAGTCGACGAAATCGTATTTCAGAGCAAGCTCCTGGTGTAGAATTCTGGCTACTAGGTTGTGCCCGTGCAAGTACTCAGAGATAGAAAGCGCCGAACAACAGGAGATGACATGCCTAAGTGACTCACCGGGATGGCGACAAGCTCTACAGACGTCGACGGTGCCATCGTTTAGGATGTATCTACGATAGTTGTTGGTCTTAATAACCTGATCCTGTATTGCACAGACACCCTCGGTTTCCCCGAAGAGGTCACCGAAACGTAGCCAGTTGAGGGAGGCGACTGTATCCACGAAGGGCTCATGTAGAGCCCTGTAGTACCTCCCGTGGAGCTCCTTCTCCTTTTATATGGTCTCCTGGTCGAAAATGCTAAGCACTGCTGGGTCTTGCCATTGCTCATTGGCTAAGGATAGAGGGGTAAGCCCTTTATCACTAGAAATGACGTCATTATAGAATGGATCATCCAATCTCGCCAGGAAGTAGTTACGGAGGCTGCACACATCACGATTATGCACGGTGAGCGCGCTAATTAAACCTCGCCCACCATGCTTTCGCGGCAAGTACAGCCTCATTACCGACGATCTCGGATGATGTAGCCTATGGGACGTCATGGTAGTGCGGACTTTTCTATCCAGGGCGTTAAGTTCGGTCTGAGTCCACCTGAGTATGCCAAAGGTATATATGAGGACAGGCATGACCCAACCGTTATATGCGTGTATTTTATTCACACCGGACAAAAGGCTGTTAAGCACTTTGTTCAAGCGTGCATAAAACACGTCGCAAACTGACTGTTTCATACCAGCCTCATCGATACCGATGTTCTGTGACACACTCAGGTATCGGTATGTTTCAGCCTCGGAAAAGGTCCTTAAACTGATGGGCATAGATAAGTCTATACCCTCAGAGTTAGCAATTCCCCTTTTAACATGGAGGACCGCACATTTATCCGTCCCCAGCATTTCAATAGAATTTCTAAATTCACAAGTGATGTTTAGCAATTCCATAAGATGGGAGCGACTGGAGGCGAATAACTTGAGGTCATCCATTTAGAAAAGGTAAATCACTTTTGTTCCTCCCTTCCGTAGCTGAAATCCTCTCCCGGAGCTCTTCAGTAAGGTACTGAGAGGGTTCAGAGAGAGGCAGAACCAGATTGGACTCAGACAATCGCCCTGGAAGATACCCCTTATTATCCTTATGTGGTTCTCCGCAGCCATCATCCGCTCGCCCAGATAACAGAGGATCGTACTCCACTGCCCCATACACTGCTCGAGGAAGTCTCTAACTGTACAGTCAATCTTGTACAGCTCGAGGACTCTCTTTAGCCATGTATGGGGCACCGAGTCGAACGCCTTTCTGTAGTCTATCCAGGCGGTAGAGAAGTTCCGACGGTTGCGTTTCACCACTTTGCCTATGACCGCGTCCAGCAAACGCCATCCTAACGGTGCGCATAATCCTCAGTCTATTATTACCCTACCTGAACCTTGTCAGTCTGCCGATAAGGGCCCTTGCCTTTGCGATACGGACTGTGCCGACGTAGTAGTTTTGTCACATAACTGTTACTTCAGCGGGCGATGGGGTCGTCACTTCCCTAGGCCTTTTTATTATTATTAGGTGGGATAAGCGGTACACTGTTATCAGACTCCGAGTGGTTTAGTGGTGGAGAAATGAAACTACTATTTTATGTTCAAACGACTGGTGTTACAAGTATTGAATACGGAATACGGAATATGGAATATGGAATGAATTTTACGTCGACCCAGCCTATATTTATATGTCCGGCTACGTCGTTAGTTAACGAATGGTAACAATTTTTATTTTCCTAGCCAATTACAGTACATACATCATGACCAACAAAGATTATTTAAAATACAACTATTATGTACGTTCCATTTTCTGGCGTGACTTGTGTTATCTTCTCGTATTTACGTCGCTAGACTGGGCTATAAAAGTTGTGCAGGCTGGCGCGCACGCGTAGTCGGCGAGCGGCGGCGGCGTAGGACACAGTTCCGGAAGAGCAAGAAGAAGTGAGCTGCGGCGTTGAAGAAACGGCTTCAAAATGGTCGACGGATACATAACGATAGCGGCGTGTGAAGACGATGTGGCGCTGAATGATATTTGCGGCTGTTTCTTGTTTCTTTATTAGAACGTTAAATATATACTTCAAATTATCAGCCGGGGATAATTGGGAAATAAATGTTTTCTTCGCCTTCTGTGTTATGGTAGCAGCAAGGTATATATTATTTATTGCCAGTTAGCCTGGCTGCTACAAACTTTTATATTCACTGTGTAAAGATTGACTCTTGTCATATTTACCTAACTAGACTAGTTTCTTGTCTTTCAAAAGAAATGAAAAGTGTTATTTTAGCCAGAAAATATGAAAAATATAATTGATAATAAATGTCAAAAATAACCACACAGTACGATCGCGCCTAATGTCGACATAACGTGCACAATTTGTTACTAGATAAGTGGTAGTAAAAATGTACCTTAAAATGTTCTTGAACAATTCCTCAGAGCACTCCCTGTGATAGATGCGAAAGAAAATACAAATACAAACACCTCTTTGCAGCGCCAGTGAATCGAGCCACTCTGCGCTGGATGCGCAGAGTGGCTTGTAGAGAAGCTGGCACTGAGGAGCCCCAGCCCAGAGATTATAACAGTATTCAACATGAGGCCGAACCTGCGCCTTGTAAAGTTGCAGGTGGCGTGCCGGCATTGAATAGTGTCCCGCTCTTGCGAGCACGCCAAGCTTTTCTGAAGCCAATTTGACCTTCACTTCCAAGTGGCCATGGAACTGCACATCACTCAACATATTATTCCGCGCCTAAGTTGAAGTCATGTACCCGGAACTAGCGCCATCTAGTGTCGGGACGAGAGCGAGGGGAGCTTTACGAAAACGACATCACTAATCTTTCAACCGACAGCGCCATCTAGTCTCGGAACGAAGAACTAAGCTTCTAGAAGTCAACACTCGAACTCTCGGCCCCTTGCGCGTGTTTACATGAATATTCTGGATGTTTCGGTGCTAATTTGTATTCATAGGCGCTGCAAGATGCGATCGGGTAAGTGTTGAATTCGGCGAGACAAGCGAAGCTTCGGAGCGAAATAAAGTGAATCAGTGTGGTTAATTATTAGTGTTTTAAGTTTTAATTAGTGTAAAGTGAATTAAAGTGTTAATTTTGGTTATTTCTATCTGCAGTTTTTATTGTCACGAACCTCAAGCTCGTAACAATATCGACGCCGACGATTGCGACTGGCTGAGGCAACAAGGGGAGTACTTTGAAACTGAGGAGATAAGACAAAGGGGTTCTTTTTGGCAGTTAGCTCGCAAACTTGTATCTTCTGAGGGATAAACTGGACTAGATTTAGTTGCCCCCAATCCGAAACTTTTGATCTACAAAGACTCGACTTCAGACACAAGTTTGTCCCGGTACTCGGAGAGGTTTTCCCGAAAAACATTGGCACGGTCGGTGTACAGAGCATCACCAGTGCTGTCGTCCGCATAGCAATGAATGTCACCGGTTTGCAACATATCATTTATATGTAGAAGAATCAGTGTTAGTGATAACACGCAGCATTGTGGAACGCCAGCTGTAATAGGCTTGTAATCGGAGCATGCACCGTCTATAACGACACTGATGTTCCGATCTGCAAAAACGCTGGTGATCCAATTGCACAATTTCTCAGAAAGCCCATAGGACTGCTTGCTTGGTAAAAAGGTAAAAAGCGTTTTGTGCCAAACACAATCGAAGGCCTTCGCAATGTCCAAACTAACGGCCAAGGCCTGACCTTGATTTCTACTGCATCTGCCCATAGATGAGTCAGGTAGACCAGAATATCAACAGACCCCGACGAAAACCGTATTGGCGGTTACTAATCAGCTGATGATCCACAAGGTACCTCATAAGTGGGCAGTTCACGAAGATTTCATTATTTTGGAGAACAGGGGGGTGATGGCAATAGACCTGTCGTTCAACTGATCAGAGCGGTCGCCCTTTTTAAGGATCTTGTGCAAGAAAGCCATCTTCCATGATTTTAGGGCTAATCCCAGGGAGTAAGATTACCGGAAAAAACGCGTTAGAACAGTTGCCAACTCTGGAGCACACGTAATCAGCACAATTGGTGTGATTCCATCAGGCCCATTCGAATTGTTGACATCCAAGGAGAGGAGTGCTCTGCTTCAGTGAGATGACTGACAGAAATTCTCTTGGATCACTTAAGCGAGAGACCAGAATGCACGGGTACCAGAAGGAAGGTGAACTAGTATCTCGCCAATTCTGCCTATGTGCTCTGACTTTGCCTTGGCAGTGACTCTTTTGAAGGACCTGTAAGCGGAATTGTACTTCTTTTTTAGGGCGCCAGTGTTTACATCTCGGGACGTTGATGCGTCAGTACAGGCCCGGTAGCACTCCTGCTTATAGCATGATGCTATTTTACAGGAGCAACTAAACAATGGCTGAGATCTGCCTCTGATGGGACCACATAGGAAAGAATAAAAAGTTCCATTCCCTGAAGTACCTTGGGTCAGGAAGGATACTTGGGTCTCGGTCAGATAGAGCAGAGCTGGTTTTACCATCTCGATATGGTAGTTGAGTTTGTGTGAAGTTCCTTCATATTGCAGAAGTTTACGGATAGCTTTGCAGGGGTCGCCTTGGTTTTGTTGTTCAGCTTTCCCCGATCAGTTAGTGTCTAGAATGCCTAGCACCCACGCTCAGGAGTGGCGTAGCTTGGTCGTGGATGTTCAGCTACGGATTCTGCAGGGGTGCTGATACCCTCCTGGGGTAGTCTATCATTTAATTTTGCTACCATGTTGATGGGGGAGAGAGAAATTGGGCCTTCCGCCACCTGCACTCAACTGACGCGCACCTGAAACGCGGAAGCAGAGCTTCCACTTCACGCCGGTATTCTTTGAGTGTGGTACCACCTCAGCTGTACCAAACCAGCCCAAACGTGCAACAGAAAAAGCTGCCGCGTGGCTCTTCCACTGTTAGAATTTAAAATTTTCGAAAAACGGTGTAAAAAACAATTACTTTCCGATTTTTTAAAATTTTCAATTTTCTAAGCGGGATTTAAAAATTCATCAAAATCGGTTGACCCGTTTTACCCGTTAGCGAGACTAACGGACAGCAATTGATTTTAATATATAGAGATATTTTCATATTATACTGACTCCTGGAACTTAATTTCAGGAGCATATAATGTTACCATAATTTGGAAGGCCAGGTTCATCGTGGTAAAATAGAAATATACGTGTAAAATAAAGATCTTTTATAAATTTATTATTATTTTGTGCATCAAAACACAAATTACCAACAAGCTTCACCGATGGTAAATATAATTCTAACCGAGTTTATTTAGTTGCTCCAGGGCAGTGGAATTTCCTGTTCGGAAAGTTTTCCCTTAGCACGAATATCCCCGATATGAATGAAATTAGTTTTAAAATCTAATTACAGTCTTTATAATAAACTGCAATTTTACCTCCAATCAAGCATATATAAAGTTTCTGTTTAATTGGCATTAACATAAAGAAGACACCTTTCTTTCGAAATCAAAGTATCTGCAACATTGCTTTGTTAAAAAGTACCTACTGATTACTAAAGATATTAATACTTACTTTGCAAACATCCGCTCAATAAAATAAAATTATCTGTCTTACCTAGTTTTAAGAGCACCTCCTGCCCTCTCTCAATTGCGTGCACTAATCCCGTCACTACTAATCCCAGCACCACTACTCCAAATGCCACTACTGCCAATTTCACTACTCCTAACATCACTGCTCCCAACACCACGACTCTAGGAAAGACACATCATCGATGATAATACGACAAGAGTTTCGCCTTATTAGTATTATATTATATTTGTATTATTAATTACTTCCCGATTATTAAGCACGAAGTTGATATCTCAATCCTTCTAAATGTAGGTTTGATATTTTTAAAATTGACATTTTGCCATTTACGAGTCTGTAAATGGCAAACTACTATGTGTAACACGTTTAAGACCAGGTCGACATTTGGATACCAATTTGTAACCTCCTCCGCCCCTCTTCCTACCACCTACCGAAACACTTATTCTTCAGCTCCAGCAAGTCCATTGCTGATTTTTCTTTCGCATATTTGACACTACTCTTCATCCTCGATCTGAGTGTTTTACATCTGGTGGAAAAGATGTGGTACACAGCCATACATGGGAATCCATAAAATAGAATAAAAATACGATGAATATGGCGTAAGTTGTCCCGATTACGGTGACATCTTAGGCCATATTTGTCGTATTTTATTAAGGGTGTCTAGGAAGCTACACTGTATTTGGCTCCAGTACCAAAGTATAAGCTCAACCGGGGAAAGCCCATGCTCGCATGCTAAGTTGCGTGATACCATGAGTGATAAAAACAGGAGAACAATCTTGGTTGAGGATATTTGTGTCCATGACCTACTGCATTCAATTATTATCAGGTGAATTGAGTGCTCCTTTGCCAAATTTATTTATAATAAAAATAACTTACTCCTTATCCTATACGTGAAACTTTTTCAATAAGTTCGAAGATAGATAGAAATGTAGTATTGTACGCTCTGAGATAATCTCAAATCAACCAGACGCAAAACCATAACCTATGTTTTTTCGTAAATATGAACTTAGTCTGAGATTTGATCTAGGTATTCGCTGAATGTTTGCCAAGTTTTCTGCGGTAATAACGTACAGAGTAGTAAGAATATGGGTATGTTTTTTTTCTTTGATAATATTCAACATTTTTTATGTAAATTCATTAAAATATATCACAATCCTATTTTCTTGTACTGATAATAATATTGTTCTTGAGCTGCATGAAGCGGTCGTGTGATTTAATTAACAATACCCTACATTGAGTTATTTTTACAGACAGAGTTGGAAGATATAGCAAAAGCAACGAAATTTTGACAATCAATATTTTATCAAATAGGGCGCTATTTTTTGAAAATGAATTTTATTAAAAATGTTATTTATTAGTAGATGAATTAGCTAAGATGGGCGTAATAAAATAAAATGATGTGTATTACCTGGTTTGAAGAGCACCTCCCGCCTTCTCTCAAATGCGTGCATTATTCCTATTACCCCTAATCTGTTGTTCACCACCACTACCAACACCACTAAACTAAGAAACACACCACTGTCGATAATATAACATGTGTTTCATCTCGAACGAGACATCCTCAGGTAAAGTAGACTCTGCGGTTGCTGAGCGTTAAGTGAAGCTTCAATTTTTAATTAATATCTTTAACGTCAATATTTGACAAGAATATTAAAATAATTAGCAGTATCAATTTCTGTTTAATCAAAAAGTGCTTTGAATACTTCTGCTTCTATATTCAGATAGAAGAGGTATAAAAGCCCAACTCGGAAATGACGAGGTTCTCGGGCGGATATTAATGCGCGGCTCTAGAGCGCCCGCGCGTAGAGTGGCCAGCAAATAATGACATCCTGAGTAACCACTGAGCTCAGTTGAGTTTTTCTCTTTACCTGTCCCAGTTTTACTATAATTGAACTTTGTTTGTTTGCACAAACCAAAGTATTAATACGAGTCCAAAATGTTTTCAGTTTAGTTTTCAGTAAGCAATTAAAGTGCCTATAACTGGAAGCTACGGTTAAATGAAGTTTTCACCGAAATTCTGGTCAAAACTAGTTACATAAATTTCAGTTAAAAGCGCTTTCTTACTAGCAAAACTCTAGTTTAATATAAAATTGTTTTTTATAAGCTAATCTTGTTATGTCTTAGCCCGGCAGGATTGGCAATAATCGTTTTGTGGAGTGTCATACGCTTTTTATTATTATAAATACCCCCGGTCAAAGGTAATTTTAATTACCAATCTGGGCCAAAACTACTTTTAAGTAATATTTCTTCAGACAATACTTCTTTTGACCAAACTCTTCAGTTAAAAACACTTAGACTATAATCCTTGGTCAAAAATAGTTTGAATAGGTAAAAAGGTTTGCCTGTAACACATATTGTCTAAAAATATTAGATAACGAATTTTTAATGATGAAAATATAGTTTTTATATGTTTTTATTTTAGAACCACTGACAAATGACGGGTACACACTATACTTGATGGTGATTGGATTATGTAATAAAAACTAAATCCGAACCCACAACGTAGTAAAGATGTAAGAACTACTCGACCACTATCCCATATCATCCTATGGGTGTTGTAAAAGACAACAGAGGTAAGTTTAAGAGAGAGCATCCTCGTAATAACATATGAATTAAAAAAAATGCGGAACCCGCTTACCAAATCTGGCACACTAGGCAAATATCCCCCACGAGGCAATCTGTGCGAGAGGCCTATGTTTAGCCTACGTTTAGACTATTTATTTGACTGTAATGCTAATGGTTGCGGTAGATACCTACATCTAACCACATTTAGGAAGCAAAGTTTATCCGTAATATACTCAATGGCTTTAATGACACAGGACCGCCCACACGCATTGGGACTTTCTTACCCCAAACCCTTTTAATGGTGAAAAGAAGCAAGGCATGGGACGTACATCGGCTGTAACTTTACACACTTTATTGCACAAAAGTTTAAAGGCTAATTATGGTAAACATTAGTACATAATATGTAATGATTTCATATATTTACGCGAACGCTACACATTGATAAAACTACTTTTACGGATTTTTTCGCGTTAATTTGTAATTATTTTTAATATCCGGACTTTTCGGGTGCTTTCCAGCACCCATGGTCACGGGGGACTGAGATGACTGACGTCCCGATGTCATTGTTAACCCCTCAGCCCCCTTAAAATTCTCATACAGTCGCATGTGCCCGGCAAATCCCGAACGGTCGCATGCGACAGCACTCACCTGCAGCACTTAAAACCATTACTACTGATATTTGGAGACTACTTTTTTGTGAAGAAGTTTGGCATTATAAAATCTATACAAAATGTTCTATATAAAAGTCAGTTTTTAGTTCATTACAAAAAGACTATTGTATTTTGACAAACTGGTATGTATCCTTAGTGTGTGCTTTTGTGTATCCTCTGAGTGCTGATAATATAGCTAAATTTTAAAAAAATGGCTAAATGTTGAGCCAATCTGTAAGTTGGCGAATCAATCTGAATCACTATTGGACGTAATGGAGCGTTCGGTTTGTGTATTTTTGGTAACCCATACAACTTCGGTGGTTTGGCACATGAAGATATTATCAAATTAACGTAAACAATCTATTTCCCGGAGCATTTTTAATTAGATCGCTAGTTGTTTTAAGCGTATTAGTTAGCGTTTGGTACATGCTTGTGAATTCGCTAATACCATTACGTACCAAACCACTGAGGTTGTATGGGTTACCGAAGATACACAAACCCAACGCTCGACTACATCCTATTGTGAGCCAGATTGATTCACCAACTTATAAGCTGGCACAACTCTGGCAAAAATACTGTCAGCACTGAGAGGACATACCAGAGCACACACAAAGGATTCATACCATTTTGTTAGTGAGATAAAAGACCTACATCTCGCTGACAATGAAACTATGGTCAGTTTTGATATTCAGTCACTATTTACACCTCTACCTATTGAAGACTGCATATCAATAGTAACTAGGAAGCTAGAAGATAATAGCATGCCTGCTGCATATGCAGTATTACTCAAACACTGTCTCACATCTGGCTATCTATTGTGGAAGGAAGAGTTCTACAAGCAAGTAGATGGTGTGGCGATGGGCTCACCTGTATCTCCCATAGTCACCGACATATGCATGGAGGACTTCGAGGAAAAAGCCCTTCCAACTTCTCCTGTAAATCCAAGATTCTACAAGCGGTACGTACTTTACAATTTTACCATCTGACAAAGTAGCTGCATTTTTAAACCATCTTAACTCTATAAACTCTAAAATGCAACTCGCAATGGAGTTAAAGGCAAAAAATTCGTTAGCTTTCCTAGATGTTTTAGTCACTCGAAATCACGATATTTGCATAATCCTAACAATTGGTCACACTGTGTATAGGAAAAAGACCCATACCAGCCGATATTTAAATAGTGAATCTCACCATCATCCTTCACAGTTAGCTACTGTGGGTAAGTCTTTGTTTCAGAGAGCACGAGGGATCTGTGACAGAAAACATCTGGCCGCCGAGCTTCAGCACGTCAAGCAAGTATTGAGAGGCAACAAGCTTCGGGCCCCGCGCCTACGTCACAGTGTCCGAGTGAAGTCGGCCACAGTCGAGCGTGTACCTGCTGCAGCACCATATGTCAGAGGAGTCACAGACAAGGTTGGCTACATCTTGAAGCGAGCTTCCATTAAAACATACTACAAGCCGCCGAAGAAGATTAGTCAATTTTTACCATCCGTCAAGTGTAATATCCCTCTACAAGATGCAGGAGTGTACAAGTTAGATTTTGAATGTGGTCTCTCTTACATAGGTCAAACAAAAAGATCCATAAAAACCCGCGTGAAAGAACATATAGCTGACGTGAAGCACCGACACTCCGTGAAGTCTGCAGTCTGCAAACATGTTCAAGATCGTCCCTACCATTATATTTGATTTGATAAACCACAAATCCTCGCAAAAGAACACCGATTCCTACCAAGGAAGATACGCGAGGCTATTGAAATTAAAAAAAAAAACATCTAAATTTCAATAGAGAAGATGGATGGGTGCTGCCACAAACATTAACAAAATAAAACCGAAACCTAAGCATACCACTACAAGACTTCATGATACTATAAGCTCGTTTTGCGTAAATCGGACCAAAAATTAATATTCAAAAACTGAAGGTAGCTGGACTAACTATTATAACTATTATAACATTCGGACGTCAAACATCTCAGTCCCCCCCCCTGACCATGGGTGCTGTAAAGCACCCGAAACATCAGGAATTAAAAATAAGTAAAAGTAGTGAAATGAACGCGATAAAATCTGTAAATTTTATTTTATTCAATGTGTAGTGTTCGCGTAAATTTAAGAAATCATTACATCAAGGTTTACCTGTAAACTATTTCTTGTAAAACATCGACTTAAAGAAGCTAACCCAAATCGATTCGTAAATCAAATGTGAACGAACATGTAATAAATACCTTATGAGATATTTAGGCATATTGTGTGTATTCAGCGGACCTTCTGATTTATTGCTCAGGATTTGAGAAATGAAAAAATATTTTACTTACTTTCGACTATTTCAATTTTAAGTTTATTATTATTTATTATAAACAATCAATAAAATTATCCTTGTATCAATAGAAGTATGAAAAATAATGTGATTGCAACCCATTAAATTAGCAGTTTTATATTTCAGAGCCATTGAATTACAACTAGTAGTCGCCTCGTGGACGAAAATGTACTGTAATTAAGTAATTTTTTAGGTTTCTATATCAAACATACTGTATTTAACCGACTTAAAAAAGGAAGCGATTTTCAATTCAAGTGTATGTTTTTTTGTATGTATATTACGCGTTATTTTCGCAGATTGTGAACCGGTTTTAATGATTATTTTTTATTAAATAAGCTTTACCTCAAGGGTTACCTGGGTTGTAGCGTGTTCAGACTTTTATGATTTGTCTTGACGAGGACTTTTGACCTCTTCGAATTTCAACCGAAGCTCTAATGAAAGATATTTATTTGTATTATTTACTTTGCTCTAATGTATATAATTATAACAATACATTTTCTTTTATATGTTAATACAAATCAATCAGATGAGAATACTACTATATGTAAATGATATTATTTTTTTTTTTATAGAAGAAGGGGCAAACGAGCATGCGGCTCACCTGATGAATTAATGTCAATTTATAATTAAAAAATTAAAATTGACAATGAGAACGGATTCGAATGTAATTCATTAATTTTTTAGGTTTCATATCATCAAACTCTATTTAAATTTAAAACATTGCACATCTTTACTTATATACTAAATTCTTTGTCAAGCTTGTACACTCCTGGATCTTGTAGAGGAATATGACACTTGACAGATGGTAACTGACTAATCTTCTTCGGCGGCTTATAGAATGTTCTAATAGAAGCTCGCTTCAAGATGTAGTCAATCTTATATGTGACACTTCTGACATATATAGACACACGCTCGACTGTGGCCGGCTTCACTCGGTCACTGTGTCGTAGGCGTGGGACCTGAAACTTGTAGTCGTGCAGAACCTGTTTGACGTGCTGAAGCTCGGTGACCAGGTTTTTGCTGTTACAAATCTTGCTCGTGCTCTCTGTAACAAAGATTTGCCCACAGTAGCTAACCGTGAAGGATGGTGGTGAGATTCACTGTTTAAATGGGTCTTTTTTCTATACACAGTGTGACCTATGGCGTTGTTAGGTTTTCGGATGACTAACACATCTAGGAAAGATAAGGAATTATTTGCCTCTAACTCCATAGTAAATTTAATTTTAGAGTTTAGGGAATTAGGATGTAGTAAAATGCAATTACTTTGTTTAATGGTAAAATTGTGAAATTATCGTCTACGCACCGCTTATAGAACCTTTGGGTAGCAGGTACAGTAAGGAGAAATTTCTCTTTTTGGTAACTCATACAACTTCAGAGGTTTGGCACACGCCGGTATCATCGAATTGATGTCTAGATTCATTTTTTTGGAATGTTTCTTAGTCCCTAGTTGTTTTAAGCATATACGTTGTAGGGTCTGCTGTGTCCTTACGGTATGTACTTTCACCCGACAAAAGTTTTGCCTTTATTACCTTTATTAGTATGACTTTTATATGTAAAACATGTTTTTATTTTCATGTACACCTAATATTTTTAAATAGTTTCTCCAAACTGAACAAGTCTAGTATTGTGTACTTTTATAAAAAGTAGTTGAAATAATGATTTCTTAAATTTACGCGAACACTACACATTGAATAAAACTAAATTTACGGATTTTATCGCGTTTATTTCACTACTTTTACTTATTTTTAATTCCCGACGTTTCGGGTGCTTTACAGCAACCATGGTCACGGGGGAGGGGGGGGGGACTGAGATGTTTGACGTCCCAATGTCATAGTTAGTCCGGCTACCTTCAGTTTTTGAATATTAATTTTTGGTCCGATTTACGCAAAACGAGCTTATAGTATCATGAAGTCTTGCAGTGGTATGCTTAGGTTTGGGTTTAATTTTGTTAATTATAGGATCCCAAGCAGGTGGCAGCACCCATCCATCTTCTCTATTGAAATTTGGATGTTTTTTAATTTCAATAGCCTCGCGTATCATCCTTGGTAGGAATCGGTGTTCTTTTGCGAGAATTTGTGGTTTATCAAATCGAATGTAATGGTGGGGACGATCTTGAACATGTTCGCAGACTGCAGACTTCCCGGAGCGTCGGTGCTTCACGTCAGCTATATGTTCTTTCACGCGGGTTTTTATGGATCGTTTTGTTTGACCTATGTAAGAGAGACCACATTCACAATCTAACTTGTACACTCCTGCATCTTGTAGAGGGATATTACACTTGACGGATGGTAAAAATTGACTAATCTTCTTCGGCGGCTTGTAGTATGTTTTAATGGAAGCTCGCTTCAAGATGTAGCCAACCTTGTCTGTGACTCCTCTGACATATGGTAGTACAGCAGGTACACGCTCGACTGTGGCCGGCTTCACTCGGTCAATGTGACGTAGGCGCGGGACCCGAAGCTTGTTGTCTTGCAATACTTGCTTGACGTGCTGAAGTTCGGCGGCCAGATGCTTTCTGTCACAGATCCCTCGTGCTCTCTGAAACAAAGATTTACCCACGGTAGCTAACTGTGAAGGATGATGGTGAGATTCACAATTTAAATATCGGTTGGTATGGGTCTTTTTTCTATACACAGTGTGACCAATTGTGTTATTAGGATTTCGAATGACTAAAACATCTAAGAAAGCTAAAGAATTATTTGCCTCTAACTCCATTGTGAATTGTATTTTAGAGTTTATAGAGTTAAGGTGGTTTAAAAATGCAGTTACTTTGTCAGATGGTAAAATTGTGAAAGTGTCGTCTACGTACCGCTTGTAGAATCTTGGATTTACAGGAGCAGTAAGAAGGGCTTTCTCCTCGAAGTCCTCCATGAATATGTCAGCGACTAAGTGTTGTACCAGCTTATAAGTTGGTGAATCGATCTGGCTCACTATAGGACATAGTGGAGCGTTTGGTTTGTGTATCTTTGGTAACCCATACAACCTCGGTGTTTTGGTACATGATGGTATTAGTGAATTCGCTAATACCATCATGTACCCAAAAGACCCATACGAACCGATATTTAAATGGTGAATCTCACCATCATCCTTCACAGTTAGCTACCGTGGGTAAATCTTTGTTTCAGAGAGCACGAGGGATCTGTGACAGAAAGCATCTGGCCGCCGAACTTCAGTACGTCAAGCAAGTATTGCAAGACAACAAGCTTCGGGTCCCGCGCCTACGTCACAGTGACCGAGTGAAGCCGGCCACAGTCGAGCGTGTACCTGCTGTACTACCATATGTCAGAGGAGTCACAGACAAGGTTGGCTACATCTTGAAGCGAGCTTCTATTAAAACATACTACAAGCCGCCGAAGAAGATTAGTCAATTTTTACCATCCGTCAAGTGTAATATCCCTCTACAAGATGCAGGAGTGTACAAGTTAGGTTGTGAATGTGGTCTCTCTTACATAGGTCAAACAAAACGATCCATAAAAACCCGCGTGAAAGAACATATAGCTGACGTGAAGCACCGACGCTCCGGGAAGTCTGCAGTCTGCGAACATGTTCAAGATCGTCCCCACCATTACATTCGATTTGATAAACCACAAATTCTCGCAAAAGAACACCGATTCCTACCAAGGATGATACGCGAGGCTATTGAAATTAAAAAACATCCAAATTTCAATAGAGAAGATGGATGGGTGCTGCCACCTGCTTGGGATCCTATAATTAACAAAATTAAACCCAAACCTAAGCATACCACTGCAAGACTTCATGATACTATAAGCTCGTTTTGCGTAAATCGGACCAAAAATTAATATTCAAAAACTGAAGGTAGCCGGACTAACTATGACATTGGGACCTCAAACATCTCAGTCCCCCCCCCCCCGTGACCATGGTTGCTGTAAAGCACCCGAAACGTCGGGAATTAAAAATAAGTAAAAGTAGTGAAATAAACGCGATAAAATCCGTAAATTTAGTTTTATTCAAAGTAGTTGAAATTTTCATTAAGTAATTTTTATTTAAGAGTTTTACAGCAATATCATTTCTGTTGATAGAGGAGCCTAATGATGCCATAGCACAGGGCAACCTAGTTTGGGCACCGGTCTCCCACCTAAGTCTCATTAAGTTAGTATTTATAGTCGTTATTATTTGTATATGTTTACTTTTACTTAGTTTATTGTAAGGTACTGATTAAATGTGGGAGAGAATAAATACTTTTTTTCTATCCTTCTTACACAGCAACCTGTGGTGGACATTTAGCTGTTTCTTGGTCTGAGCTATGTCTGATTATTTCTTTCTCTAAGCAGGGGGAGTTGTCCATTGACCACCCTCACTATTCTTTGGTAAATCGTTTCACGAGATTTGAAACGCTATTCCTTCTCAGTCTTGTGTACACGGTACTTCCAGAACCCATTAATTTAGCAGCCAGAGCGTTAACATGTGAAGTTAATTTTTGTTGGTATTTTAAGCTTTGAGCAGCGATTTCTTGTTTCACAGTGTTGACAATCAATACAACATATTCTTCCCAAATAAATCGAAATTATGCATGTAATAATTATAATTATTCAACTTTTTCCGTCTAGGATATGATCACAAACTGCAGACGGGAAGTCTGCAGTTTGTGATCATATCCTAGACGGCCCCAACCATTACATCAGATTTGATAGACCACAAATCCTCGCGAAAGAACACCGATTCCTACCAAGGATGATACGTGAGGCTATTGAAAATTAAAAAACATCCCAATTTCAATAGAGAAGGAGGCTGGGTACTACCACCTGCTTGGGATCCTATAATCAATAAAAATAAAACTAAACCCAAGCATACCACTGCAAGACCTCAGGACATAGTCAGCTCATTTTGCATAGACCGGACCATAAACAATAATTAAAAAAGCTGAAGGTACTCCGGGTTTAACAATGACATCGGGACGTCAGTCATCTCAGTCCCCCGTGACCATGGGTGCTGGAAAGCGCCCGAAACGTCGGGAATTAAAAAATAAAAGTAATTAAAAGCAAAAATAAACGCGATAAAATCCGTAAAAGTAGTTTTATTCATGTGTAGTATTCGCGTAAATATAAGAAATCATAAAGTATTATTCATAATCATCATAATTTCGTTTTACGGATTTCCCCACCACCATGCATTTAAAAACGACTTTTTCCGCGTAAACCATGTATACTGGTTTTAACAATTAGGAAAAAAACTAATTGCATTATTTTAGTTCTAATGTATTCATACAAATTTTGAGTTACGATAAACATTTAATAATTTTTCCCTATACCAATATGAAATCACCCCGTAAAAAACATACTTAAAACCTTATTATTAATACTTTAAGCCGTATGTTACAATTTTTGTATTGCTCTCAGTACTACCAATCTTGACCACTTGTTATCTGTCTGTAAGGTACCATTTGAATATTTTATGAGCTATTCCCTTCAAGCCAATATTTCTTAGCTTTTTTTTAAATAATCGTTTTGGACTGGCCGTGTCAAATGCTTTTTCGAGGTCAATATTTAATATGATGCATTAAGCATGATATTAATTCTCGTCTATCCTAAGTTTGATGTTAATAACGAGGTCTATAGTGGACGAAATAGTATTGGATTTGGATCTAAATCAGTTTTGTTTGACGTAAAAATAATTGAATTAAGTCACCTGTTCTGCCAGATAATTGTATAGTATTTTTTTAAATATTTTTTATAGAACCGGGAGCACTGAGATAGGCCGATAGTTCCCTGGTTCTTATTTTACTCCTGATTTATAAAGTGCTGTCACTTTAGCTATTGAGACTATCCTGAAATATTCCTATTTCAATACATTTGTATATATAACTAGTATACTCATCGAGAATAAGTATTGAGACACATTTTAGTAATTTTGTGTTAGAATTTAAGTTATTTATAATTTTTAAAATTTCATTTTGGTTGCTAATTTTAAGGTAATAAGTGTAAAAGAGATAGATCCAGATGCACATTCAAAATATCAACAGGATATAAAATATTATATTATAAATATAAAATATTGTAAGTATTAAACAAACATTAGCGAAAATGTCCTAAACTTTATTGTCTAGAGGTTTAAAATTTTCAAGACTTTTTTCTTAGTGGATGCTAACTTATGAAAGAAAGTTATAGTACCAGTTTCACGTATGTTTTTCATACAAAATTTGAATTCTTGTTTTAAAACCATAAGAGGCAAATTTTACTATTTAATTACTTTAAAGCATTAAATAATTTTTCTCTCTTCAAATGACAATTATCAACCCCTTTCACCTTCCCCTGGTAAGAGGTTGTTTTAAGAAATATCAAAATATTTTGATTCCATACAAAATTGCATACCCTCTGCCCCTGCTTCCTCTACCGTACCGGGTTATTTTGAAATCGTAAAATACGTATTCATTTTTTTAAATACCATACTTTCAAATTAAAATATGAAAAACTGTTATGAGACTGAAATAGAGTGTCTCAATTCAGAAGTTTTGTCGCTTAAAAACTCCTTACAAATTATCTCAAATAAATATGCATCGGCTCAGTTGAGATAAAAAAACAAATATTGGCCATGAATGATCTGGTAAAGTCATGTAAATACAATGAGGAGCGCTTTGACTCCTTAATAAAACATCAGAGTGAGAATCAATGCTCCATACCATGTTCATCGGGGACAATATGTGTAAATAGCAATGACTCCTTATTTTCACCAGCACTTTATGACGGTGCCATAACACAGAATAAAAACTTAAAAAGTAGTTTAAATATTAAAAAAATAAAGTAATTATGTATTGTGATGACATAGGTAAAAATTTGGGCATGATGTTAAATAACCATTTAAAAGGACAATTGATTAGTAACTATTGTATGCCTGGAGCATCCTTTAGTCATATAATGAATAAAGTTTTAGCCAGTAAGTTTTCTCCTAATAGCACATTAATAATTCTTGTTGGGAGAAGAGGCAATGCAAACAAAAATCGATTATTAAAATATATTGATTACCTCAATACTTTAAATGTACATAAAATTATCTTGTTTACATTGCCTTACATACAGGGTTGGCCACAGGAGAATAAAATAAGATATGATTTAAATTTATTAATGAATAATTTATCATGTAACAATAATTTAAATTTGACATTTAATTGTAACAATTATACCAATAGAATTAATTTAATAGATATTAGTAATTTAATTAAGAAATTTTTGACTACAGATAGGTATTACCTATCCAAATATAATTTAAGACAGATAGCAAATGTGCTATCTTATTATTTATATATTAACTCAGCCAAGGACTTGGTTACCTAGATATCTGCTCCTATTGAGCAGCATAATGATTTGACATATAATTTGGAATCCGTTCCAAGTAATTTAAATTAGAAAACGAGACAGTAGAGGTAATCTCTAGCAGTTATAATAATGTAAATAATTTAGAATGTAGCTAACAAATCCTTAATAGTTGCAATTGTATAACTCCACAAAATGATAATAAAAATAGTTTACACCTGGTGCATCAGAATATACAAGGCATGATAGGCAAAGAGCTAGAAATTGAATTGTTTTTAAATAGCAACAATATTCATATTTTATGTATTACTGAAAATTGGTTAAAAGCTCATAATTTAATGTTTAGCTTTAGTAATCACCAGGTGCTCAGTTCTTTCAATAGAGAAACGATTTTAAGAGGTGACTCCTTAATTTTAGCTAGTAAATTATTATCATATAAAGAACGTAAAGATATTGTGTGCCTCTCTGTTGAGCGAACTGTAGAAATGGCATGTGTTGAGTTTGAGCACCTCATTGTTGTGAGCGTTTACAGACCCCCATGTTCTTTATATGATACTTTAGAAAAAATTATGGAGGAAGTTTTCGCTAAGCTTAATAAACAGAATAAATCTGTTGTAATATGTGGAGACTTTAATATCAATCTCCTAGAAGCTTCCTCCACTAATATTAAATTTAGATCATTGTTAAAATCATTATTTTGGGAGCCAACACGTATTGCTGAATCTAGTGCAACATGTATAGATAACATTTTTACAAATGTTAAGCCGTTCAATAAATGTATAATTCAAAAATTGGGCTCTGATCACTGTGGACAATTTGTTTCATTACCTTATGTTCACAAAAAGCAAGTAGATAAAAAAGTAGTGTTTGTTCCAGTGAATGCACATCGCTTGGAGAAGTTTAGAAGTAACATAGTAAAAAAAACTTCCATTACTTTAATACCAAAATAATCCAAATTTTTTGTATGCAACACTATTTAAGCTCATTTGCAATGAATTTAATAATACTTTTACTTCTAAAATATTCTCCTTGAATAATCGTAAAGCATTTAATGAATGGGCGACGGTAGGAGTCCATAAGAGTGGACAAAGGTTATATGAACTTTACAATGAAAGGTCATATAATCCTAGCGTCGAATTTAGGGAATATGTAAAAAAAATATTCCAAAATAATTTAAAAGAGTGTGCTCCTTAGCCAAGTCATTGTATTTAAGCATCAAAATAAAGACTGCTTCTAATAAAATTAAAATGACATGGAGCATGATTAATAGTGAAACTGGTAAGGTCAACTCTCGCAATTCAAACTACCAGTTAAGTTTTAACAATAAATTAACTAAATCAGATCAGGACGTTGCAATGGTTTTTGAGAAATATTTTACTGATATTCCGATCTTAACCACTAAGTCTGAATTCTTCTCCTACCGTCGCCGAATCATTACTTAAACAAAATGTAAACGTGTGTACAAAGAATTTAACATTTCATAAAGTTTCATCAAAATATATTGTAAAATATTTTAAGACTATTGATATTAAGAGAACCGCCGATCTGTGGGGGATTTCTGTTAAAGTTATTGCGTCTATAATAGATACAATCGCACCTCAACTATCTATTATTTTTAATAGTAGTATCAAATCTGGTGTGTTTTCTGATTTAATGAAGCATAGTAAAGTAATACCTTTATTTAAATCTGGTAGTACATTGGACCCCGCTAATTTTAGACCTATTTCTGTACTGTCAAAACTTAGTAAAATTTTTGAAAAAATTATTCTTGATCAATTATTAATTTTTTTTAATGTAAATAAATTACTTCATAAAATCAATTTGGTTTCACAAGGGGTCGATCGGCAACTGATGCTGGTGTTGAGCTGATTAAATATATATTTAATGCATGGGAGAATTCACAGGATGCTTTGGGTGTGTTCTGTGAGCTATCCAAAGCCTTCGATTGTGTTCACCAAGAAACATTAATCAGGAAACTTCAACACTATGGTGTAAGAAATGATGCTCTTAAATTAATTATTTCATATTTAAGTGACAGAACACAAAAAGTCGTTATTAATAGTATGAGTCCCTCCGGGTCGATTGTACAAATGGGCGTGCCTCAGGGCTCAATTCTCGGCCCCTTTCTGTTTCTTGTATATATATTAATGACTTACCTTACATAGTAGGGGATAACCATGATATAATATTATTTGCTGATGATACTTCATTAATTTTCAAATTAAAACGACAGTTATTAAATTACGACGAAGTAAATAATGCTATAGCTAAGTTAGTCAATTGGTTTAATGTTAATAATTTGCATTTGAATGGAACTAAAACTAAATGTATGAAATTCGTAACTCCTTATGTTAAACACGTCAATACTAAAGTAATTTTAAATAGGGAGGAACCGAGTCTTGTTGATACCACCATTTTTCTTGGAATCACACTGGACGCAAAGCTTCAATGGCTCCTCCATATATCAAAACTAGCTAGCAGACTTAGTTCTGCAGCATATGCTGTAAAAAAGATTAGAACTCTTACCAGTGTTGAAACAGCTAGAATAGTTTACTTTAGTTATTTCCATAGCATTATGTCGTATGGTATTTTGCTATGGGGACACGCGACTGACACTGAAATTATATTTATTTTACAGAAGAGGGCCATTAGAGCAGTATATAATTTAAAACCAAAAGAGTCGCTGAGACAAAAATTTAAAGAAATTAATATATTAACTCTGGCCTCTCAATACATTATGAAAATGTAATGTACGTACACAAAAATAAAATTAGTTTTGCGAAAATAAGTGATATTCATTCTGTAAATACTAGGAGCAGACAAAAGCTGGTAGTACCAGTTACTCGACTTCACCGAGTCAGTAATTCATTTTTGGGGCGATGTATACGCTTTTACAACAAAATTCCAGAAAATATACAAAATTTGTCATACACAAAGTTCAAAAATGTTATTAAACTAAGTTTGTATAAAAAGGGTTATTATAATATTAAGGAATTTATAGATAATAATAACCCCTGGGAAGGGTGATCGCTACCAAGCTATTTCTAATTTGTCTTGTGTTGTTGATTGTAAACATGATTGTAAGCTATTATTAAAAAAATGGTCCTGCTGGGTTTCTTGCTGGTTCTTCCCAGGACAGAGGTTTTTTTTGCGAACCAGTGGTAAATTAAAAAAGTGACTTTCAATAAGTATTTTTATAATCTACATTGAATAAAAAAGTTTCTATTTCTATTTCAGTAGGTATCTAGTCAAAACATTTTTGTAATACAATAATAAAATGTAACACCCTTATTTCACACTTATTTTTTTATATAGGATAGGTAACAAACGAGCACCCAATCCATCTGATGGTAAGTGGTTGCTGTGGCCATAGACATCTACATCTATCCTTAATTACAAATCAAAATGCAGATACGTTGTCACCCAAGAGGACTAAGATGGAATGCCTCGATTAAAACTACTTTCACGGATTTTATCGCGTTTTATTTATTTTATTTTTAATACCCGACGTTTCGGGTGCTGGTCGCGCAACCGCATAAATGAAATGAATGTAATGAATGTAAAAGTAATTTTAATCAATGTATAGTGTTTGCGTAAATATAAGAAATCATTATGGAATGCCTTGTTTCCAGTAGAAAGAGTCTCCGGTTCTTTACACTCAGCATATGAAATATAGCATCGGCGGCGGCGTGGTCCATCCCCGGTCGAGCCGACCCATTCGTGCTACAACTATACTACTAACCACTACTACTAACTACCACGTATTAGGGATCTGTCGGTAAATGGCAAAACTACCTTTACGACAAATTAAATTTTATTCTGTTCGTTTTAACTATGTCCAATAAAAACGAAATTTTATAAAGTCCATTTGCAAACGAAGTAAAAAAAAACTTCTCATATAAAATAAGAATTCTGTTTTATTTTAAGTACACATTAACTTATTAAATCGTAACATATATAAATAATATGCACTTTATTACTATTTCCAAATTTTAAAATAAAGATAACAAATGCGTCAGGACGGCACTATGGACTCTTCCCCGCTCCAAGAAGTATGAGAATGCCTACACTGATATCCTTTTTTTCATTGCATGCATATAATAAGCCGTAAACTATATTATATTGACGGTATATCATTATATATAACCCGCTTCTTCGGTTCCGTAATCTGGTAAAGCGTGCGTGATAGATCGTGGAAACTTTTTCGAATATGAGTCAATCAATGTGGAGGCCTATGTTCAACAGTGAACTTTATTATTATATATTTTATTATACATTGAATAAAACTATTATTTACGGATTTTATCGCGTTTAATTACTTTAATTTATTTTTATTATTATCTCGACGTTTCGGGTGCTTTACAGCGCCCATGGTCACGGGGGGGGGACTGAGATGTTTGACGTCCCAATGTCATAGTTAGTCCGGCTACCTTCAGTTTTTTAATATTAATTTTTGGTCCGATTTACGCGAGCGACGAAACGAGCTTATAGTATCATGAAGTCTTGCAGTGGTATGCTTGGGTTTGGGTTTAATTTTGTTAATTATAGGATCCCAAGCAGATGGTAGCACCCAACCATCTTCTCTATTGAAATTTGGATGTTTTTTAATTTCAATAGCCTCGCGTATCATCCTTGGTAGGAATCGGTGTTCTTTTGCGAGAATTTGTGGTTTATCAAATCTAATGTAATGATGGGGACGATCTTGAACATGTTCGCAGACTGCAGACTTCCCGGAGCGTCGGTGCTTCACATCAGCTATATGTTTCTTCACGCGGGTTTTTATAGATCTCTTTGTTTGACCTATGTAAAATAGACCACATTCACAATCTAGCTTGTACACACCTGCATCTTGTAGAGGAATATTACATTTGATGGAATCTTCTTCAGCGGCTTGTAGTATGTCTTAATGGACGCTCGCTTCCAGATGTAGCCAATCTTGTCCGTGACTCCTCTAACATATGGTAGTAGAGCAGGCGCGCGCTCGACTGTGGCCGGCTTCACTCGGTCACTGTGACGTAGGCGCGGGACCCGAAGCTTGTTGTCTTGCAATACTTGCTTGACGTGCTGAAGTTCGGCGGCCAGATGCTTTCTGTCACAGATCCCTCGTGCTCTCTGAAACAAAGATTTACCCACGGTAGCTAACTGTGAAGGATGATGGTGAGATTCACCATTTAGATATCGGTTGGTATGGGTCTTTTTCCTATACACAGTATGACCAATAGTGTTATCAGGAATTCGAAATCCTGATAACACTATTAAAAATAAATATATATTTTATAAACTACTATAATAAATATATATTTTCGAAATATATATTATATATATATTTCATTAATATATATTATATATATTTCATTACAACGTGTATAGTTTTTTATCACTAATTTAAATTTAAATCTTTAAAACAAAGCAAAACATTTAAAAATAACCAGTATCAACTTTTTTGTACTTGACGTCGTTTCAATGATAAGTCGCTATGTAAATTACCATAGTGTTTGGATGATTAAAATTTTTTGTTATGCGAATAACCGGCAAAAATATTGCAATAATCGGTAAAAATATTCAAATAATCGAATCATTATTTTTTTAATGTACTATTTGTTTAATTTCATTTCTATTTTAAAACTCCTTAAATTACATGAATCATGAATAAAACAATTTTATTTTTTTTCATTTGTCAACGTAAATTTGTGTAGGCAAAAAAAACAAGGCCGCGATATAAAAATCACTACGTAATTTCAATATCCCGCCAATTCGGGAGCTCACTACGCGTAATTTTATGTTTTTTTTGTCTTCTTATTTTGTGACTCGGCTTTAACTTTTTGAACTGTTTCTTCAACATTTGTTGAAGCATGTGCCCATTTCACAAAGGATCATTGGGGAAAGGTAGTAGAAAAAACAAAAAAAAATATTATGGATGACTTTGAAAGAGACATTAATTTTGACAGCATTATTGAGATTCGAACAACGACAGCTCAACTAGTTGTACTGAAAGTGATTAATAAAAGTAAAGTTACAGCCTATATACGTCCCACTGCTGGGCGCAGGCCTCCCCTCATTTCTGAGAGGGTTTTAGGGCAAGGAAGTGTCTGCCGCGCTGCCCCAATGCGTGTTGGCGAACTTCACATGTCTTAGAAATATTTTTTTTCTCTTATTCCTCAGACATGCAGGTTTCCATGATGTTTTCCTTCACCGCCGAGCACGTGGTAAATCAGCACTTAAAATTACAATTAACAATTTCATCGGTACCGGCGGGGATCGAACCCGGGTTACAGCGAGCGTTAACCATCTGAGCTACCACGGCTGAAAGTGATTGAATAAATTTATTTTTCATTTGGTTATAATTTTAAATGTTTATAACTGTGCCTATAGAAATAAGCAGTATCTAACAACAAATAAGTAGAAACTGATAAATCTTGTGTTTTAAATTATCCGTTTTTAATTTATTCTGGTATTATTCAAACCAAACTGTGAATGATTACCAACTCTAAGTAATCGATATCGATTTTTTTAAGAATCGAATATTGTACGTTCCCATTTTTTGGTTGGCATGCCTGGTGCAATAAGTCTGACAGCTGTCAAAATGTTTTTCTTAGATTTGGTTTACTATAATAAATTTTATTTTCGTTTCGCTTATCTTATTACTACAGAACTACAAAATTAATATGGAATTACGTCTTACAAATATACCTAACCTCAAACATTTGAACAAATACTGAAAATCGCTGAACTGATAAAATTACGAGTATGTAAGTATCAATTATACCTATCTCATTCTTTTGTCACTTAGTAAAAGATAAGAGCAATTTTAGGTATTTCTTAATTGATTTAATCAATATATTTTGAACTAGATAGTTGAAACATAGCACTTGCGTTGTTTAAAGAGATTAAATTGTGGTAGTGCTATGCTGCAGCTATATTTTGGGTGCAGCACGACTGAAGGACTAATACCATAGGAGGAATATCAGCGTAAAATAGCAGCTCGATGCCGCTGTTCTGTATGTTTAGTATGGAGAACCGGAGACACTGTTACGTTTTTAAGGCATTCTATCTTCATCCACAGGCAACACATTTAAAATTTATATTTTTAAATGTAGATCCACAGGGCCACAGTATCCACTTACTATATATTAACGAGCTCCACTTACTATCCGGAGGGTAATCCCTCCGGATAGTAAGTGGAGCTCGTTTTTCACCCTTATTCCACTAATAAAATAAAATCTTTATTTTTTATGGAGATATTTAAGACAGATCTTTATAAGTGGACATTGGATAGAATAAATAAATAAAAGCTTGTTGGTTTTCGTTGACAACCAATTGGCCTAGTGAGTTGAGTACCACCTCAGATCCCAAGTTCGAATCCTATACGGAGAAAAATTTGGCGTAACATTTAATTTAGCTTGGTCAGCCGATACAAAGCCACGCTCTTAAAAACCAAACTTAATCTTGAGACCAATTCCGAAGCCGCATAGAGTTCTTCGTTTTCCTTCTATTTTTTTGTAGTTCCCTAAATATGTTTTTATATAATGATTTCTTAAATTTACGCGAACACTACACATTGAATAAAACTATTATTTACGGATTTTATCGCGTTTAATTACTTTTAATTTATTTTTATTATTATCCCGACGTTTCGGGTGCTTTACAGCGCCCATGGTCACGGGGGGGACTGAGATGTTTGACGTCCCAATGTCATAGTTAGTCCGGCTACCTTCAGTTTTTTAATATTAATTTTTGGTCCGATTTACGCAAAACGAGCTTATAGTATCATGAAGTCTTGCAGTGGTATGCTTGGGTTTGGGTTTAATTTTGTTAATTATAGGATCCCAAGCAGATGGTAGCACCCAACCATCTTCTCTATTGAAATTTGGATGTTTTTTAATTTCAATAGCCTCGCGTATCATCCTTGGTAGGAATCGGTGTTCTTTTGCGAGAATTTGTGGTTTATCAAATCTAATGTAATGGTGGGGACGATCTTGAACATGTTCGCAGACTGCAGACTTCCCAGAGCGTCGGTGCTTCACATCAGCTATATGTTCCTTCACGCGGGTTTTTATAGATCTCTTTGTTTGACCTATGTAAGAGAGACCACATTCACAATCTAGCTTATACACACCTGCATCTTGTAGAGGAATATTACATTTGATGGATGGTAAAAATTGACTAATCTTCTTCAGCGGCTTGTAGTATGTCTTAATGGACGCTCGCTTCAAGATGTAGCCAATCTTGTCCGTGACTCCTCTAACATATGGTAGTAGAGCAGGCGCGCGCTCGACTGTGGCCGGCTTCACTCGTTCACTGTGACGTAGGCGCGGGACCCGAAGCTTGTTGTCTTGCAATACTTGCTTGACGTGCTGAAGCTCCGCAGCCAGATGTTTTCTGTCACAGATCCCTCGTGCTCTCTGAAACAAAGATTTACCCACGGTAGCTAACTGTGAAGGATGATGGTGAGATTCACCATTTAGATATCGGTTGGTATGGGTCTTTTTCCTATACACAGTGTGACCAATAGTGTTATCAGGATTTCGGATGACTAAAACATCTAGGAAAGCTAAAGAATTATTTGCCTCTAACTCCATTGTAAATTGTATTTTAGAGTTTATGGAGTTAAGGTGGTCTAAAAATGCAGTTACTTTGTCAGATGGTAAAATTGTGAAGGTGTCGTCTACGTACCGCTTGTAGAACCTTGGATTTACAGGAGCAGTAAGAAGGGCTTTCTCCTCAAAGTCCTCCATGAATATGTCGGCGACTATGGGAGACACAGGTGAGCCCATCGCCACACCATCTACTTGCTTGTAGAACTCCTCCTTCCACAATAGATAGCCAGATGTGAGGCAATGTTCAAGTAGTATTGCATATTCTTGAGGCATGTTATTTTCTTCTAGCTTCCTAGTTACAATTGAGATGCAGTCCACAATAGGTAGGCATGTAAATAGTGACTGAACATCAAAACTGACCATAGTTTCATTGTTAGCGAGATGTAGGTCTTTTATCTCACTCACAAAATGGTATGAATCCTTTGTGTGTGCTCTGGTATGTCCTCTTAGTGGTGATAGTATTTTTGCTAAGTATTGTGCCAGTTTATAAGTTGGTGAATCGATCTGGCTCACTATGGGACGTAGTGGAGCGTTTGGTTTGTGTATCTTCGGTAACCCATACAACCTCGGTGGTTTGACACATGATGGTATTAGCGAATTCACGTCGAGATTTAATTTTTCGGAGTATTTCTTTATTAAATCGCTAGTTGTTTTAAGCGTGTTGGTTGTAGGGTCTGTTTTGACCTTTTTATATGTACTTTCGTCCGATAAAAGTTGTTGTATTTTAAAATTATATTCCGACGCGTCCATTACTACCGTAGCATTTCCTTTATCCGCGCGGAGAATCGTGAGTTCTGGTCTGTTCCGTAAGTTATTTAGCGCTGTAAATTCGTCTTTAGGAAGGTTTGGTTTCGGCACTGAACTACGACGTAACAAGGACGAAATATCTTGACGTATGGCCTCCAAATCTTCCTTACCGATATTATTCTTAAACAGACAATCCTCAACACTGCAGATAATTTCTTCGTACGGGATTTTTCGCGGAGTTAATGCGAAGTTCATTCCCTTCGCTAATACTTTCATTGTCGGTTCGTCCAGTGTATGTTTTGACAAGTTATAGACAGTGCGTTGTTTATAGTTTGTGTCTATGGTCAACGGTTGTTTATTGTTCTGGCGTTGACTTGGATGTTTGGCATTTGATTTGATCGTTAATTTTTGATATTTTTCTATTTGTTTATTTTTGCATTCATTGTATTTTGATGTTTCTCGTTTGTTTAAAGTTTCGATGCAATTAATAAAATCAAATGTCGTTAAAATTGTCTTTAGTTCACTGGACAAATTGTCTATGGTGTTGTTTACGAAATGTAAATCGAACCGTTTCTGCTGAATCACCGTCCGTAACAACTTTTTACTTGCCTGATTTAAGATCTTAGCGCTTCCTCGAATGTCCTTCTTTGTTGATATTTTGACACACGTAGGAATGAGATTATGGTCTCTGCATATCTTCAAGAAATTTAAAGATGTTATATATCTTGCGCGCTTGGTTTTAAGATCTTCTAATCGGCGAATTTTATTTGCTATTACCAGTCCGTACTGGTTCACATAATGATTTCTTAAATTTACGCGAACACTACACATTGAATAAAACTATTATTTACGGATTTTATCGCGTTTAATTACTTTTAATTTATTTTTATTATTATCCCGACGTTTCGGGTGCTTTACAGCGCCCATGGTCACGGGGGGGACTGAGATGTTTGACGTCCCAATGTCATAGTTAGTCCGGCTACCTTCAGTTTTTTAATATTAATTTTTGGTCCGATTTACGCAAAACGAGCTTATAGTATCATGAAGTCTTGCAGTGGTATGCTTGGGTTTGGGTTTAATTTTGTTCGTGTGGTTTCGCCACAGTCGAGCGCGCGCCTGCTCTACTACCATATGTTAGAGGAGTCACGGACAAGATTGGCTACATCTTGAAGCGAGCGTCCATTAAGACATACTACAAGCCGCTGAAGAAGATTAGTCAATTTTTACCATCCATCAAATGTAATATTCCTCTACAAGATGCAGGTGTGTATAAGCTAGATTGTGAATGTGGTCTCTCTTACATAGGTCAAACAAAGAGATCTATAAAAACCCGCGTGAAGGAACATATAGCTGATGTGAAGCACCGACGCTCTGGGAAGTCTGCAGTCTGCGAACATGTTCAAGATCGTCCCCACCATTACATTAGATTTGATAAACCACAAATTGATTAAAACTACTTTTACGGATTTTATCGCGTTTATTTTTACATTTTATTTTTATTTCCCGACGTTTCGGGAATTAAAAATAAAATGGGATTCCGGGAAGTCTGCAGTTTGTGATCATATCCTAGATGGCCCCAACCATTACATCAGATTTGATAGACCACAAATCCTCGCGAAAGAACACCGATTCCTACCAAGGATGATACGTGAGGCTATTGAAATTAAAAAACATCCTAATTTCAATAGAGAAGGAGGCTGGGTACTACCACCTGCTTGGGATCCTATAATCAATAAAATTAAAACTAAACCCAAGCATACCACTGCAAGACCTCAAGACAGAGTTAGTTCATTTTGCATAGATCGGACCATAAACAATAATTAAAAAAGCTGAAGGTACTCCGGGTTTAACAATGACATCGGGACGTCAGTCATCTCAGTCCCCCGTGACCATGGGTGCTGGAAAGCGCCCGAAACGTCGGGAATTAAAAATAAAAATAAAATGTAAAAATAAACGCGATAAAATCCGTAAAAGTAGTTTTAATCATGTGTAGTGTTCGCGTAAATATAAGAAATCATTATGTAAACCACAAATTCTCGCAAAAGAACACCGATTCCTACCAAGGATGATACGCGAGGCTATTGAAATTAAAAAAACATCCAAATTTCAATAGAGAAGATGGTTGGGTGCTACCATCTGCTTGGGATCCTATAATTAACAAAATTAAACCCAAACCCAAGCATACCACTGCAAGACTTCATGATACTATAAGCTCGTTTTGCGTAAATCGGACCAAAAATTAATATTAAAAAACTGAAGGTAGCCGGACTAACTATGACATTGGGACGTCAAACATCTCAGTCCCCCCCGTGACCATGGGCGCTGTAAAGCACCCGAAACGTCGGGATAATAATAAAAATAAATTAAAAGTAATTAAACGCGATAAAATCCGTAAATAATAGTTTTATTAAATGTGTAGTGTTCGCGTAAATTTAAGAAATCATTACGTGAACCAGTACGGACTGGTAATAGCAAATAAAATTCGCCGATTAGAAGATCTTAAAACCAAGCGCGCAAGATATATAACATCTTTAAATTTCTTGAAGAGATGCAGAGACCATAATCTCATTCCTACGTGTGTCAAAATATCAACAAAGAAGGACATTCGAGGAAGCGCTAAGATCTTAAATCAGGCAAGTAAAAAGTTGTTACGGACGGTGATTCAGCAGAAACGGTTCGATTTACATTTCGTAAACAACACCATAGACAATTTGTCCAGTGAACTAAAGACAATTTTAACGACATTTGATTTTATTAATTGCATCGAAACTTTAAACAAACGAGAAACATCAAAATACAATGAATGCAAAAATAAACAAATAGAAAAATATCAAAAATTAACGATCAAATCAAATGCCAAACATCCAAGTCAACGCCAGAACAATAAACAACCGTTGACCATAGACACAAACTATAAACAACGCACTGTCTATAACTTGTCAAAACATACACTGGACGAACCGACAATGAAAGTATTAGCGAAGGGAATGAACTTCGCATTAACTCCGCGAAAAATCCCGTACGAAGAAATTATCTGCAGTGTTGAGGATTGTCTGTTTAAGAATAATATCGGTAAGGAAGATTTGGAGGCCATACGTCAAGATATTTCGTCCTTGTTACGTCGTAGTTCAGTGCCGAAACCAAACCTTCCTAAAGACGAATTTACAGCGCTAAATAACTTACGGAACAGACCAGAACTCACGATTCTCCGCGCGGATAAAGGAAATGCTACGGTAGTAATGGACGCGTCGGAATATAATTTTAAAATACAACAACTTTTATCGGACGAAAGTACATATAAAAAGGTCAAAACAGACCCTACAACCAACACGCTTAAAACAACTAGCGATTTAATAAAGAAATACTCCGAAAAATTAAATCTCGACGTGAATTCGCTAATACCATCATGTGTCAAACCACCGAGGTTGTATGGGTTACCGAAGATACACAAACCAAACGCTCCACTACGTCCCATAGTGAGCCAGATCGATTCACCAACTTATAAACTGGCACAATACTTAGCAAAAATACTATCACCACTAAGAGGACATACCAGAGCACACACAAAGGATTCATACCATTTTGTGAGTGAGATAAAAGACCTACATCTCGCTAACAATGAAACTATGGTCAGTTTTGATATTCAGTCACTATTTACATGCCTACCTATTGTGGACTGCATCTCAATTGTAACTAGGAAGCTAGAAGAAAATAACATGCCTCAAGAATATGCAATACTACTTGAACATTGCCTCACATCTGGCTATCTATTGTGGAAGGAGGAGTTCTACAAGCAAGTAGATGGTGTGGCGATGGGCTCACCTGTGTCTCCCATAGTCGCCGACATATTCATGGAGGACTTTGAGGAGAAAGCCCTTCTTACTGCTCCTGTAAATCCAAGGTTCTACAAGCGGTACGTAGACGACACCTTCACAATTTTACCATCTGACAAAGTAACTGCATTTTTAGACCACCTTAACTCCATAAACTCTAAAATACAATTCACAATGGAGTTAGAGGCAAATAATTCTTTAGCTTTCCTAGATGTTTTAGTCATCCGAAATCCTGATAACACTATTGGTCACACTGTGTATAGGAAAAAGACCCATACCAACCGATATCTAAATGGTGAATCTCACCATCATCCTTCACAGTTAGCTACCGTGGGTAAATCTTTGTTTCAGAGAGCACGAGGGATCTGTGACAGAAAACATCTGGCTGCGGAGCTTCAGCACGTCAAGCAAGTATTGCAAGACAACAAGCTTCGGGTCCCGCGCCTACGTCACAGTGAACGAGTGAAGCCGGCCACAGTCGAGCGCGCGCCTGCTCTACTACCATATGTTAGAGGAGTCACGGACAAGATTGGCTACATCCTGAAGCGAGCGTCCATTAAGACATACTACAAGCCGCTGAAGAAGATTAGTCAATTTTTACCATCCATCAAATGTAATATTCCTCTACAAGATGCAGGTGTGTACAAGCTAGATTGTGAATGTGGTCTATTTTACATAGGTCAAACAAAGAGATCTATAAAAACCCGCGTGAAGGAACATATAGCTGATGTGAAGCACCGACGCTCCGGGAAGTCTGCAGTCTGCGAACATGTTCAAGATCGTCCCCATCATTACATTAGATTTGATAAACCACAAATTCTCGCAAAAGAACACCGATTCCTACCAAGGATGATACGCGAGGCTATTGAAATTAAAAAACATCCAAATTTCAATAGAGAAGATGGTTGGGTGCTACCATCTGCTTGGGATCCTATAATTAACAAAATTAAACCCAAACCCAAGCATACCACTGCAAGACTTCATGATACTATAAGCTCGTTTTGCGTAAATCGGACCAAAAATTAATATTAAAAAACTGAAGGTAGCCGGACTAACTATGACATTGGGACGTCAAACATCTCAGTCCCCCCCGTGACCATGGGCGCTGTAAAGCACCCGAAACGTCGGGATAATAATAAAAATAAATTAAAAGTAATTAAACGCGATAAAATCCGTAAATAATAGTTTTATTCAATGTGTAGTGTTCGCGTAAATTTAAGAAATCATTATGTGAACCAGTACGGACTGGTAATAGCAAATAAAATTCGCCGATTAGAAGATCTTAAAACCAAGCGCGCAAGATATATAACATCTTTAAATTTCTTGAAGATATGCAGAGACCATAATCTCATTCCTACGTGTGTCAAAATATCAACAAAGAAGGACATTCGAGGAAGCGCTAAGATCTTAAATCAGGCAAGTAAAAAGTTGTTACGGACGGTGATTCAGCAGAAACGGTTCGATTTACATTTCGTAAACAACACCATAGACAATTTGTCCAGTGAACTAAAGACAATTTTAACGACATTTGATTTTAATAATTGCATCGAAACTTTAAACAAACGAGAAACATCAAAATACAATGAATGCAAAAATAAACAAATAGAAAAATATCAAAAATTAACGATCAAATCAAATGCCAAACATCCAAGTCAACGCCAGAACAATAAACAACCGTTGACCATAGACACAAACTATAAACAACGCACTGTCTATAACTTGTCAAAACATACACTGGACGAACCGACAATGAAAGTATTAGCGAAGGGAATGAACTTCGCATTAACTCCGCGAAAAATCCCGTACGAAGAAATTATCTGCAGTGTTGAGGATTGTCTGTTTAAGAATAATATCGGTAAGGAAGATTTGGAGGCCATACGTCAAGATATTTCGTCCTTGTTACGTCGTAGTTCAGTGCCGAAACCAAACCTTCCTAAAGACGAATTTACAGCGCTAAATAACTTACGGAACAGACCAGAACTCACGATTCTCCGCGCGGATAAAGGAAATGCTACGGTAGTAATGGACGCGTCGGAATATAATTTTAAAATACAACAACTTTTATCGGACGAAAGTACATATAAAAAGGTCAAAACAGACCCTACAACCAACACGCTTAAAACAACTAGCGATTTAATAAAGAAATACTCCGAAAAATTAAATCTCGACGTGAATTCGCTAATACCATCATGTGTCAAACCACCGAGGTTGTATGGGTTACCGAAGATACACAAACCAAACGCTCCACTACGTCCCATAGTGAGCCAGATCGATTCACCAACTTATAAACTGGCACAATACTTAGCAAAAATACTATCACCACTAAGAGGACATACCAGAGCACACACAAAGGATTCATACCATTTTGTGAGTGAGATAAAAGACCTACATCTCGCTAACAATGAAACTATGGTCAGTTTTGATGTTCAGTCACTATTTACATGCCTACCTATTGTGGACTGCATCTCAATTGTAACTAGGAAGCTAGAAGAAAATAACATGCCTCAAGAATATGCAATACTACTTGAACATTGCCTCACATCTGGCTATCTATTGTGGAAGGAGGAGTTCTACAAGCAAGTAGATGGTGTGGCGATGGGCTCACCTGTGTCTCCCATAGTCGCCGACATATTCATGGAGGACTTTGAGGAGAAAGCCCTTCTTACTGCTCCTGTAAATCCAAGGTTCTACAAGCGGTACGTAGACGACACCTTCACAATTTTACCATCTGACAAAGTAACTGCATTTTTAGACCACCTTAACTCCATAAACTCTAAAATACAATTTACAATGGAGTTAGAGGCAAATAATTCTTTAGCTTTCCTAGATGTTTTAGTCATCCGAAATCCTGATAACACTATTGGTCACACTGTGTATAGGAAAAAGACCCATACCAACCGATATCTAAATGGTGAATCTCACCATCATCCTTCACAGTTAGCTACCGTGGGTAAATCTTTGTTTCAGAGAGCACGAGGGATCTGTGACAGAAAACATCTGGCTGCGGAGCTTCAGCACGTCAAGCAAGTATTGCAAGACAACAAGCTTCGGGTCCCGCGCCTACGTCACAGTGAACGAGTGAAGCCGGCCACAGTCGAGCGCGCGCCTGCTCTACTACCATATGTTAGAGGAGTCACGGACAAGATTGGCTACATCTTGAAGCGAGCGTCCATTAAGACATACTACAAGCCGCTGAAGAAGATTAGTCAATTTTTACCATCCATCAAATGTAATATTCCTCTACAAGATGCAGGTGTGTATAAGCTAGATTGTGAATGTGGTCTCTCTTACATAGGTCAAACAAAGAGATCTATAAAAACCCGCGTGAAGGAACATATAGCTGATGTGAAGCACCGACGCTCTGGGAAGTCTGCAGTCTGCGAACATGTTCAAGATCGTCCCCACCATTACATTAGATTTGATAAACCACAAATTCTCGCAAAAGAACACCGATTCCTACCAAGGATGATACGCGAGGCTATTGAAATTAAAAAACATCCAAATTTCAATAGAGAAGATGGTTGGGTGCTACCATCTGCTTGGGATCCTATAATTAACAAAATTAAACCCAAACCCAAGCATACCACTGCAAGACTTCATGATACTATAAGCTCGTTTTGCGTAAATCGGACCAAAAATTAATATTAAAAAACTGAAGGTAGCCGGACTAACTATGACATTGGGACGTCAAACATCTCAGTCCCCCCCAGGGCCTTTGTAGTTAGAACATTTTTCTGTTCTATAGAAACTGGCATTGCATATTTAGTTCCTCAACTCTCCAAAGGACAGCGCTGGAGTAAGTTTACGTTCGGAAGTGCGTTGTTTTAGTTAATTAAATCAAATTAAATGATCGTATCACATTGACTAAATCGACGTGTTAATAATGTGAATTTAGATATTTTCACCCGAAAATGAGTTAAACAACTAATTTTATTAAGATTTAGCTGCTTTAAGTCTAGTTTATTCGTTTAATTGGAAGATGGCATATTGGTGTTTTAATTTCTAAACGTGACCACCCTCTACCACCATTTTGTTTGTTTTTGAATTTGACATTGGCGTTTTGTTTTTCTGACGTAACGATTGTGCTTTGAATGTTTTGATTTTTTTTATATTTTTCCTATATTTTCTTACGACTTGGCTATTCTTGGACTTTGATTATCTTTGCTTAATATAGTGGCCCATGCACGTGAAAGGGACTTCGATTATCTTTCCTTCGGACATAGTTCGTATTGTTTAGTGATGGCCGCGGATAAAATTTGCTGTGTTTCAGGATGTACTAAGAGCTGTAAGTAAATTTAATTATTTACAGGTTTTACCAGTCAATATATTATTTCTTCTTTCTATTTTATATATAAGTCAGTGTCACCTTGGGCAACAATGTGATACCTAGCACAGACGCAGGTAGCCCAAGAGTTCTGCTTCACTTTTCCACCCTTAGAGTCAATACCTTGCTATGTATACTTGTAACACTACTACTTATACTACTTTCATTACACTTTACAAAAACGCTTCTAAAATATTAATTCTTTTGTAGGTGAAGATGGCTTTATACTTCACAAATTTCCAAATTCTACAAAAGATCCAACACGCTTTTGTACACGGGTTCAAGCAGTTGGTGGAAACTTTCTGTGCTTAGATGATATGTATGTGTTTAAGTACCGAAGAATTTGTCATACACCTTTTGAATCCAAGTACTGGACCGGAGTATAATGTTAAGTAATATTGCAATACCAGCATTGCATATGAAAGGTTAGTAAAAATTTGCATTAACATTGTAATGATCTATTCTTAATATTATGAATGTTAAAGTTAATATGGAAGTTTGTTCCTCAAATAATTAATTTTACTATCAAACATGAATAATTGAATGTATAAATTTTGTATCATTGTTAAACTATTTTCTGCAATACTAATTTTCAACTTCCAAATATTATGTATGACATGCAAAGCAATTTTATGGAAAGTTTGTTATTTCTTATTAACAGTTTGATTCAAATGATAATAAAAAGCTTATAAATTAAGGCTTTTTCAAAGCTCATAGAATATCAAAATCTACACCAGTTTATAAATATTAAACATGCTCAGAGTACAACTGGAAAGAAACATGAGTTTATGTTGTAATAACAAATATATAGTGATCTAAAGATCTTTTCCAGTACTAATGAGAATATATATTACACCAACATACTATATTGTAGAATATGTTTAATTATTTTTTAATCATATTGTCCTTTAGTATCTATTTAAAGTTATGATGATCTTCAATTTGATATCCCATTCTTTCACTTCATTCAATCTTAGAATATCATATTAAAAGTTTAGATGCCCAAATTTGTGCAGTACTCATTTGCTTAAGAACAAAAAAGTTAGTATTTCATTTGGTCTTATTATCAAAACCATAAGAGAAGTTGAATAAAACTAAATTTATGGATTTTATTGCATTTATTTCACTACTTTTACTTATTTTTAATTCCCGACGTTTCGGGTGCTTTACAGCAACCATGGTCACGGGGGGGACTGAGATGTTTGACGTCCCAATGTCATAGTTAGTCCGGCTACCTTCAGTTTTTGAATATTAATTTTTGGTCCGATTTACGCAAAACGAGCTTATAGTATCATGAAGTCTTGCAGTGGTATGCTTAGGTTTGGGTTTAATTTTGTTAATTATAGGATCCCAAGCAGGTGGCAGCACCCATCCATCTTCTCTATTGAAATTTGGATGTTTTTTAATTTCAATAGCCTCGCGTATCATCCTTGGTAGGAATCGGTGTTCTTTTGCGAGAATTTGTGGTTTATCAAATCGAATGTAATGGTGGGGACGATCTTGAACATGTTCGCAGACTGCAGACTTCCCGGAGCGTCGGTGCTTCACGTCAGCTATATGTTCCTTCACGCGGGTTTTTATGGATCTTTTTGTTTGACCTATGTAAGAGAGACCACATTCACAATCTAACTTGTACACTCCTGCATCTTGTAGAGGGATATTACACTTGACGGATGGTAAAAATTGACTAATCTTCTTCGGCGGCTTGTAGTATGTTTTAATGGAAGCTCGCTTCAAGATGTAGCTGACCTTGTCTGTGACTCCTCTGACATATGGTAGTACAGCAGGTACACGCTCGACTGTGGCCGGCTTCACTCGGTCACTGTGACGTAGGCGCGGGACCCGAACCTTGTTGTCTTGCAGTACTTGCTTGACGTGCTGAAGTTCGGCGGCCAGATGTTTTCTGTCACAGATCCCTCGTGCTCTCTGAAACAAAGATTTACCCACGGTAGCTAACTGTCAAGGATGATGGTGAGATTCACCATTTAAATATCGGTTGGTATGGATCTTTTTTCTATACACAGTGTGACCAATTGTGTTATTAGGATTTCGAATGACTAAACCATCTAAGAAAGCTAAAGAATTATTTGCCTCTAACTCCATTGTGAATTGTATTTTAGAGTGTATAGAGTTAAGGTGGTTTAAAAATGCAGTTACTTTGTCAGATGGTAAAATTGTGAAAGTGTCGTCTACGTACCGCTTGTAGAATCTTGGATTTACAGGAGCAGTAAGAAGGGCTTTCTCCTCGAAGTCCTCCATGAATATGTCGGCGACTATGGGAGATACAGGTGAGCCCATCGCCACACCATCTACTTGCTTGTAGAACTCCTCCTTCCACAATAGATAGCCAGATGTGAGGCAGTGTTTGAGTAATACTGCATATTCAGCAGGCATGTTATTATATTCTAGCTTTCTAGTTACAATTGATATGCAGTCTTCAATAGGTAGGCATGTGAATAGTGACTGAACATCAAAACTGACCATAGTTTCATTGTCAGCGAGATGTAGGTCTTTTATCTCACTAACAAAATGGTATGAATCCTTTGTGTGTGCTCTGGTATGTCCTCTCAGTGGTGACAGTACTTTTGTCAAGTGTTGTGCCAGCTTATAAGTTGGTGAATCGATCTGGCTCACTATAGGACGTAGTGGAGCGTTTGGTTTGTGTATCTTTGGTAACCCATACAACCTCGGTGGTTTGGTACATGATGGTATTAGCGAATTCACGTCGAGATTTAATTTTTCGGAGTATTTCTTTATTAAATCGCTAGTTTCTTTAAGCGTGTTAGTTGTGGGGTCTGTTTTGACCTTTTTGTATGTACTTTCGTCCGATAAAAGTTGTAGTATTTTAAAATTATACTCTGACGTGTCCTTTATTACCGTAGCATTTCCTTTATCCGCGCGGAGAATCGTTAGTTCTGGTCTGTTCCGTAAGTTAATCAACGCTGTAAATTCGTCTTTAGGAAGGTTTGGTTTCGGCACTGAACTACGTCGTAACAAGGACGAAATATTTTGACGTATAGCCTCCAAATCTTCCTTACCAATATTATTTTTAAACAGACAATCCTCAACGCTGCAGATAATTTCTTTGTACGGGATTTTTCGCGGTGTTAATGCGAAATTCATTCCCTTCGCTAATACCTTTATTGTAATAATGGACACGTCAGAGTATAATTTTAAAATACTACAACTTTTATCGGATGAAAGTACATACAAAAAGGTCAAAACAGACCCCACAACTAACACGCTTAAAGCAACTAGCTATTTAATAAAGAAATACTCCGAAAAATTAAATCTCGACGTGAATTCGCTAATACCATCATGTACCAAACCACCGAGGTTGTATGGGTTACCAAAGATACACAAACCAAACGCTCCACTACGTCCTATAGTGAGCCAGATCGATTCACCAACTTATAAGCTGGCACAACACTTGGCAAAAGTACTGTCACCACTGAGAGGACATACCAGAGCACACACAAAGGATTCATACCATTTTGTTAGTGAGATAAAAGACCTACATCTCGCTGACAATGAAACTATGGTCAGTTTTGATGTTCAGTCACTATTCACATGCCTACCTATTGAAGACTGCATATCAATTGTAACTAGAAAGCTAGAATATAATAACATGCCTGCTGAATATGCAGTATTACTCAAACACTGCCTCACATCTGGCTATCTATTGTGGAAGGAGGAGTTCTACAAGCAAGTAGATGGTGTGGCGATGGGCTCACCTGTATCTCCCATAGTCGCCGACATATTCATGGAGGACTTCGAGGAGAAAGCCCTTCTTACTGCTCGTGTAAATCCAAGATTCTACAAGCGGTACGTAGACGACACTTTTACAATTTTACCATCTGACAAAGTAACTGCATTTTTAAACCACCTTAACTCTATACACTCTAAAATACAATTCACAATGGAGTTAGAGGCAAATAATTCTTTAGCTTTCTTAGATGTTTTAGTCATTCGAAATCCTAATAACACAATTGGTCACACTGTGTATAGAAAAAAGACCCATACCAACCGATATTTAAATGGTGAATCTCACCATCATCCTTCACAGTTAGCTACCGTGGGTAAATCTTTGTTTCAGAGAGCACGAGGGATCTGTGACAGAAAACATCTGGCCGCCGAACTTCAGCACGTCAAGCAAGTATTGCAAGACAACAAGCTTCGGGTCCCGTGCCTATGTCACAGTGACCTAGTGAAGCCGGCCACAGTCGAGCGTGTACCTGCTGTACTACCATATGTCAGAGGAGTCACAGACAAGGTCGGCTACATCTTGAAGCGAGCTTCCATTAAAACATACTACAAGCCGCCGAAGAAGATTAGTCAATTTTTACCATCCGTCAAATGTAATATCCCTCTACGAGATGCAGGAGTGTACAAGTTAGATTGTGAATGTGGTCTCTCTTACACAGGTCAAACAAAAAGATCCATAAAAACCCGCGTGAAAGAACATATAGCTGACGTGAAGCACCGACGCTCCGGGAAGTCTGCAGTCTGCGAACATGTTCAAGATCGTCCCCACCATTACATTCGATTTGATAAACCACAAATTCTCGCAAAAGAACACCGATTCCTACCAAGGATGATACGCGAGGCTATTGAAATTAAAAAACATCCAAATTTCAATAGAGAAGATGGATGGGTGCTGCCACCTGCTTGGGATCCTATAATTAACAAAATTAAACCCAAACCTAAGCATACCACTGCAAGACTTCATGATACTATAAGCTCGTTTTGCGTAAATCGGACCAAAAATTAATATTCAAAAACTGAAGGTAGCCGGACTAACTATGACATTGGGACGTCAAACATCTCAGTCCCTCCCGTGACCATGGTTGCTGTAAAGCACCCGAAACGCCGGGAATTAAAAATAAGTAAAAGTAGTGAAATAAACGCGATAAAATCCGTAAATTTAGTTTTATTCAATCAGAGTATAATTTTAAAATACTACAACTTTTATCGGATGAAAGTACATACAAAAAGGTCAAAACAGACCCCACAACTAACACGCTTAAAGCAACTAGCTATTTAATAAAGAAATACTCCGAAAAATTAAATCTCGACGTGAATTCGCTAATACCATCATGTACCAAACCACCGAGGTTGTATGGGTTACCAAAGATACACAAACCAAACGCTCCACTACGTCCTATAGTGAGCCAGATCGATTCACCAACTTATAAGCTGGCACAACACTTGGCAAAAGTACTGTCACCACTGAGAGGACATACCAGAGCACACACAAAGGATTCATACCATTTTGTTAGTGAGATAAAAGACCTACATCTCGCTGACAATGAAACTATGGTCAGTTTTGATGTTCAGTCACTATTCACATGCCTACCTATTGAAGACTGCATATCAATTGTAACTAGAAAGCTAGAATATTATAACATGCCTGCTGAATATGCAGTATTACTCAAACACTGCCTCACATCTGGCTATCTATTGTGGAAGGAGGAGTTCTACAAGCAAGTAGATGGTGTGGCGATGGGCTCACCTGTATCTCCCTTAGTCGCCGACATATTCATGGAGGACTTCGAGGAGAAAGCCCTTCTTACTGCTCGTGTAAATCCAAGATTCTACAAGCGGTACGTAGACGACACTTTTACAATTTTACCATCTGACAAAGTAACTGCATTTTTAAACCACCTTAACTCTATACACTCTAAAATACAATTCACAATGGAGTTAGAGGCAAATAATTCTTTAGCTTTCTTAGATGTTTTAGTCATTCGAAATCCTAATAACACAATTGGTCACACTGTGTATAGAAAAAAGACCCATACCAACCGATATTTAAATGGTGAATCTCACCATCATCCTTCACAGTTAGCTACCGTGGGTAAATCTTTGTTTCAGAGAGCACGAGGGATCTGTGACAGAAAACATCTGGCCGCCGAACTTCAGCACGTCAAGCAAGTATTGCAAGACAACAAGCTTCGGGTCCCGTGCCTATGTCACAGTGACCTAGTGAAGCCGGCCACAGTCGAGCGTGTACCTGCTGTACTACCATATGTCAGAGGAGTCACAGACAAGGTCGGCTACATCTTGAAGCGAGCTTCCATTAAAACATACTACAAGCCGCCGAAGAAGATTAGTCAATTTTTACCATCCGTCAAATGTAATATCCCTCTACGAGATGCAGGAGTGTACAAGTTAGATTGTGAATGTGGTCTCTCTTACACAGGTCAAACAAAAAGATCCATAAAAACCCGCGTGAAAGAACATATAGCTGACGTGAAGCACCGACGCTCCGGGAAGTCTGCAGTCTGCGAACATGTTCAAGATCGTCCCCACCATTACATTCGATTTGATAAACCACAAATTCTCGCAAAAGAACACCGATTCCTACCAAGGATGATACGCGAGGCTATTGAAATTAAAAAACATCCAAATTTCAATAGAGAAGATGGATGGGTGCTGCCACCTGCTTGGGATCCTATAATTAACAAAATTAAACCCAAACCTAAGCATACCACTGCAAGACTTCATGATACTATAAGCTCGTTTTGCGTAAATCGGACCAAAAATTAATATTCAAAAACTGAAGGTAGCCGGACTAACTATGACATTGGGACGTCAAACATCTCAGTCCCTCCCGTGACCATGGTTGCTGTAAAGCACCCGAAACGCCGGGAATTAAAAATAAGTAAAAGTAGTGAAATAAACGCGATAAAATCCGTAAATTTAGTTTTATTCAATGTGTAGTGTTCGCGTAAATTTAAGAAATCATTATAAGAGAAATTCCTTGATTTGCCTCAGTCTTTGTAAAATTCGACATTGCTGTAAGATCCATAATTTACATTATAGTATGCATATTTTTCACAGGTGTTCTATTGTACAACGAATACTAATAATAAACTTCCATTTTAATAAAATGGAATGTGTAACTTTTAGCTTCATTTTTATTTGTTTTATATTGTTATGCTACTTATGGTATTTGTTGTTTGATATTGTCTGTTGAAAGATGTTGGTAGTCCTTCACTCTTAGTCGTTCAAATTCTACATGGCTAATATGTTTATGCTGTAATTTTTTGCTGATTGGTAGTAGAGGAATTAATCTTTGCAATTAATAAACCCAAGCAGGTTAGAATTTTTATTAGAGCCGTCAGTTCACGTTTCGGGTGCTTTACAGCACCCATGGTCACGGGGTGGACTGTAACGTCGTGAACTGAAACGTCGGAAATTAAAAATAAGTAAAATCAGTTAAATAAACGCGATAGAATCCGTAAATTTAGTTTTATTCAATGTGTAGTTTTCGCGTAAATTTAAGAAATCATTTAGCATTTAAAAGTTTTACCTCAATGGCAATAGTTTTTACGATGTTACAATTTCTTTGCAATTAATAAACCCAAGCAGGTTAGAATTTTTATTAGAGCCGTCAGTTCACATTTCTCTTTGTACTATTGTTAAGTTGTCAATATATTTCAAGTACAATATAATCATTCATTGTATATATTGATTTTACAGGTGCTGTTGCTAAAACACGTTATACACAGGAAATTGCTTCAACATCAAGTTATGTGCAAGAGACAACTACTGCTCAAACATCCAGTAAGTTAAAATTGATTTTATTGTATAAATTAAATTGAGGATAATATATTGTAAATTAATTTTATTTAAAAAAAGTCCCACTGGGTTTTGTGCTGGTTCTGGTAAAGCTTTAATATCAAGTTGCTTTAATAGGGGGTTGTGGGGCGGGGAAGGGAAGTGGAAAGGGATAGATTCGCCCCCCACCTGTCCCCCCACCATGAGATGCATGGTATTTTTATATTAAATGTTAAAGATCAAAATTTTATAAAATAATTTATAAGAAAAATCACCTTAATATGTAGTCGGGGAGGGGGCGTGACCCCTCTTCACCGAAGCAATACCAAAGTTTAGTTGATGGAGCCCCCGTTATTTCTGGGTGGTTTATGAAAAAATAACCACAAATCTTTCTAACCAAACCTATCTGAGTTGGTGTGCCGCAAGTCCCGAGCTTGCTTTGCTCGTTCTTGTACCAAATAAAACACCAAAATGTTAACTTTAATAATTACTTTAATAAGTAAACATATTTTATCACTTTTGCCATTATATTTCATCATGTTTCGCCTGCACAAGTACTCCACTATTGCATTACTAAAATTTACAATATCTTAAAAACGGTTAAGTTTCGTGTATGGTGTTTCATGGTCGAAAAAGTCGGTAATGATGCAAAATACAACCCCCTAAATGATCTAAGTCTACTTAACCTGTAACCCTATCATATTGTATATTTCAATATTTATCTACTATGTTCCAAATTACGATTCAAAATGCAATCAACTTGCTACAATTAAATTTATTTTTACTAAACTATAGTACAAATTTTCTTGGTCTATATAAATATAATGTTTTGTCATTTTAATTTCAGGCTTGAAGGTGACTAAGCCCAAAAGGACTCAAATTAGTACAAGAATTACAATGTTAAAAAAGAAACTTAAAAGCTTGAATAAAGCAAATGAGAAATAAGAAAGTATGAAGAAAGAACAAAAAGACTGAAGAAGAAAATGAATCTATTAGAAAATACTACTTTCTTGAAAGCATTTAAAAGTTGAATAAAACTAAATTTACGGATTCTATCGCGTTTATTTAACTGATTTTATTTATTTTTAATTCCCGACGTTTCGGGTGCTTTACAGCACCAATGGTCACGGGGTGGACTGTAACGTCGTGAACTGAAACGTCGGGAATTAAAAATAAGTAAAATCAGTTAAATAAACGCGATAGAATCCGTAAATTTAGTTTTATTCAATGTGTAGTGTTCGCGTAAATTTAAGAAATCATTTAGCATTTAAAAGTTTTACCTCAATGGCAATAGTTTTTACGATGTTACAATTTCGAGAATGTGGTAAACACAAAAGGGACAGACAATTCACACCTGATGAAAAGGTGATGGTATTACATTTTTTTAACATGGGCCAAGAGCTTACATGATGCTGCAAAAAATATTTGTTCTGCCATCACCTTTAACCTTAAGCAGGATGGTATCTAAGGCCAATATTAAGCCTGGTACAAATGAAAACATATTTTACCAGCTTAAGAAGCAAGCATCTATCTAAAATGAAAGCCAATGATAAATTGTGTACACTGGTTTTTGATGAAATGGCCTTAACACCACATATTGGTTATGACAGGAAAAATGACAGGATTACTGGTTTACATAATGGTTTCTTATATTTACGCGAACACTACGCATTGAAATTATACTAGTTTTTACGGATTTTATCGCGTATATTTAACTATAAATACCTGACGTTCCGGTGCTGTAAAGCGCTCGAAATGTCGGGTATTTATAGTTAAATATACGCGATAAAATCCGTAAAAGCTAGTATTATTTCAATTACTGGTTTAGTTGACAATGGTGATGTAGTGAGGACTGAACTTAGAATAGAGGTATTCTAAAAACTATAAACAGCCGATATCATATTCATTTTGTGCTTGCAGTACAAAAGAGGCTGAATTAGCCTTAATGATTAAAATAAATATAAGAAAATTGAAGGGGTCTGGCTTTAAAATCCTTGCTACTGTATGTGACCAGGGAACATCAAATGTTAGTGCCAAGTGGAATATAGTAGATAAATATTGAAATATATATACAGGGTAACCCTGTATATATATTTCAATATAAATTCAATATAATTCAATATAAATTATATTGGTTAAGTCGACTTAGATCCTTTAGGGGGTTGTAATTTGCATCATTACCGACTATTACGACTATGAAACACCATACATCAAACCTAACCGTTTTCAAGATATTGGACATTTAAGTTTTTTTTTATAAAAATTGTCAACTTTTTGTCAATTGTACTATTTTTTTGTAATTTGTGCATCTTATTTTATTTTTCTTATAACTTTTGTGTAGTAGATAAGTTGCTTTATTATTTAAAATACCAAGATAAACTAAATAAACTAAATTTTATGTTATTTTATTTCGATTAATTTACTTTGTATACTGTCATTACTGCCTACTTATAATTACTGTTGGATTTATTAATTTAAAATTGTTACTTTGATGTGAATATATTGATTGATCGACATTTATTTATTTATTTCTGAAATTGTGTAGATTGCTTAATTCTTAATTTTTTTACTGTTTATGGGTGTAAATTACCTGAATAAAGATGATTATTATTTTTAAATTGAGTTTTCTTTTATATGATTTACCTTTGATTACATAATTCTGCAACTAACTAGTTTTGTGCCTATATGCACAAAACTAGTTAGTTGCAGAATTATGTGATCTTGTAAAATTAATTAAAAATAATCAGTACACCAGGGATGGGGCCGTACTATATATAGAATATATTTATAGATAGATATATCGTCCGTTTAGTTCGACAACTCCACTATAGATGTCACTGTACCACGGAATCGACTATCAACTCTATTCCAGGTATATATAATGTACTCTGTGGTCCCCCCCGTGACCATGGGCGCTGTAAAGCACCCGAAACGTCGGGATAATAATAAAAATAAATTAAAAGTAATTAAACGCGATAAAATCCGTAAATAATAGTTTTATTCAATATGTTTTTATATATATTAAGATTAAGTTATATATATAGCTGATGATATGATGATATGAACCAATATTATTTAATTTTAAACCCGCAATTACTGAAAAAATGATTGTATTGTACCGTATTTTGTTTTATATCTAATAAAACGAGAACATTTTCGCACTGGGGTAACATCGGGCACGACCAAGTAAGATCGATTGATTGCCTACTGAGGCATAGTGAGATTATAGTATGAATATGTAGCGGATAATCGGATGAACTGAGCCAAATGTGAATTTTGACCCTCTTTAATATTTTGAGAATCAATACAAATTTAAGAGGTGAAAATAATTGATGTGCTTCTGCAGATAAATGTTCTCGAGTGGCAGGTACGTACTGGCGAGCTCAGTTTTCAGCACACAGATGGATTCCGGTGGCTCAGGACCGCCGATCAGTCGATCGATTACAGCCTACAAAAGTCCACTGCTGCATAGGCATCCTCAATAAATCTCCTATTAGGAGCTATTGCGCTATAGTTCCGACGCTAGACAGACGGGTTGGTAACACACATTACTACATATACTACCTGGTAAAAGCTACGGAAAGTTGATGAATGCAGGCAGCTCAGCACCGTGTTCTGTGGCATTCCTTGGGTACCTTGGGGACTTGTGGACAGTCGTAATTATAACAACAATAACAAAAACACTCACACATTTCACCTAGAGGGGTAGGCAGTGACGACGGACAAAAATATTTTTTTGTTAATTTAACACAATTATCTGATTAAATATTTTTAAAAATAGGTTTTTACTACGTAATATAGAACATAAAAACTTTAACTTTGTTAAAACTGTTTCAAACTAGCTTTCAATTTCATGAAGTACTTGACGCTGACAGACACCATTGATGTTTGTTTATTTAGAAAAACGCTACCTATATAAGCTGCAACTTACCAGCTATTTGCACAGAATTAAATATTCAGTTACTGCATTATGGAAAGTACGTCTAAACTTCGGGAATTTTCTCGAGTGCTAGGTGAGCTAAGTTTTAGCAGTGAGTGCATTTATTAATATTGCAACAGTTACACAATAAAAAGATATAGCTCAAAAGTTTGCGAGTTGTGGCAGTGTAAGAGTATAGTTTACCTAATTTCTACTGTTCCGTCCTATAGATTTATCTTATAAGCCATAATATATTTAACATAACGTGAACAGTCAGTCTCCTTCAATATAAGTGCGACTTAAAATGTTTGCAGACCAAATATTGATCACGGCGCTAAGTCTCAATATGTTATAGAGTGTACTCTGCAAGTTGTTCTTCTCTTAGATTTTCTCCTGTATCGTGGTGACATACATAATCTGCACGAGAACAAACATCAAGATCAGGAACGTTTATTTGTAGGCTTTACAAACACTTGTATGAATAGAGTGTACTCTGCAAATTGTTCTTCTCTTAGATTTTCTCCTGTATCATGGTGTCATACATAATTTGCACAAGAACAAACATCAAGATCCGGAACGGTTATTTGTAGGCTTTAAAAACACTTGTGTGAGTAGAGTGTACTCTGCAAGTTGTTCTTCTCTTAGATTTTCTCCTGTATCATGGTGGCATACATAATTTGCACAAGAACAAACATCAAGATCCGGAACGGTTATTTGTAGGCTTTACAAACACTTGTGTGGCCGACAAATAACTGTTAGCCACTGACCTCTATATATGTACTGGCTATAAACCGTGACATAATGAGGCGATTTGATTTGCGCCATTTTGACGCCAGAAGAAAAAGTGAACGTCCTCGGAACTAATAATAGAGTTAAGACCATGTGACAAAATATATTGATAAAAATTCTATACCATACCTACACCTAATTAAATAATGGACGTTACGGGTATAATGACATGCACATACAAAAAGTAAAACAATTTACTGACAAAAAATAAAACAAAACAAATAAGAAAATCGAATAAAAATTTACACCAAAAATTTTCGTAAAAATATACCAACACTGGCATTCCCAAAATCGTATCCATACTATACAGCCTGCTCTCTAAGATGGCGGATTTCATGTGAATAACTTTACGACCCATGTCTGTCCACGACCGCCAGGTGGGCGCGAGATTTCAGCAATTTGTTATTTTCAGTTCTATGAAATATTTAATCGAAACTATACAATTGTAATTATTTTTATGTTTGTAAATAAGTATGTTAACGATATTAAAACAATGTTTACCATTCACAATTGTACTTTTAATTTAAAACAATTGAATTTAATACGAACATAGAAATGGCAAGCTATGTTTGATGAAATGGAACAATTTATGTGCAAATCGTCATCTAATATGTTTTAAATTAATAGAAAAGTATTTATGACTTACCCATTCATGTTTAACTTTTATATTAACTTCCGAAATCACTTTCAACAATTAATACTTTGCACGTAAACACACGACACCGCGTCACAGAACGAGCAACTGAACGGAATATAATATTACTATTTCACAGCTTCTATGGTTCATTTATGAAGCGTGTGTGATATTAATTGCCGTCTTTGTTTAATTATCTGCATGTTGTACTTGACGTTTCGTTCGGGAAACACTTTGAAGTCGGTTTTTACTTCTTGTAAAAATATGTGTTTATTTTGATAAAACAATTTTGCCACCTGTTTTTATACTGTATATTCAAAGAAGTTTATTTGTCTTTTTATTAAAATTTTGCTGTAAAGAACAAAATTTTCTTCATTCCATTTTGGCTCCTCGCTACTAAAAATATCATCTATTGAAATTTTGAATGGCGCTTTTTCAAGAGGCGAGGGTGTAGCTAGCCTTTTTCAGGCGCACTCTCATTCCTTAATTACATTTTTGAAAGTTATTTAGTTGTCGCAGATCCCTTGCTAGTCGTTAAAATGAAGTGTTGGAGAGAAAAATTATTTTCACAACTACTACTATTATTATAATATTATAACACCCCATTTCGCTACTTCACAAACTTTTTACTACAGATTATTACAGATTATGCTTGGAGTTTCTGTCAGTGACAGAATTTGAAATGAGGATATCCGTAATTGAACCAGAGTAACCGAAACAGAGCAACGGATCAGCAAGATAAATTGGCAAAAATTATAAAATCCTATCAATCATCCAATACTGGACATAGGCCTTCTGTAGAATGCCTCACAGTCGGGTCGGTAACCGCAGTTTTTCACTATTTTGTGCTGTTAGCAGAACAGTTTTGCTGCCCATCATTTTTCACGCCGTGTAGTGGAGACATCAGACAAACCGTTACAACCCGTGGGTATAAAATCAATGCCATGCCATTTATTTTTAAACTTTATTATAACTTTAACGGTCTTAACTAACCCCACTAGACAAACCACAAAAGGAACTCCTGTAGATGTTTCTATTTCTCTTTTCTTTTAAAATAAGGATTAGTATCTCAAGACTAATCTTCGGACAAATTAATAAAAGAACTTAACCCGAGCAGTCCAGTCCTCATAAGCATCTGTTTTAAAAGCACATTTTTAGCAAGTTTAAAAGAACAGCAGATCATTTAAAAATTTAAATTAAGTTCAAAAATAAAGTAATTTGACGAACGAAACTTCACTTTTTATTTCGAAGAAATAAATATATTTCAATTTATTTCCTATCGTTCCATACAACGACACTGGTTCACTATTTGAAACTTTAAAGAACATAAATAAAACCGTCGAAGTAGCCGTAGCTATTCCACGATCGAATAAAATTCAACGCGCACTGGACCGTGAAGTGGGTACGGAAAATGCATTCAGTAGCGCGACGTGCTCTGCGTCTATGATTAAATCCGCTTCTAATAATGGAGGTTCGGAAACCAATAATGGTTATGGAATAAGAATGTGTAAGTACACTAAAGGAATTAAAGAGACTTAATATATATATACATATACATATATATATATATATATATATATATATATATATATATATATATATATGTATATATATATATATATATATATATGTATATATATATATATATATATATATATATATATATATATATGTATATATATATATATATATATATATATATATATATATATATATATATATATATATATATATATATATATATATATATATATATATGTAACAATGCGTAATTTAAACAAACATCATAAACAAATGTGCAAATGGGCCCAAGTCAACAAACGACGTTTAGGGTTGTCGCCTTCGCTGATAAAATAGGAGATCTGCGTGTTTGCCAAGTTACGAATCTAAAGGGATTTAAAGAAATAAAGAAATAAAAACGCGAATAATTTATTTCGATTAATTAACCTAAGAAAATTTTAAGTCATTCAACAAAAAGTGTAATTAATTTTAAATATTTTTTAAGATTGGTACACGGTGGACATATTGAAGAAAACCTAATTAAAGTAAATTAAGCGTTACAGATAGGTTCTTGGAACTGAAACTAAATAAATGTATTGAAACTAAATAATTTAAACTCTGTAGTGCCATGTTGCAGTCATATTATATTAACTGTAGCACAAATGGGTCGGCTCGACCAGGGAAGGACCACGCTCTCATAGAATAACAGCATAAAATAACAAATTAATGCTGTTGTGTTTCGTATGGTGAAACTCGGAGACCATTTTACTGGATAAGAGACATTCCATCTTATTCCTCATTGGTGACAAAGTATTTGCGTATTGTTAACTTCATCGAGGATAGATGTAAATGTCTATGGGTCACAGCATTCACTTACCTATCCATACCCATCTACTTAAATGACCTTCAAATTTTTGGTTTGGGTTAACGGTGAACTGTTTTCTGTTTTTAATTTAAATCATAATTATTTTTTTACAGAATGAGGACGACAAAAGGGCTTCTTTTGCTGGTTAATCCGACTCATTCGTGTTACAAACATAATATAGCTACAGCGTGGTTTTACCAAGTAATAATATATAAGAATCAAATGTCATCAAACTTTATGGCGCATTAAGTTTCAAGTACTGTACTTGAAACCAACTGCACCAGTAACTTGGTAACACTTGTTTACCGATTTGTCGATAAATTGCAGTTTTCACTTTTTTATTTTATTTTGTGTACGCCTTATGATCTATCTAGTTCGGTGGCAAAGTTTTTGACGAGTGAGTTTGTGATTAATTTTTTATCAAGAATTAACGTAACATAAACACTCACGCCTGTCACCCAGAGGGGTAAGCAGAGACTACAGACTTCCATTTAGCACGATCCTGACATACCTCTTCCACATCCATATACCTACGCATACATGCTCGCCGGTTAAGGGTACTCTTAATTTGGTCCATTTTTAGTATATCGCCAATTTGGTCGACAAACTTCCGCCTACGACGTCCCTTTCCGATTCTTCCATTCACTTCTGCAACATATATTTGCTTTGTCAGTCTTTCCGCATTCATTCTTTCTACATGACCAAACCGTAAAAAATCTGACTGCGAAAAATCTGGAAACAGAAAAAATAAACCTTATGTGACTTCCACAGATAAGGCGGATCTAACGACACTTTATAAGTAAAAATCTATCAAGCAGTGTAGGTTACAGAGCGTGGCTGATATGGACAAACACACACACCACATCCATCACAGCCTATAAAAGTCCACTGCTGAATATAGGCCTACACCATAGATTGCCTCATATGTAGGATTTTGCCACAGTTGCCACGTTTGGCCGGCGGGTTGGTAACCGTAAATTTTTATAATTTTATGTTATTTCAACAAGATGTTGCTGCCTATCTCCTGTATCAATTTCTCTCCGGCGCCTCTTACGACCACCTCGGGTCGATATGGAGTAACGGCTATCCTTACATCTCCACTACACTTTAATATAACATACGATACAAGAAATCGAAAAATATCGCCTTCTTTTTGAAGCAGTCGAATAATAAAGGCAATTTATAGACCTTAAAGTTATTAGAAAATAAAGAATGCAAAAGATTTTTGTGGGTCTAATAGTATTAGGGCCTAGACTTCTCGCGCGTTCAAGGAAAATAATCCAGCGTGTTCAAAATGCCTGTGCCCGCTTCTGTTATAAAATTCCTCCACGTGCCCATGTAACACCTTATATTAAAAACGCAAGATGATTAAAATGGATTACCGTCGGCAACTACATTTCGCCACTTTATTTTTTGGCAGTAGCAAAACGAGAACTCCCTCCTATCTTTATAATAAGTTACAATGGGCACCAAACAATGCTACAATTTCGACAAGAGCTTCGGCGTACAGGTTGCTCATACCCATACATCATTCTGCCGCGTTCCGAGGGAGCTTCAGATATGCCGCAACTAAGTGATGGAATAACCTTCCACCGCCTCTTCGAAACCTACAATCAGTGTGTAGTTTTCGTACAAAATACAAAGCTATACTATTAAACGAACAGCTACGATCGTAGATTATCAATTTAAAATTTAATGTTTTTATGCTTTAGCGTGTATATCTATGTATGTTGCAGTGCGTATAAATGTCTTTTTTTTCCTTCATACGTCACGGGTGTACAATCTAATTACACTATTTTCTTTCCATTGCGCGCGTATTGTTAGCGCAGGTTCTGTGATAAAACGTGCTTAATGGATGCGGTAGCATGTTATGTTGAACATATCTCTCGGGTTGCGATTGTGTATAAGTGTTTTTATATGAAATTTAAATTATTTTTATATCCTCGGTTCCAGTTATGCAATGAAATTAACATTCATAAACATCCGGTATAGCACTACAAAGATAAGGCAGCTGTGGCCCGAAAGTAAATATAAAAAGAATATTAAAAACCTACCAATTGTGTATATACTTGTATTATTAATCCAATTATGTATATATTATATGTGCCCGTATATATATAGAAAATATGTGCCCATGTGTGTATGTGTGTGTGTGTGTGTTATCCGTATGTATATATTTATGTATGTATGTATATGTATATATATTATATGTGTGTATATCTATATAATGTAATTAAGGTAGCCACTGAAAATCAGGGCTAGGATGACACATCTTAGCATTTCCTGAGTGGCAGTCCTATTTGGACCATTTCCTTTTTTTTAAATTTATGTTTTTTTAAGTTAGCTGTTCACTTTCTTTTAAGTTTGTGTAAGTGTATAATTAAGCCTGCTTATAAGAATACCTAATTATAATGTATGTTTTGAGTATTTATTGCTAATTTTTTAAGAAATGGCCAAATACGTATCTCTTTCTTTCTTCTTTCTATTTCAGTTACGGTGATTCGAAAGTGACTCGTAATTGCTTTGCTTTCTTTTTGCTTGCTTTATACCTTTACGTTACATTTTCCTCACTCTAGGATCGTCTCCTGTATTATGCATATTTTGCCTCTTACGTTTGTATATTTATTAAAATGTGTGTATCAAATAATAGTTCTCTCATTCCGTAAGAATAAAACAATATTATCTTATAAAAACTTTTAGTGTATACTCGTATATATTTTAATAAGTATTTATGAATCCCAGCGGCACAACACACAAGAGAGTGCTTAATAATATCAAAACCTCAAAATAACAGCTTTATTATGGTTATTCTTATTTTTCATCAGTCGAAAATTATGAATATTATATAAAAAATATTATTATTTATAGAACCCCGTAAACCGTAATAGTTTTCTAGTTTAAGCTCAGTTACGGTATCTTATCCCAATCAGAGCGAAAAATTTGACTGTAACCCGATTTGTTATATTTGAGTCAGGACGTAATGTATTTTCTCTGACATAGTTTACAAAACTAAATTCAATTTGATTATATTTCATAGAATAAGAGTTAAGTAGTACACAGTCCACCTGACCGAATGTGGATGCTGTAACCCATAGACATCTACATCTATCCTCGATTATGAAACACAATGCAGATGTGTTATCACCCTTAATCACTAAGATGGAATGCCTCGTTTACAGTAAGAGGGGTCTCCGGTTTTCTACACACACCATACGAAACAAGGCAGCATTAAGGTGCTATTTTACGCTGTTATTCTGTGAGAGTGTGGTCTTTCCGAGGTTGATCCAACCTATTCGTGCTGCAGCTATAAAAAAGCTGCAGCATGGCGATATTCTGCCGCGAAATGTATTTCATATATAGTGTTAAATAAAAATTAAGTCGTATGTTATATCATCAGCATTACAGCCCTTCACAAGTCGACTGCTGCATATAGGCCTCCCCCAAGTAACGCCACTAAGCACGGTCCTGAGCCACCTGCATCCATCGACTTCCTGCATGTCTTACCAGGTCATCACTCTATCTAGTGGGAGGTCACCCTACACAACGCCTACCGGTACGAGGCTGCCACTCGAGAACCTTTCTTCCCCATCGGTTATCAGTTCTTCGAGCTATGTGGCCGGCCCATTGCCACTTCAGCTTACTAATCCGTTGGGCTATGTCGGTCACTCTGGTTTTACTGTGGATATCCTAATTTCTGAGTCTATCACGCAGAGAAACTACGAGCATAGCCCTCTCCATAGCACGCTGAGCGACCTTGAGCGTCCGCATACGGCCAGCAGTGAAGGACCACGTCTCAGATCCGTAAGTCATCACTGGCAACACGCACTGGTTATACACTTTAGTTTTCAGAGATTGAGGTATACCTGACGAGAAGATGTGTCGTAATTTCCCGAACGCTGCCCAGCCGAGTTGAATCCGTCGATTGACCTCTCGGTCGAAGTTGAACTTACCTAGTCGGACTATTTGTCCCAGGTAAATTTATTCGTCAACAACTTCGAGCATAGTGCTCCCAACAACTACCGGCATAGGTGTGACATGGACATTAAACATGATCTTTGTTTTGTCCATGTTCATCTTAAGACCTATCCGTTGGGAGACACCATTGAGGTCATTGAGCATAGTGCCAAGGTCCTCCAGCGATTCTGCCATAAGGACTATATCGTCGGCAAATCGAATGTGAGTGATGTACTACTGTGTTATATCACAGTACATTAATCTATAATTTATCTGCGATCCAAGTGATTACACATATAATTAGCGCATTCATTAAAATCATTAGGAAAATTAATAAGTCGTAATTTTTTATGACACTCCTTATTATATACATCAACTGGTTCAGGATTCCTCTCACTCCATACAATTTTGTTTATTAATAAATTAGTCACGTTCCGAATTTTCGGCTCAATTGTATTTAATTTTATTTCCATAATTAAAGGAAAATGATTAGACCACATGACGTAGTATTATACATAAACGTTTACTGCCAGCCACTGCCTTGACCCATTAGCCTCGCTTACGAATGTATAATATTTAACCCTCAGTTAACCTGGTGCCTAAATATACTTTAATTTATCTGGTGGAGTCCGAGGGACTTCAATTCAAGAAATTGTTGATAAATTTAAAGTGAAACGACATTTTATGTTCAAAATCATTTATTTAACTAAAAAACATTACCTTCTCTTTCTTTTATATAAAACTTTGGTATTAATTATCATTTGAACATTTTAGCATTCGAAAAATAAACTACCCTTGAAATTAAATTAACAAAAATTTGCTTCAACTTCTAGCTGCTATAACAATTTGAATATAAGGAATATTAATTTTTTTACTTAGAAAATACTTAAACAATCTAATCAACTTATGAAAATAGACTAAAAAAGAATACTATTTCATATAAAAATAAAAAACGTGCAACACTTAATCTTTAGCTGTCGCAACACAATGAGTGCAAATCTTCTTCGTACATGCCAAACATACTGGCTTCATACAGGTATGGCACAAAAATGAAGTCTTTCTTTTCAGGCGTTTAGGACATATATGGCAGTATTTTCTTTGGTTTCTAGGCAATTTGTCATCTAAAACTTGTTGTTCTTCTACAAGAGGTACCTTTGTGATGTCAGATATCAACTCGCGTAGCTGACGAGGAAGTCTTTCGTTGTATTGCCGTGATTTCAAATTCATGTCATTTAGTTGCTCAGCCAATCCTTTTATGTAATTTAGACGTGTCATTTTGCTGATACCTGCTTGGCTTTTGTGAATTACATAGCTGTTCCACGCACTCATGTCCAATATGCGGAACAAAACTGCCATTGGCCAACGTCGCATACGTCGACTGCATGAATATACAAAGCATTTTGGTCCACCGAATCTACGCCACTTTTTGTGTCAGTATAATATTCAATAATTTCAGGCTTTAGAGTTTCTGGATTAATTTTAGAATCGTGATGCATCGTAGAGTACAATATTACTGCTTTGCTTTTTTTAGGCACAAAACTGACTAAAGTGCAATCTTTCGTAAATCCAAACAGTGAACTATTCAGCTCTTTGTTCTTCGCAGGTAAAAACTCTTTTGGAATGACAGCTTTGTTTTTTTTTTCAAAGTACCTACTGTAGTCAATCCTTTATTTTTAAGTTCTTGTGAAAGAAAATTTGACCATTTGAATCGATTTTTTCCGTAATAATATTTAGCGCTCTCACCTGAGGTCAACACATCTTCATCATCTGAGTCAACTGAACACTCTGAGTCCGAGTCGTGATCAGAAGGTATGCAGTCATCTTCAGAGTCGGATAATAGTTCTTCAGGTATCACAGCTCGAGATGGTTCAAGTGATTGAGATTCATCGTCGGTACAATCTTCGTCATTTAGCCAGTCGAGTAGAATAGATTCAGCATTTGGTTGATCTACGCTAACTACTTGTCTATTCGAAGCCATTTTTCCAGTCTAAAACGAAAAAAAATCAAAAAAACAAAAATATTAATAAGTGATATTGAAAAAAAAGTTACACAAATGCCCTGATGGAGTCCGGCGGACTCTACTAGCTTAAAAACTCACCGATGGATGAAGCGCAGACGCACGTCCTCTCACCCCAGCGCGTCGCACGCTACTGTATGAAGGTACTGTGACGCACAAGCCTTTGAGTGCCAAAACAAAGAAATCAAAACACTTTGAAAATCGCGTGGAGTCCCTGGGACCTAACAGATCAATTAAGGGTTAAATACATTACATAAAACTGTTAGTTCCTTATGAGCTCAGCAGGATGAGCATTACAGTTGCCAAGTATATAAATTGATTGAATATTGTCACTGCTTACAATAGTATTACTGAAACTGAGACAGTTCGTAAATTCTGTTAGGTTGTCCAATTTATCAGTTGGCATGTCGACAATAAACAGTAGGAATTATATTTGACACAAATGTAGAAACTTTTATCGCTTATACTCGCGGATTACCGCATTTCACGACCGAGACATTTAAAAAAGACATCCCTGTTCTATAATAGAGCTACTCCTCCATATGGCCGTCGTGTCTATTGCTGAAGTACCAGTATTCAAAGCGGTATCAATAGTGCTGAGAAACGAAATATCTTCACGCTGCAGCCATGTTTCCTGTAATGCAATTATATGAGAACATTTATATAATTGTCTTTTTTTAATTGTCAGCTAACAAACTCAATATGTATACTATCCATACTTATATATGTTTATTTGGGTAATTTACAGTATCAATACATTTGCAAGATTCCGTTTATGTTAAAATACACAAAGCGTCGATATATAACGCCCTTTGGCCATAGTTTGTCGCATAAAACATCGATAATTTCTGCACTGGTACAAAAAAAATTTGTATGCATTGTAATTCCTTTCAATTTTAAACATAGTTCTTTATATTTAAACATTTACCTGTGTTTATATCCGGATGTAATTTATTTTTATCAAATTCCGTAGTTTCTTTGCGTACTTTAGTGATGAATATCGGTACCTTCGTTTCTGCGGCTTTAAAACTTTTCTCATTTTCACTGCAAATACCTTTTGTAATGAACGAATGAACGCAATAACCTAAATCCATTAGTGGAAATATAAGGATCTCCCTGAAAACGTACCGGAATAAAGTTAACGTGTGTCGCAGCTAGAGTATTCCGCGTGCTTCTTCAGTACATTGCTTCGACTAGGCACCAAGTCAACTCAAATTTAGACATTAAAAGTGAGCTTAATATAGTGGCATATACATATTATTATCCCAAATAATGATAGGTATATGCGTCATTAATAATTAAAACTATGACGGCTCCATGGTGCAGTCTCTTAGCAATTAGTTACAGCCCTAAATGTGGTGGATTCGAATCTCGCACGGAACAAGCATTTGTACGGCCTACAAATAATTGTTCCAGGTCAGATGTATGTCCTTGTGAAATGTATGTTTGTAAATTTCTAGTATGGAGATAGCTTTTCTACTTTGTGTAGGCAGAAAACTTTTAAAAAATATGCCAAGATGTACCCGCTTACTATCAGACAGACCATGTACTCTTTATTCGAATAAGAAAACGTTCTTAATTACGGAAATATTGCTCTTCTTCGTATAATAAAATAAAAGACCGTATCAAATATTTTGAAGTGTACTCGTATTATAGGAGCAATATCTTTCTGTTATCCGTGGTTGTTATATAATTGCTACTAAAATCATGTAAATAATAATTATGTTATTATCTTTTCCTTTTATATATTATTTTTCGTAATTACTAATATAAAATTGATTATGTCATTGTATTGTTATAGATAATTTTCTCAGTTTATTTTTAATTTAGAATTTGAGAGATTTGCAAAGAATATTATAGTAGTTATTAGTATGATTTGATTGATTTGTTAGAAAGTTTTAATTTTTCCACAGAACTTGTTATTATGTTAAAATTTTAACTATTTGCGCATTATTAATTGCGTTTAATTGCTCGATGTATATTATGTGGTCAAATATAAAACAAAGGGATATAAACTCGCTACGATGTGTTTTAAATTTAGAAATTTATTTCATATTATGACTCTAAAGAAAAAAGACAAGTTTAGATTGCCTTTACACAAAATACCGTAAAATTACAAAATTACTGAATATTACATAGTTCCTGTGAAGTTGTTTTACGATAAATGCAGTGTGAAAATTTGGTCAAGTCAATGACAGTTTTAAAGATATTACGATTACTATTCACTTCACAGTTCACTCTTCTCTGGCAGATCGTAACATCCTCTTAGTAGTCTATGGCAACAGCTGCAATAAATTAATTAATTTTCGATTTCTAGCTATTTCCAATTAATGGTGTCTTGTGTCGAATTTATAACGTTGTATCGCAAATATGTGTATTATCTATATCTCTCAAAGTTTTAATAACCAAATAAATAAAAACGACAGCTACGTCTTGATGGACGCAATGTAAGCTATGTGCGCCTCCTACAAAATATATACTTTAAACTTATAACAATAATATTCAGCCGTTACTAGTCTAATTTTTATTTTCTGAATGAGCTTATTGTAATGCCATAATTTATTATAACTACTTGCATAAATTGAAGTAGATATATAAGAGCTGGGTGCGATAAAAAGAGCTATGTGCTGTAAAAAGAGCTATGTGCTGTAAAAAGAGCTATGTGCTGTAAAAAGAGCTATGTGCTCTAAAAAGAGCTATGTGTTGTAAAAAGAGCTATGTGCTGTAAAAAGAGCTATGTGCAATAGAAAGTTAGAAAGTGCTATGTGCATTAAACTAAGCTACGTGCATGAAACAAAACTGTGTGTTAAGTACAGCTATGTGCAACTTTTTTTGCATTTGCGGAACCATACTAAAATTATGTGCAGTCTACATACGCCTCATATGTCACAAAAGTTATTTTAGTAATTTTTTTTTTTTTATAGAAGAGGGGGCAAACGAGCATGCGGCTCACCTGATGTTAAGTGACTACCGCCGCCCATGATCAACCGCAACACCAGGAGAATTGCGGGTGCGTTGCCGGCCCTTTAGAAAAGAGTAAGCTCTTTTCTTGAAGGTCCCCAGGTCGTATCGGTCCGGAAAAATCGCCGGTGGTAAACTATTCCACAGAGAGGTTGTACGTGGAAGAAAACTCCTTGTGAAACGTACAGTGGTGGACCGCCAAGCATCCAGATGGTGTGGATGGTATCGGGACGTTTGCCGTGTAGTGCATTCACGAAATTTGGCGGCTGGGATTAATCCGAACAATTCCTCAGAGCACTCCCCGTGATAGATGCGATAAAATATGCAAAGAGATGCAACATCTCTTCGCAGCGTCAGTGAATCGAGCCGATCGGAAAGCACTCGGTCGTCGACGATTCAAGCCGCTCTGCGCTGGATGCGGTCAAGTGGAAGGAGCTGGTACTGGGGAGCCCCAGCCCAGAGATGGGAACAGATTTCCATGTGCGGCCGAACCTGCGCCTTGTAAAGTTGCAGGCGGTGTGCCGGCATGAAATACTGTCCCGCTCTGCTGAGCACGCCAAGCTTTTTAGAGGCCAATTTGGCCTTCCCTTCCAAGTGACCACGAAACTGCACGTCACTCGATATGTCGACGCCGAGGATTCCGATACTGGCTGAGGCAACAAGGGGAGTGCCTTGAAACTGAGGGGATACGACAAAGGGGTTCTTTTTAGCGGTTAACGCGCAAACTTGTGTCTTCTGGGGGTTAAACTGGACTAGATTTAGTCGTCCCCAATCCGAGACTCTGTTCAGCAAAGACTCGACTTCAGACACAAGTTTGTCCCGCCATTCGGAGACGTTTTCCCGAGAAATATTGGCTCGGCCGGTGTAAAGAGCATCACCAGTGCTGTCATCCGCATAGCAATGAATGTTACGGGTATGCAACATATCATTGATATGCAGAAGAAACAGCGTTGGCGATAGCACGCAGCCCTGTGGAACACCAGCATTAATAGGCTTGCAATCGGAGCTTGCACCGTCTACAACGACCTTGATGCTCCGATCTGCAAGAAAGCTGGTGATCCAATCGCATAATTTCTCGGGAAGCCCATAGGAAGGGAGCTTCGAAAGAAGCGCTTTGTGCCAAACCCGATCGAAGGCCTTCGCAATGTCCAAACTAACGGCCAATGCCTCCCCCTTGAACTCTACTGCCTCCGCCCATCTGTGAGTGAGGTAGACCAGAAGATCACCAGCTGACCGACCACGGCGAAAACCGTATTGGCGGTCACTAATCAGCTGGTGATCCTCAAGATACCTCATGAGCTGGCAGTTTACAGTGGACTCCATTGTTTTGGAGAACAAGGAGGTGATGGCGATTGGCCGGTAGTTGGACGGGTCTGAGCGGTCGCCTTTTTTAGGGATCGGGTGGACGAAAACCGTCTTCCATGATTTTGGGACTACGCCTAGGGAGGAGGAGTACCGGAAAAGACGCGTTAAACCGGTGCCAACTCTGGAGCACACGTCCGCACAATTGGGGGGATTCCGTCAGGCCCACTCGACTTGTGGATGTCCAGGGAGAGGAGTGCTTTGCGAACCGAGCGCTGTGTGAACTGCACTTCCGGCATGGAGCACTCACACCGCGGGATAGTCGGCGGCGTACTCCCCCCGTCATCGAGAGTCGAGTTAGACGCAAAGAAAGAGCCTAGAAGATCGGCTTTCTCCTTTGCAGTATGGGCCAGTGAGTCGTCCTCCCTGTGCAGAGATGGAAGAGATGGCTGACAGAAATTCCCCTGGACAGCCTTGGCGAGAGACCAGAATGCACGGGTTCCAGAAGGAAGGCGAACTAGTTTCTCGCCAATTCCTCCTATGTGCTCTGATTTTGCCTTGGCAATGACTCTTTTGAAGGACCTAGAGGCGGAATTATACTTCTTTTTTAGAGCGCTGGTGTTTACATCCCGGGACGCTGATGCATCAACCCAGGCTTGGTAGCACTCCTGCTTATAGCATGATGCTATTTTACAGGAGCGACCAAACCATGGCTGAGATTTGCCTCCAATGGGCACCACAGAGGAAGGAATAAAAAGTTCCATACCCTGAAGTACCACATCAGTAACAGAATCCGCAACAACGTTGGGATCATCCGGCGAGAAGCAAACCTGCCCCCAAGGGTAGGATGCAAAGAAAGACCGCATCCCATCCCAATCGGCTGACCTATAGTGCCAAACACGGCGGCAGCCTGCAGAATGCAACCGCGATTTCAGCGTGAGTGGCACAACACTCCGGACCAGACAATGGTCCGAGGAGCCTAAAGGGGCGTCGACGGAAATCTGATATCCGTCCGGGTGAGAGGTCAGCAGAAGGTCCAACAGGGAAGGTGCATGATCCTCCACATCTGGAATCCGCGTAGGCGAAGTAACCAGTTGTGTCAGACCATATGCCAAGGCAAAATCATGAACAGATCTCCCCGCATGATCGGTTAAACGTGAACCAAGCCATTCGGCGTGATGGGCGTTAAAGTCGCCGAGGATCACGATCTCTGCGGAGGGGATCTGCTGTAGCAACGAATCTGCAGCCATTTGGACGTGGTCGAAGAGTCGGTCTGTTTCGGCATTACCGCTATGGGACCTATAGAGGCACCCATAGACGCGCGGATGGTCGTCGCTGTCTACGCGTAGCCAAAGGATGGACAGGTCCGAACCTTCAAGTCTGCCGAGGCGTCGAGAACAGATGTCCTCTCTGACGTAAACGCAAACTCCAGCCCGAGGCACAAAGGAGTGTTCCAGTTTGTACCCCGGGTAGGAGAGATACGAGACATCAGCCGGAGAGGACACCTGCGTCTCGGTCAGAAAGAGCAGAGCCGGCCTCGCCGTCTCGAGATGGTAGTGGACGGCGTTTAGGTTAGAGTGAAGTCCCCTGATATTGCAGAAATTCACGGACAGCGTGGCAGGGGTCGCCTTGGTTTTGTTGCTCCGTTTGCCCCGAGCAGTTGTAGTCTTGAGCGGAATTTTGCCCCCCCCCCCAGAATACGCGGGGCAGCCTGAGCACCCACGCTCAGAAGTGGAGAAACATGGTCGTGGATGCTCAGCGAGGGATTCTCCAGGGGTGCTGGTACCCTCCTGGGGTAGTCTATCATTATTTAATTCCGCTACCATGTTGATGGGGGGGGGGGGGGTTTGGGCCTCCGGCCACCTGAACGTAAAATCTGAAAATCTGCTGAACGTAATAAATATGTCCATCTTTGCTAAGTCTGAGATCTCTAAAGAAGCTCCTAAAATACCCAGTTATCAACAGAAAATCTTGCAAGAGCTGAATTCAATATGCTATGTTTACCTGGCTGTGTGCTCTTGTCACTACAAAACATTAATATACTGAATTTTTACAGACAAGAGTGCCTATGGAACAATTAAGATTGGTACACACTTTTGCCCATTACAGATAGAGCGGCATCCGCGATTGACACCACAAGATAGTTGACCAGCTGCAGGAGCCACTACATGGCCGAGCAAAGGAAGCTTTGGTAAGAGACCTTCAACATCAAATGCTGCTAAATAAGATAACCTCATACTCTTTGAAGATTGCCGTGGGGCACGGCTCAAATCAGAACGGCCGAATGTTATCAGTGGTTGTTATATAATTGCTACTAAAATCATTTAAATAATAATTACGTAATTATCTTTTTCTTTTATATATTATTTTTCATAATTACAAATATAAAATAGATCATGTCATTTTATTGTCATAGATAATTTCCTCAGTTTATTTTTAATTTAGAATTTGAGAGATTTGCAAAGAATATTATATAAGGAATTTCATTTCCTAATCGTTTGTAAAATTGACTTATAAGTAACATTTATAACAGTTTATTACTTATTTTCATATTATAAAAGTATTTGAATTGTATAATTATTACACATTTGAACTGCTAGTAATATATAAGTCAATGGTTGCTAGGTTCAGTTTGATAGGTAGTAGGGATAGGCTATCACCATTGTGTGGTATTATTTAAACGATTGCAGTAATGATCGAGTGGCTTTTTCGTGCTGAAACTATAGTAAAGCAGACCGCAAGTGATCAGACGTATTATTTATTCCTTTCTGCGACTCCTATAATATTTCAAAATTACTTAGTAGTATGGAACATAACACAAAATTAATATACCTGAAAACGGAATTCGTCATTCAATGGCGCTCTAATTAATTGCTGTGGAAGTGAGAGATCTCATTATGTGAACGAAATTAATTCCGACATTTGTGTATATATTGCAAGCAAAAAGAGACTCCGAGTTAATAATATATTTCTATTACGCTTCCGCACCATTTATCTCCTACTCAGCGTTACAGGAAAACATCGAGACATCATGACATGTAACGTCCGCCAACACGCACTGGGAAAGCACGGTGGGGTACTTTTTAGAAAAAAAAAGATGAGAAAAGAAAGAGAAACCATTTCTTTGCCCTTAAAACCTTTAAGTAATGAGAGGAGGCCTGTGTCTAGGTTACTTTTCTTTATTTTTTATAACACTTCTAAGTGATCATTTTAGGTCAGGAAGTACAAAAACAAAATTATTACAGTTACAGTCATCGTCAGTCTTTTCATTGCACTGTCCCAGAGCTCCGGCCATCGGCCAGCTGGCATTCATTAAAATTCGTTTATTCGTTAAATTTTTATTTTTATTTTGAATGTTATTTCAAAAATAAATGAATTCGATGAAAAAGTTACGCACATAGAGTTAGCAGTAAATATTACGTACTGGACTAACACTACTACGAATGTAATAAATTAAGATATTTGAAGTGATGTGGTAGCGTACCACCGACCCTCCTTGAAATTTGCAGTCTGTGAACATGTTCAATATCATCCCCGCCATTACATTAGATTTAATCACAATTTTTTGCAAAAAAAGTACCGATTCCTAACAAGTATGATTTGCGAGGCTTTTGAAATAATAAACACTTAAATTTCAATTGAGAATATGGATTGCTGCTACCATGAATATTGTACTCGAAACGACTGAAAATAAAAAATCAAAATTAAACGCGATAAAATCCACGATAAGAAATTATCAAGCGTAATAGATTTTTATTTCCATTTCCTCCAATGGATTTCATTACAATCGACGCTAAAATTCTAAGAAGAACTGAAGCCTTCTGACAGAAAACTGCTTTAGACCTGGCAGGAGGGCTGGTTAGGGTTTGACGTGGAAGACTATTAATTTTATTTATTTATTTATTTGCTTTTCAAGGGAAACATACAATACAATAAAAATACGTTATAAAAACATATAAAAGTAATCCTAAAACTTAAAAGTAATACAATACATACCACCTATTTTTTGAATGTGCGAGCGGCTATGCAGGTCTAGGGAAAGACCAGTATCACTGCGACCTAAAAGATATTTTGTGATCGCTGCTATGGCTATAGTTCACTGCTAAGCCCTATGTCTTCAATGAATAGAAGGGATTTCCTAGCTGTGAGCACTTTCACTTCTTCTGGGCGGAGTACATGGTTTCCCAGATGAGTGTTACGTTTGTGCATTAAGGGTAGGCAATAAATTAGGATGTGCGTTTCTTTCGTTATGGAACAGAACTGACACATCCATGAGTTGCTAAGTCCCAGGATAGACCGTGCGTGCGTGCGTGCGTGCGAGCGAGCGAGCGTGCGTGCGTGCGTGCGTGCGTGTGTGCGTGTGACTTGCTTGCGTGCGTGCGTGCGTGCGTGCGTGCGTGCGTGCGTGCGTGCGTGCGTGCGTGCTTGCGTGCGTGCGTGCGTGCGTGCGTGCGTACTTGCGTGCGTGCGTGCGTGCGTGTGAGCGTGCGTGCATGCGTGCGTGCGTGCGTACGTGCGAGCGTGCTTGCGTGCGTGTGTGCGTGCGTTCGTACGTTCGTGCGTGCGTGCGTGCAAGCGAGCTAGCGTGCGTGCGTGCGTGCGTGCGTGCGTGCGCGCGCGCGCGCGCGTGTGTGTGCATTTGAAATGTATGAGAGTCCCTACAACATTAAAGTTAAAATATACGTGGTAGAGCCATGCTGCAGTTATATTAGAAGTATAGTTATAGCACAAATGGGTCGGCTCGACCGGGGAAGAACTGCACTGTCACAGAATACCAGCGTAAAGTATCTTAATACTGCTGTGTTTCGTATGGTGTGTGTAGAGAACCGGAGACCCTTTTTACTGGAAACGAGGCATTCTATCTTAGTCCTCACGGGTGACAACGCATCTGCATTTTGATTCATAATCGAGGATAGATGTAGATGTCTATGGGCCGTAGCAACCACTTACCATCAGGTGGACTGTGTGCTCGTTTGTCACCCTATCCTATAAAAAAATCTATTGTTGATTGAGATTTTTACATTTTTTAACGATCATATGAGTCGTGCACTTCTGGATTTTCCAAACTTTTTTTATTGACGTTCGACATAAAATTATCGAAAAAATTGAAGTAAAAGTAATAAGGTTATTTATGAAAATTTGTGTGTATTTAAAATACTTTGAAAAATGACGTAGAGCGTTTATGGCGTGTACAATTGGATTTATCCACAGTTTTTTTAAATAATTAAGGCAAAATGTACACAACAATAATAGTAAATAAATTGAATTGAATTGAATTGCCAATGGGCGGTTTCTGCTCTTAAGGCGGAGGACGGCAATGTGGTGCAATATGGTGTTTCAATTACCACCATTTCGATGGTCTAGTAGTCGTAAACGAAACTAATAACTGTACTGGTTTCGAATCCCAGCTAAGGCCTAACCAATTATTGGCATTCAATAGTGGCAATTTTAGCATTCCGGAGTCAGGATGTAGGCTGACTTTCAATCCCCTTGCTCGGAAAGCATGTAGAGACATGGTCTTGCGCCTAATCTCTCTCCGGCCTTGTCGGAACGTCGTCCAATCGGTCTATAAGGATGAGGGAATAAAGAGTGCATTTGCGCTTGCAGGTACTTTTCTTCAGTATTGTCCTAATGTGCTGTGCACATTATAAGTCTCGGATGAGAGTGGCCGACACGACTGAAATTTGGTGTGCAAGACATCATTAGAAAGCACTTGAAATTTTAAATCTATTACTACTTTGTTTCAAATTTTATCAAAATGTGTTTGTACATATTAAATTTATGTATTAGTAACTATTATTATTTATTTAATACAATAACATAATCTCGCCTTAAGCCATAATTTAGGAACTTGTCGACATCATTACATTTTCTTTTAAAGGTAGACGTAACGGATATTGTACATGTCATACCCTAGTCAGCTGTAATTAAAAAGATATGAGAGAAATAAGCAACTGCTTTAATACAAAACTTCGATTACCAAAATAGGCATTGATTGGCGCATTGCGAAATTATTATTAATAGAATAAAGCTAAAATTATTTCATGACTTCACTTTTCGAACTTTAATTTTTTAGTTGGACCATTTTGAGAAGACGAAGGAATATCACAAGCTGAAGGTTGTTATTTTAAAAAGTTATATTAAAAATCGTGTCTTAAGATAACTGACAGAAAAATAAAATTGAAGATGGGGAGCAGCATACTCTTAAGTATTATAGAATTTATTTTATAGAGTAGGGTGACAAACGAGCACAAACCAACTGATGGTAAGTGGATGTTGTATTCGTAGACATCTACATTTAAAAATCAAAATGCAGATGCGTCGTCATTCTTGAGAACTAAGATGGAATGCCTCAGCACACAAAGAACATCAGCGTTTGAAACCTATTGTTACGAGCTTAGGGTTCGTGGCAATAAAAACTGCCGATTTAATTACCAAAATTGACTCTATAATTACGGAATACCAATTAAAACTTAAAACACACTAATAATTAATGTTATGGAGAAGGCTAAGGGTCTGGTAACTCACCGGTTTTCGCCTTCCACTGCCTCACGCTGCTGGGGCTCGGCGAGATGGCTGGCTGATTAGGTGACTCGAAGGGATATAACCCTGTCTCTCCGAATAGAATATTCCACAGGTCACTGGCACAGTATCTTCGGGAATTGTTTAGTACTCGTTGTAATTTAAAAGGGACACACACAATAATTGTTCGAAGGAGCAACGTTCACATGCTTCGGCGTACGGCGCGCAAGCGACTCAGCCGTTCGGCCAATCAGACGCAAGCAAGCTTCTAGCGTTAAAAGGGATTGTTACCACACCAAGAATTCCATAAATCCCTATTTATTTAGTAATTGTTGCCACTCGAAAATTTATAAGAAAATAACTATATGTACAAATAAATATTAATTTAAAAAATATGGTTCCAGTACGGAACATGCCGCTCACCTTAAAAGACGTGAGGCTTTTAACAAGTCTAAACACAAAGTAAAAGTATTGAAAGGAAAACATCGTTAAACTAACTGAATAAATAAACTATGAAACTAGAGAAGTTAAATATGGAGCTATGAGTTAACATAAATTATGAACTAGGTTGGACATTCGTAATTCACTTTATTCCATTGGAAGAGGGCAAATTTTTACGACCGGACGCTTAACAAATTTGTTTCCTATTTATAGAGTTACTACGCGAGTAACACTATCAGTGCCCGGATGTAATGCGTGAACTCGAGCGAGTCTCCATTGTAAGGGAGGGAGATTATCTTCTCGCAGCACAACAATGCTACCTTCACGAATGGGAGTACCCCGATCCGAAAACCATTTGTTTAATTGTTGAATTTCATGAAGGTACTCATGACTCCAGCGCTTCCAAAAGTGTTGAACATTCTGTTGTGTCCAGCGCCACCTAGTAAGCCTACTGGCATTCGTATCGGTTGGATAAATATCCGGGATAGCAGTAAGAGGTCCACCTATTAAGAAATGAGAAGGTGTTAAAGGCAGAGGGTCGATAGGATCTGCACTTAACACACAAAGTGGGCGTGAATTTAACACTGCCTCGATCTGACACAACAATGTATGCATTTCATCATAAGTCAGGGTATTCGTACCTATTACACGGTAAAAGTGATGTTTAAAGCTTTTAACCCCTACTTCAAACAAGCCGCCGAAATGTGACGCATATGGGGGTTGGAAATGCCATGCAATGCCTTGTTGTAAGGTTTTGTTATGAAGCTGACTCTGAACTGCGTCATCCCGTAAAAATTGATATAAACCCTTAAGATAGTTGTCGCAGCCGGTAAAATTTTTGCCGCAGTCTGAGTAAATGTCGGTACAAAGGCCTCTGCGAGACGTGAAACGTCGTAACGCTGCCAGAAATGCTTCTGTAGACAATTCGGATACTATTTCTAGATGAATCGCTTTAACACTCATACATACAAACACTGCGACATAACATTTAACCACCTTCGCGTTTCGCACCTTATTAGCGCGCACGTAAAATGGACCAGCAAAGTCTACCGCTGTTTTAAGAAACGGACGTTCCAGCTTCAATCTCACCGCCGGCAACGGGGCCATGCGTGGTTGGGGATGCACAGGACGCGCACGAAAACAACGAACACACCGATGCAGACGTTGTCTAATAACGTCGCGACTTGAAATAATCCACTATTTCTGTACAAGTTGATACTGAATAAATTGCGGACCTGCATGTAAGTGAGTTATATGGGCGTCGTCAATTAATAGGAAAGTTAAGGGATGTTTTTTGGGTAATATTATTTGGTGTTTGGATTCAAATGGCAGAAGCGATTTATGTAGCCGTCCACCTACACGTAAGATTTGATCTTCATCGATAAATGGATTTAATTTTCTAAGTTGGTTAGAAGGAACCTTCCCTTGTGAAATATAATTAATCTCGTCATGAAAACTGTAATGTTGAACCTGGCGAATAAGTCTTTCAAGACAGAATCTATATTCAGAAACAGTGATATGGGGCGGATATGTATATTTTGGTTTTAATTTGTTCACTCTATGTTTTAATATATTATAAAAACGAAATACAAACGCTGTAACACTAATAAGTTTCCTTAATGAAGAAAATTTAGGTATGATTTCGACGTCAAGAAGTTGTGCCATTGCTACGCGAGCTATCGCTACAGGTAGATTACGTTTTTCGTTGTTCGTTTTAAAAATCACTCCTTGAACAGGCCACTGGGACTCTGTCTGAGAAAGCCAGGGTGGACCGAAAAACCACACGGTATTATTTTTAGTGAATACTAATGGTAACATTCCGCGTGATGGTGCATCTGCCGGGTTGTCAGCAGAGGGCACATGTCTCCACTGTGCAGCAGGAATTATAGACAAAATCTCGCTTGTCCTATTCGAAATAAACGTCTTCCACTCGTAAGGTGGTGAGCGAAGCCACGCCAAAACGACGGAAGAATCACACCAGGCATATATATCTTCGTCCTTTATGTGATCATATGCTCGTTTCACCTTGACTATAAGATGGGCTAATAATAAAGCTGCCATAAGCTCTAAGCGAGGGATGGACAAACAAGGTGAAATGGGTGCAACTCGTGATTTCGCCAGTAACAAATATGATTTGATTATACCGTTTTCTATATGACGGACATATACACATGCAGCGTAGGCCTTTCGTAGGGAGAAGCGTAGGGAGAAGAGCAAATCCCAAACGTCACGGTACGAAGACGATATTCACGTAATAAATTATGTGGTGAAGTGCGCCACAGAATGCGCTGGTAGTCCCTATCAGACTCTTGAACTAAAATGTTCCGATACATTTGTTTTATATCGGCTGTAAGCGCGATACAATGTGTACGAAATTTTAAAACAACGTCAATAATATCCTTATGCATCTTAGGACCTGTTAAAAGAATATCGTTGAGGGAAATGCCGTTTGAACTTTTACATCCAGCATCAAAGACTACGCGAGTCCTTGTCGTCTCACTAGCTTCTTTAACCACGCAATGGTGGGGAATGTAATAGGTCGTCCCATTCTTGGGAGGACTATCAACCAGCTCCATGTGGTTGAGATCCATATACTCTTGAAGGCACGAGTGATACTCGCCCTTAAGGGACGGGTTTCGCTCTAATCGAGCTTCAAGTTTTAAAAATCTAGAATGCGCAATATCCCGCGACTCACCAAGAGGTGGTGCATCGGGTTTAATCGGCAGAGCAACCACGTAACGACCTGTTTCGTCACGAGTATGTGTGTGTGTAAATATAGACTCACATAAACTTTCCTCAGGAGTGAAGGTTTTCTCTTCCTTCTGTAAAGATTCTAACTCCCAGAACCTACGGAGGTCAATGTCATCGGAGAATGAGCTAAAACAGACCCGGATGGGAGGTGAGGTATTCGATTTGAATTCGAGGTTGCCCAACAATAAATAACCAAAGATACTATTCATAGCTATCGGTGAGCCGGGCTCCCCCTTAATTACGTTACTTAATAACACATGGGATAGTATATCCGCACCTAGCAGCATTTCAACGGGCTGCGGTAAATGAAAATTAGGATCAGCCAGTTTTAAATTATTTATATGTGACCAACCCGTATACGGTAAGGGCACGCTAGGCGTGCGCGAAATAAGTTTTGGCAAAATTAATGCTTCAACCGGAATTGAAGGTTGATCCATTCCTGTGGCACTTATGCACACTGTAACTACACCCCTAGGGTAAACTGGCTTATTTTCCCCAATACCTAATACAGGTATACGGGCACTTCGCCGTTTTAAACCTAACTGATTTGTACACGATTCAGTTATAAATGAAGCCTGGCTACCCGTGTCGATTATACATCGGATCGTAGACCGCTTTTGTTTGTTTATGTAAACATCGACGAGCGCCGTAGATAAGAGTACAGTTTTAGCACACATCGAGTGCGCATTGGACAGCGCGCGCGCATCAGAATACCCTCGTCTCGTCAGAATACGTCATTGCTACCCGAGTATCATCTGATTCTCGCTCGACTACGTGATCCGCGGGAGAGAGTGAAGTAGAACTACTATCCTCTACAATTACCGGTAACGCTTGCGATTCAAAATGAATCAAACGACGCCTATGACACGCACGACAAACATAAATGGACTTGCAATTTTTAACATCGTGCCCCAAATTCAGGCAATTAAAACAAACATTTTTACCCTTGAGAAAGGTGTACCTATCTCTAGGAGACAAGTTTAAAAATTCAGGACATTTAGTCAACGAATGTTGAGCTTCACATTTCATGCAATGCTTAACCTTATTTCCTTGCCCGCACGTGCAAGAATCGTTTGAACAGTTCGTCGAATTCACCTTGGTCGCGAGTACTCGACGTGTCTTGCTGTCGCCGCCGTTCTCGCGCATTCTCGTAGTATTCGATGACGCATAAGTTTTTCTTAACTGCCCACATTCGGAAAACTCACAAGCCGAAACTTATCGCTCAATGAATTTTATGAGATTGTCTACTTGTGGAATATCTGATGGCTTACTTAAAGATAATTCAAAATGTTTCCGAATGCTAATTGGTATTTTACGTAATAAAATACTGAACAATAAAAAATTCCATTCCACTACAGGAAACCCCATAGCTTCTAATGCCCTTATATTTTCTTGGTAGATATTCAGAAGATTACGTAACGAAATAATCGACTTTTCCGAACAACATTCAATATCCAATATACGATCAATATGTTTAGACGCAATTGAACGCTTATTGTCGTAACGTGTGATTAAAGTGAGCCATGCCATTTGATAATTGTTGTCGGAGACAGGAATCGACTTAATTAGATTGTATGGTTCATTTTTCAAGGTCAACAATAAGTACCAAAATTTTTCTGCATTCGTGTAAGCATCATTGTTGTGTACCAACGCACTCAATAAATCAAAATACGATCGCCAATCGGTTGAATCGCCGGAAAATGACGATAATGGCAAAGTGGGTAACTTGTTAAGCGTACATATTTGAGGTTGATGAAATTCTCTAATAGTACTTTCATGAATCATGCGACTTGTGCGCCTATTCTCCTCTTCTAAACCTTTTATCTTATTTACATGGGAAATAATTGCATAGTAATAGTTGTTAAACTGTTTACGAATGGCTAACTGTTCCTCTTTGTCAAAATTCTTTTGTTTCAAATAAGATTTTTCTATCTTTGATTGAATTTTACTAAATTTACGTTGTTGGGAAACGATATCTTTTGAACGCGCAAGAAATTCATCTCTGTTAGAATCTACAATTTCTAAAGTATTCTTTACCTCCTCTAAAACGATATCGCGTTCGAAAATGTCGTGGGAATGCAACGATGATTCCGCCATGTTGTATTGTAAACAGGTAACGAAATGAAATATGAAATTAATGTAATTAACGAGTGACAACAAACCCGAACAATAAAGAAAAATGCGGCTCGAATGATCAAAAAATATTATGTTATGGAGAAGGCTAAGGGTCTGGTAACTCACCGGTTTTCGCCTTCCACTGCCTCACGCTGCTGGGGCTCGGCGAGATGGCTGGCTGATTAGGTGACTCGAAGGGATATAACCCTGTCTCTCCGAATAGAATATTCCACAGGTCACTGGCAAAGTATCTTCGGGAATTGTTTAGTACTCGTTGTAATTTAAAAGGGACACACACAATAATTGTTCGAAGGAGCAACGTTCACATGCTTCGGCGTACGGCGCGCAAGCGACTCAGCCGTTCGGCCAATCAGACGCAAGCAAGCTTCTAGCGTTAAAAGGGATTGTTACCAGACCAAGAATTCCATAAATCCCTATTAATTTAGTAATTGTTGCCACTAGAAAATTTATAAGAAAATAACTATATGTACAAATAAATATTAATTTAAAAAATATGGTTCCAGTACGGAACAATTAATCACACTTTACACTTTAATTCACTTTAGTTCGCTCTGAAGTCTTCGCTCGTATTGCCAATTTAATACTCACCCGTTCGCGGCCCTTAACGGCTTTGTATAGGGCTCCTTCTACTGAAACATCTAGAATATTCAAGCACGTAGCGGTCCCGATCGACAAGGTGTAGAAAGTTCTAATGTGGGATTTTCTAAAAAGATTAGTATCGAATCTACAAGATGGCGCTAGTTCCATGTACCAGGCATTAATTATGGCGCGAAACACTATTACGCTGGTATACTGTGAGAGTTTGTTCCTTTTCCGGTCAAGCCGACCCATTTCTGCTACCGACTAATATAGCTGAGGCGTGGATCCGCCACGTATAAAACTGCTAACAACTTAAAATAATATAAACTGCGTTTAACAAGCGTGCCAGCTATCACAAAATCAGCCCATGAGACAATTTATGAGTAAGGCCTATATTCAGCAGTGGACTTTTATAGGCTGTAGTGGATGGATGGATTAAAAATCATCCCCTCTTTTTCCACTCATATGGATGAATTTAATCTTCAAATTCAAGGAGGCTGCCCTTAAGTTGAAGCCGTTAGCATAAATAATATGTCATGTAGATACGAAAAAATTCTGCTAATTATTTTTCTTCACTTGAAATTTGCCGAAAAATTAGTCATAAATTATTAAATTGACAAGGCCTATATTATTTCTTTTTGTTGTAGAACGAATGGATCGGCTAGACCGGGTAAGGACCACGCTCTCACAGAATTACAGCGTAAAATAGTAGCTCAATGCTCCTAGGTTTCGTATGATGAGTGTAGAGAACCCGTTTTACTGGAATCGAGGCATTCCATCTTAGTCCTCACGGGTGACAACACATCTGAATTTTGATTCATAATCGAGTTTAAATGTAGATGTCTATGGGCCACAGTATCCACTTACCATCAGGTGGAGTGTGTGCTCGTTTGTCATCCTTATCCTATAAAAATATATCTCGAAGAACCGACCATTAAATTGGTTCTCGAGCGGCAACTTTGTTACTCGTAAGCGAAGTGTAGGGTGGCCCCTCCCTAGATGGGGTGTCGACCTGATAAGATTCGCAGGAAGTCGATAAATGCAGGTTGTTTCGAGCCGTGTTTTATGAAATTTGATTTGATGTGAGATCCATGCAATACCAAGTCGGTTAATTTATTCAGTTCCTACTTAAGGGTCCTTCCGTTTTAGATTATTACGTAATTAGCTAACCTAACAACATTTTATAGTGACCATATCAATTTTAAAATTCTTTTATGTTTTAAATACGTAGATTGACTTGGCAATCGCATTAAGCAATCTAATTTAATATAATACGTATTACTTGTGAGATACATTGTGGTTTCATGCGATGGCCAAGTCCAATAAAGATTATATATTAAAAACATAAAAGACTTTTAACATTGATATGGTCACTAAAAATGTTGTTAGATTAGCTAATTACGTAATAACCTAAAACAGAAGGACCCTTAAGTAGGAACTGAATAAATTAACGGACTTGGTATTACATGGATCTCACAACTTTTTACAGTAGAAGAACTGAGTTGCGAGACTTGTTTTTTTTACAGGTTATGTTTTTAATGGTATTGTAATTTCTTATTATATGCAGATGACCTAAAAATTTATCGAACTATACATAATTCTAATGATCACCTCGAGTTCCAGGAGGACCTGAATAGATTTAACAATTACTGTAGCATTAACAAACTACAACTAAGTCTCGATAAATGAAAAGTTATTACATTTACTAAAAAACGAGCGAGGAGTACACATAATTATTCCATAGGCGGCCACAATCTTACCAGAGTGCAAACTATTCGCGATCTTGGAGTCATATTGGATACTAAGTTAACACTTGATGCACATGTTGATAACATATGTAGTAGGGCTTATAAAATGTATGGTTTTGTACTCCGAGCCAGTAATGACTTCGTACGTCCTAATACATATTTACATATTTATAAGACCTTAATACGTTCACAATTAGAATATGCTGTTTGTATTTGGGATCCTTTGTATATAAAATACTCAGATAGCTTAGAAAGAGTGCAAAAGAAATTTCTACGTTGTTTTCGCTATAAATGTTGTCATAACTATCAGTCATACCACCAACTATTGCAGAGATATAAACTCTTAGACTTGAAGTCTAGGAGAATACAAATGCAAGCCATGCTTTTGAATGACATTTGCCATAATAGGTACGACTGCTCTGATATTGTCAATAATATTAACTATAGAGTGCCTACTAGATCGTACATGCCAGCTTGTCGTTCGAAACACCTATTTGCCACACGAACATCACGCTGCACATTCGTCGTATACTAAAGTCTTATAACCGCAACTTCAGTCATATGACTGAAGTTTATATATATTTTTGTAAATAGTGTAAGCGTTTACAGAAACTTAGTAATTAAGGAACTGCATGACACTGTATACTACATACAACAGTGAAAAATGTACATATGAATGAAACTCTCAACCTGTAAAAACTATTCGTTCATAATGCTCGTGGTAAATGGTGTGGATGTCACAATTGTCAATAATGTATAGGTTAACACTATTATAACCATTTGTTATTGTGATGTTGTTTGTTTACCCACTAAATTGAAAAAAAAAACTCTTTCTTCCAGAAGCGACCCCACAGGAACTCGACCTGGTCGAGCCCCGACAGTTCGACATAAAATGAGATTGACTTCATTATTACGACCAGACGCCAATTGTTCAGTGCTGTCTCAGTGATCGCTGGCTGAAAGCTGGCAGCGATCACCGAATGGTTAGAGGCACACTGAACCTACACGTTAAGTTGAAGAGGTCTCGTCTAATGAAGTCAACGCTCTGTCCCCCTCGTGCTTTAATCCAGAATCCCGAAACCTTTAAGCTCGAGTTACGTAACCACTTTCAGTGCCTAGAAGATTGCAATGCAGTGGATGATGTAAATGACTAGCTCGTGGAAACTGTCCATGCGGTCAGAGCTAAGTTCTGCAAGACCCGCCGCAGAAGAACACAAAAACTCTCCGATCACACCCTTAATCTCATGGCTGTTAGACGGGAGATGAGGCTGCAGTCATCAACAGATTTGACAGCATACAAGCAACTGAACAGAGAGATCTCCAAATGCAGGTGGCGACTTACGCAACTTTAATACTGATCTTATTAAAGAAGCGATCGAGCGGAACCAGGGCTCCAAAGTCTTTGCCAGAGATCTGTCTGCCAGTAAGAGCCAACTGTCAAAGCTGAAGACCGAATGTAGCAGCATCGTTTCCGGGACACCTGAGATTTTGAGTGAGATTGAGAGGTTCTATGGGCAACTGTACACATCATCGTTGGAGACACACGCAAGTGTGAGTAACGATCCAAGAGCAAGTCTTATTCGACACTATTCCGATGATATCCCGGACGTCAGTCTGAGCGAGATTCGAATGGCTCTCCAGCACCTTAAAAACGTAGGGCCCCAGGCGTGGATGGAATTACAGCGGAGCTTCTGAAAGCGGGTGGAGCACCGGTACTTGAAGTCCTTCAGAAGCTCTTCAATTTCGTCCTCCATGGTGGCACTACTTCGGAGGCGTGGAGCCGAATTGCGGTGGTCTTGTTCTTTAAGAAAGGCGACAACGCTCTCTTGAAGAACTACAGACCGATTTCCTTTCTGAGCCGCGTCTACATGCTACGTTTTAGAGAGTCATTAGGAATCGTCTCGCACGCAGACTCGACGACTTCCAGCCTACCGAACAAGCCGGTTTTCGAAAAGTCTTCAGTACCATAGACCACATACATATCCTGCGGCAGATTTTAGAGAAGACTGAAGAGAACAATCTGCCGCTTTACCTGGCGTATGTGGACTATGAGAAAGCCTTTGATTCTGTTGAAATTTGGGCAGTGCTATAGTCTCTTCAGCGGTGCCAAGTTGACTGTTGGTATATCGAAGTACTGAAGTGTTTGTACAGTAGGGCTACGATGGCTATCCGAGTACAAAACCAGAGTTCGAGACCTATCAAACTGCAGAGAGGTGTAAGACAGTGCGACGTTATATCCCCCAAACTCTTCATCGCTGCGTTGGAAGACATTTTCAAGCTACTAGACTGGAAAGGATACGGTATTAACATCAATGGCGAGTACATCACTCAACTTCGATTTGCGGACGATATAGTCCTTATGGCAGAATCGCTGGAGGACCTTAGCAGAATGCTCAATGACCTTAATGGTGTCTCCCAACGGATAGGTCTTAAGATGAATATGGACAAGACATGGAGTACATACGACGAGTAAAACAGTATATTATACTGAACGAAATTAAAGATGAATTGCAAGTACCTCTCTTAATAACTGTGGTTGGTGAGGCAACGTATTCTCTAATGTGTGATTTGTGCTCGCCGGTACATCCCGAATCAAAGACTTTCGAGGATTTGGTGCAATTGTTGACCGAACACTTCGAACCTCAGCGGTCGGAAATCGCCGAACGACACGCATTTCGGTTGTTCAGATAACAACCAAGCGAGTCGCTTACGGAGTACCTACATAATTTAAAACATCTCACAACCACGTGCAACTTCGGAATGGCACTGGAGGGGAATCTACGAGATTAATTCGTATCCGGCCTAGCTAGTAAAGCGATGCGATCGCGTATATTTGCCGAAAAAAATATTAAATACTGGGAGGTATTCGAGCTGGCTCTGGCACTTGAGGCTGCAGAAAAGCACGCGGAGGTGAGCGCCGCCACAACAGCAATGGCGTCTACCTCGGCCTCTGGCTTGGGCGGCGAGGTGAGCGAGGACTTGCACTGGGCGAGCGCGCAGCGAGCAGGTGCACGCGGCGACGGTGGCGACGGCGTGGCGGGGTGTCGGTTTGCGCAATATAATTGTGATCAGTGCGGCCAACGAGCCCACCGTAAAGGAATGTGTAAAAAGGTGTTTAGAGAAGTGCGTAGTGGGTTACGTACCGGAGTTCAATCGTGTGGACGACAAATGGCTGCTTTAAATGGCTGCATTTAAAGCACTTAATGGAAGTGTGAAAGCATATCGTGGTAATTAATAAAATCAAAATATTTTAAACTTAATAAACTAATAGAGATTTCCGCATATTTTCCTAAGTAATAACGATGTGAAAAATTGCCTCCACTCATTTATGGGAGGATCTTAGGACAAGGTAATGTCCACCGCACTGATACAATGCATGTTGACGGATTGGATATTGCGTCCCATAGATTTCTACATATACCCCTGTCAACGCTGAATACTAAAATAGAATGCCATGTTTCCAGTTAAAGGGATTATTAAGGAAGGAAGGGAGCATTAAACCGCTATTTTCCGCAGGTATTCTTTGAGAGCGTGTTCCTACCCGGTAAAACTGTTTATGTTTCTGTCCGTGAGTGCTTTTTACCTGAGAAGAGATTGGGAGGAAAAGTCCTCTACCTGAGGAGGAGAAGCCAGGCGGTAGCCGGCGCTGGTGAGGCCATAGATGTGTACGAAACCGTTCCACCAGCACTGCTAATATGGTACGAAGGTGGAACAACTTGGAGTTTTAGTCGGTGCGGGTCCGACATAGCTCGTGATTGCCTTCGAGCGGCGGGTATGCGTAGGCATTTCCCCATGTAGAATAAAAAAAGGTGACCATAGGCTGTACAATAATTAAAATGCAGATGCGTTGTCACTCTTGAGGTGTACTTTGGTACCAATATATTGTAGTCTTAATTATAAAAATATGTAATTGGAATTAAGTCAGTCGTAATATAGCAGTCGTGAAGCTTACATGTAACCTCTAGAATTTATTAGAAGAATGCGTATGCGTTTGTCGGGAAGGCGTGTTCACGAAAATGTGTTAGTCCTGTCCACTTCTCTAAACACCTTTTTACACATTACTTTACGGTGGGCTCATTGGCCGCACTGATCACAATTATATTGCGCAAACCGACACTGATCTAACCGTAGCTGCATGCCGCAGCGTCAGCAGGCCGCCACGCCGTCGCCACCGTCGCCGCGTGCGCCTGCTCGCTGCGCGCTCGCCCAGTGCAAGTCCTCGCTCACCTCGCCGCCCAAGCCAGAGGCCGAGGTAGACGCCATTGCTGTTGTGGCGGCGCTCACCTCCGCGTGCTTTTCTGCAGCCTCAAGTGCCAGAGCCAGCTCGAATACCTCCCAGTATTTAATATTTTTTTCGGCAAATATACGCGATCGCATCGCTTTACTAGCTAGGTCGGATACGAATTAATCTCGTAGATTCCCCTCCAGTGCCATTCCGAAGTTGCACGTGGTTGTGAGATGTTTTAAATTATGTAGGTACTCCGTAAGCGACTCGCTTGGTTGTTATCTGAACAACCGAAATACGTGTCGTTCGGCGATTTCCGACCGCTGAGGTTCGAAGTGTTCGGTCAACAATTGCACCAAATCCTCGAAAGTCTTTGATTCGGGATATACCGGCGAGCACAAATCACACATTAGAGAATACGTTGTCTCACCAACCACATTTATTAAGAGAGGTTCTTGCAATTCATCTTTAATTTCGTTCAGTATAATATACTGTTTTACTCGTCGTATGTACTCCATGTCTTGTCCATGTTCATCTTAAGACCTATCCGTTGGGAGACACCATTGAGGTCATTGAGCATTCTGCTAAGGTCCTCCAGCGATTCTGCCATAAGGACTATATCGTCCGCAAATCGAAGTTGAGTGATGTACTCGCCATTGCTGTTAATACCGTATCCTTTCCAGTCCAGTAGCTTGAAAATGTCTTCCAACGCAGCGATGAAGAGTTTGGGGGATATAACGTCGCACTGTCTTACACCTCTCTGCAGTTTGATAGGTTTCGAACTCTGGTTTTGTACTCGGATAGCCATCGTAGCCCTACTGTACAAACACTTCAGTACTTCGATATACCAACAGTCAACTTGGCACCGCTGAAAAGACTGTAGCACCGCCCAAATTTCAACAGAATCAAAGGCTTTCTCATAGTCCACATACGCCAGGTAAAGCGGCAGATTGTACTCTTCAGTCTTCTCTAAAATCTGCCGCAGGATATGTATGTGGTCTATGGTACTGAAGCCTTTTCGAAAACCGGCTTGTTCGGTAGGCTGGAAGTCGTCGAGTCTGCGTGCGAGACGATTCCTAATGACTCTCTAAAACGTAGCATGTAGACGCGGCTCAGAAGGGAAATCGGTCTGTAGTTCTTCAAGAGAGCGTTGTCGCCTTTCTTAAAGAACAAGACCACCGCAATTCGGCTCCACGCCTCCGAAGTAGTGCCACCATGGAGGACGAAATTGAAGAGCTTCTGAAGGACTTCAAGTACCGGTGTTCCACCCGCTTTCAGAAGCTCCGCTGTAATTTCATCCACGCCTGGGGCCCTACCGTTTTTAAGGTGCTGGAGTGCCATTCGAATCTCGCTCAGACTGACGTCCGGGATATCATCGGAATAGTGTCGAATAAGACTTGCTCTTGGATCGTTACTCACACTTGCGTGTGTCTCCAACGATGATGTGTACAGTTGCCCATAGAACCTCTCAATCTCACTCAAAATCTCAGGTGTCCCGGAAACGATGCTGCTACATTCGGTCTTCAGCTTTGACAGTTGGCTCTTACTGGCAGACAGATCTCTGGCAAAGACTTTGGAGCCCTGGTTCCGCTTGATCGCTTCTTTAATAAGATCAGTATTAAAGTTGCGTAAGTCGCCACCTGCATTTGGAGATCTCTCTGTTCAGTTGCTTGTATGCTGTCAAATCTGTTGATGACTGCAGCCTCATCTCCCGTCTAACAGCCATGAGATTAAGGGTGTGATCGGAGAGTTTTTGTGTTCTTCTGCGGCGGGTCTTGCAGAACTTAGCTCTGACCGCATGGACAGTTTCCACGAGCTAGTCATTTACATCATCCACTGCATTGCAATCTTCTAGGCACTGAAAGTGGTTACGTAACTCGAGCTTAAAGGTTTCGGGATTCTGGATTAAAGCACGAGGGGGACAGAGCGTTGACTTCATTAGACGAGACCTCTTCAACTTAACGTGTAGGTTCAGTGTGCCTCTAACCATTCGGTGATCGCTGCCAGCTTTCAGCCAGCGATCACTGAGACAGCACTGAACAATTGGCGTCTGGTCGTAATAATGAAGTCAATCTCATTTTATGTCGAACTGTCGGGGCTCGACCAGGTCGAGTTCCTGTGGGGTCGCTTCTGGAAGAAAGAGTTTTTTTTTTCAATTTAGTGGGTAAACAAACAACATCTCAATAACAAATGGTTATAATAGTGTTAACCTATACATTATTGACAATTGTGACATCCACACCATTTACCACGAGCATTATGAACGAATAGTTTTTACAGGTTGAGAGTTTCATTCATATGTACATTTTTCACTGTTGTATGTAGTATACAGTGTCATGCAGTTCCTTAATTACTAAGTTTCTGTAAACGCTTACACTATTTACAAAAATATCTATATGACTGAAGTTGCGGTTATAAGACTTTAGTATACGACGAATAGGTGCACGCATACCTGCGTTAGTGCGTGATGTTCGTGTGGCAAATAGGTGTTTCGAACGACAAGCTGGCATGTACGATCTAGTAGGCACTCTATAGTTAATATTATTGACAATATCAGAGCAGTCGTACCTATTATGGCAAATGTCATTCAAAAGCATGGCTTGCATTTGTATTCTCCTAGACTTCAAGTCTAAGAGTTTATATCTCTGCAATAGTTGGTGGTATGACTGATAGTTATGACAACATTTATAGCGAAAACAACGTAGAAATTTCTTTTGCACTCTTTCTAAGCTATCTGAGTATTTTATATACAAAGGATCCCAAATACAAACAGCATATTCTAATTGTGAACGTATTAAGGTCTTATAAATATGTAAATATGTATTAGGACGTACGAAGTCATTACTGGCTCGGAGTACAAAACCATACATTTTATAAGCCCTACTACATATGTTATCAACATGTGCATCAAGTGTTAACTTAGTATCCAATATGACTCCAAGATCGCGAATAGTTTGCACTCTGGTAAGATTGTGGCCGCCTATGGAATAATTATGTGTACTCCTCGCTCGTTTTTTAGTAAATGTAATAACTTTTCATTTATCGAGACTTAGTTGTAGTTTGTTAATGCTACAGTAATTGTTAAATCTATTCAGGTCCTCCTGGAACTCGAGGTGATCATTAGAATTATGTATAGTTCGATAAATTTTTAGGTCATCTGCATATAATAAGAAATTACAATACCATTAAAAACATAACCTGTAAAAAAACCAAGTCTCGCAACTCAGTTCTTCTACTGTAAAAAGTTGTGAGATCCATGTAATACCAAGTCCGTTAATTTATTCAGTTCCTACTTAAGGGTCCTTCTGTTTTAGGTTATTACGTAATTAGCTAATCTAACAACATTTTTAGTGACCATATCAATGTTAAAAGTCTTTTATGTTTTTAATATATAATCATTATTGGACTTGGCCATCGCATGAAACCACAATGTATCTCACAAGTAATACGTATTATATTAAATTAGATTGCTTAATGCGATTGCCAAGTCAATCTACGTATTTAAAACATAAAAGAATTTTAAAATTGATATGGTCGCTATAAAATGTTGTTAGGTTAGCTAATTACGTAATAATCAAAAAGAGGACCCTTAAGTAGGAACTGAATAAATTAACCGACTTGTTTTTACATGGATCTCACAACTTTTTACAGTAGAAGAACTGAGTTGCAAGACTTGGTTTTTTTACAGGTTATGTTTTTAATGGTATCTCATTTCTTTTTGTATATAAGATAGTACTAATTTTTTTACCTTTCCAGTACCTTCTACTTCTTGAGTACCAACAACGTACCTATGTACACCTGTAATACATATACAAGTACACTGATTCATTCACTGCAAATGTAACTTTGTAATTCTATATATTTATATGGGATTACAAAGTTATTTATGCAGTTAGTGTATCTAAAAAACTGAACAGAAATTAACAAATGTTTTAGTTTTTCCTTGATTTAAACACTAAATACTAATTGTGTTCTAAATTTGAAGCTTCTAAGTTTGCTAGAAGTGCCTTAGAGTTTTGATGATCGGTCAGTCAGTGAGTGACAAAATTAAGAAATTTTGACTGGTTACAATTCTTAAACTCCTGGTTCAAATTGAATGAAATTTGAAATATACCATGTCTGTACTATGCTTACTCGGTTGCTGAAAATTCAGGTTTCTAGTTTTATTGACCACGAAGTTATAAGGGGTCGAAAATGGCCTGAATTGCTTCGAGAACAGATGGCCGTACGGCACGGCCGTGCCGCTTTTTTGCTCGACTTGGCGGGGGCACTGCCGTGCCCCCAGATGCTGAAAGCAATTATTTATATCGTTAATAAACAGAATGAATAATAGGGGGCCAAGGATAGATCCTTGTGGCACACCAAACGTTATAATAACCGTACTTGATCCATATCCATTGATGACCACTTTTTGTGTTCTGTTTGTTATATACGACTTAAGCCGCCTCCAAAGATTGAAAGCAAGTTTTCCTAGCAGTATTCTATAATCCACTCGGTCAAACGCTTTCCGAAAATCTGTATAGACACTATCGGTTTGTGTATTAGCGTCTATATTGTCAAACAATTCAGAAGTATAAACAATAAGATTAGTGATGATAGATCGATTACGAACAAACCCATGTTGTTGTGGAAGGATGGTCCTATGCAATAGTGGATAGATATTATTGTGCACTAGCCTCTCCATAAGTTTAGATAAAGTGGGAAGGATTGAAATTGGACGATAATCGACTACATCTCTTTTTATGCCTCCTTTATGTATTGGTGTTATCCTGGCTGATTTCCACATAGCTGGAAATATACCCTCTGTAAGACATTTATTACATAATATAACCAACGGTTTACATATGGTTACGGCAGTATTTTTAATGAAAATAGGGGGAATGTTATCAAAGAAGGAAGAAAACAGGTTACAAATGCCCTCAGGACTATCCGCCTCTGTTCCGTCATAGTGAACACTATTTGGAATATCTGATTGATTTTGACGATTTTTTATGTAAATCCAAAAGTATTTAATATTTTTAGGAATACTGTCTTCTACTGATTTCATATATTTGTTATAAAAATCAATGATTCTTTCCTAAACCTATCCCGATACATTGAAAATGTAGAATAATCAGATTTGTTTTTATATACTTTCCACTTAATCCAAGCTTTGTTTTTATTCCTAAATATGTGTATGAATGCAGGGGTAAACCATACTGGAAATTTTGAGTTGGAATCCCGTTTAGAGGGAACGTGTTTACGTATAAGATCAAATATATTTTCATAGAAAACGCTAACACTTTCATCGGCAGTTTTATTTTGATATAGTTCACTCCAATTAATTTCTAATATATCGTTATTAATTTGTTTATAATTAGCATTTTTGTAACAATATCTTGAACGTGGATTCATTGGCATGGGTTTGGATAAATTATTATCAATTGGTATTAAGAGGTAATAAGGAGGATGATGTACGTCAGGTGGGACTAGAGTGATAGGCGCAGAAAAGGTTTTACTGTTGTGTACGTTAGTTAGGCATAAATCGAGTAACCTATTCATATTATTTTTAATAATATTAACTTGTATACAGTATGACGGACATGAAATTTACTAAGTGAGAATATGGTGGCGTAATATTGCTTAAATCTAGAAGTTTTTCTTGAGTTCCATCTAGATACCAGTCAAGACAAGGCAAATTTAAATCGCCAATTAAATAATAGTTATCATATCCATTTAACTGTATAATCTCTTTTAGTTTACTAAAATAAGTAAAATATATATCATAATCTAGACCGGGTGGTATGTAATTCGCGCTTAATAAATAATGAGACTTACCGATGCGAAATTCTAATAGAATATGATCTATAATGGGTGGGATATCGAGGGGGGCAGCGGGGAGTGCGGGCACGCAGCGCACTGCACAAAGCGAGCGCAGCACAGCCACCAACACACCGCCACCATCGTGACGCTTTTTTACAGTGCGATCTCGGTCGCAACGGAACACGTTGTAGCGAGAATCCACAAATTCATTGTTTACAATGCAATCATGTAACCAAGTCTCAGTTAATATTATAACATCATAATTATGCGATAATATGTTCATGTAAATAGTATTTAATTTAGTTCTCAAACCGCGGCAATTTTGATAGTAGACTTATAATACATTGTTATTTATGTTATTGAATTTTGTATCTAAAATATATGGTATTGCATACAAATCATTAGAGCCACAGTGGGTACAGAGTAGGATATTCAGTATAAATGCACACGCTGAATTGTAGGAACATGTTTTTACATTGTTTAATTTATATATCGATAATAAAAACAGATAAAAAACAATTATGCGTACCTGAATAGATATTAATGTTATGCCGTGAGTATTATGATTGGAAATAATAACAGTAATTAGAATTTTGGAAGAGTAATTAAGCAGATCAGATATGTAACAATTTAACCAAAGTGTATGTCTTTCATATAATACTAATAGGATATTAATTAAATTTAAAAGAGTGCACTTTAAGTCTGAGACACGAAGGTACAAAAAAATTACACCACATGTATGTAGTCTATTGTAATAACAATATTTACTTATAAAAGTGTGATTACTTATAATAATATAATGTGTGGGTCGTTGACTTAACCATTTGGGAATATATATTTTCTTGTGACACATAATATCATGATAAAAGTTGGTTAGGTTTACATATGTAGGTGTAAATAATTTATATTTAAACCTGTTTGTGACGTTGCAATGCTGCCTGTTATCATCCGGGTGTTGTTCATTTGATTCGTGCGATGTCCTGGAGGGATCTGATTGCGATAGCGGGTGAAGTATCCGTCTTGCGAGCCAGAACGGTGCCGTGTTTAACCCATACACATTTATATTCGTTTTTCTTAGCAGCCTCCCGGCACTGACGAAACAACAATTTGTTATTCAACGTTAAATGCTCGTTAACGTAAATGGTGGCAGGCTGGCCAGGTACGGACAATGATGTTGAATTCAACCCTTTTGTAGCACGGCAGGCGGCAATCACATTGTCGCGCAGTGTCCTGTTTGCGAACTTTACTATAACATTCTTCGGACGTCGATCATTTTTGTCAGCATGAGGTACACGATGAACGGCTATTATGTCGGATGATTGTAAAGGATGCTTAATAGCATCGCCCAAACACTCCATTATGCTGATTAGATTCTCACCTCGCCTGTCGGGGATATTAGCTATTACGACATTGCACTGCCTTGCTTGCTGTTTCATGGTATGTATTTTGTTCTCAAGTAGTTGTATTTGAGTTTTAAAGCCGTTATATTGTGATATATTCTGTTCAACAGTTTTCAGTCAACTATCAAATAAGTCCTGTCGTTCATTTGAGAAGCTAAGTGATTTCTCTATTTCGCACAGTCGGGTGTTAACTTCGTGCAATGATTTATTAAGGTTGATAGTATCCATGTTAAGTTTCAACACATTATCATCATTAAGTTCTGATAATGCAGAGGTAATCTTTGATAGCTCGCCCTTTAGGGCTGTATTTACCGCGGTGGCAATGCTATTTGCGTTGCAATCGCTAATGGTTTTATTCCATATTTGCATTTGAATATCAAATTTTTCTTCAAATTTAATCATATTTGTATCACTTTTATCGTTTTCCATTTGTTTACGTTTACGGGTAGTTATAAAACTTTCGCCGCTAATCTTCTTTACCGATGCAGGAATATCACCGTCCGATGAAAACACATTCGGTGGTGTGCGTTGTAAAGACATCGTAGTGTGCAGGTATATCTGTAGTTACACAGGTGTGAGAGAGTTAAAAAAATATAGCGCTGTCCTTACGCCTACCGGTGAGGAAGTGAGGTACCCGCACTGCCACAGTCCGACGATGCTATGTGAGAACGAGACGGCAATTGCTGATTAATTGTTTTTCACTCAATCCACTAGAATGAATTACAATCTTAGTACAGTAATCACGACACTAATAAATATCGCACTACGATCGATTTTTGTGTACATACAATTAGATAATTAAGGAAGTCGTTAATACAGGGTACCACTCTCAACGCTTGTTGCGGACGGAATGATCATCATAAAGAGTTCCTCTTTCTCCATAAAGTCGGCCATCTGCTGACCCCTTCGGTTCCGTTTCCCTACTCCAAATTTCCCTAACTTCAGCTCACCGTTTTCTCTCGTGCAGTGGGTTTTGGAGGAATGCATGGCTCTTGAAATATCCTCATACATTTCTTCCACCTCCTCATTGGGATTTGCCGAGGTTGGTGCGTAAACCTGTATGACCTTCAGCGAAAAACAAAGAAAAACAAAACAAAGATGTTTAATGCCCATGTCACAACTATGCCGGTAGTTGTTGGGAGCAATATGCTCGAAGTTGTTGACGAGTACGTTTACCTGAGACAAATAGTCCGACTAGGAAAGTCCAACTTCGACCGAGAGGTCAATCGACTGATTCAACTCGGCTGGGCAGCGTTCGGGAAATTACGACACATATTCTCATCAGGCATACCTCAATCTCTGAAAACTAAAGTGTACAACCAGTGCGTTTTGCCACTGATGACTTAAGGATCTGAGACGTGGTCTTTCACTGCTGGCCGTATGAGGACGCTCAAGGTCGCTCAGCGAGCTATGGAGAGGGCTATGCTCGGAATTTCTCTGCGTGATAGACTCAGAAATGAGGACATCTGCAGTAAAACCAGAGTGACCGACATAGCCCAACGGATTAGTAATCTGAAGTGGCAATAGGCCGGCCATATAACTCGAAGTATCGATAACCGATGGGGAAGAAAGGTTCTCGAGTGGCAGCCTCGTACCGGTAGGCGTAGTGTACGGCGACCGCCCAATAGATGGAGTGACGACCTAGTAAGACATGCAGAAAGTCAATGGATGTAGGTGGCTCAGGACCGTGCTTTGTGGCATTACTTGGGGGAGACCTATGCTCAGCAGTGAACTTGTGAAGCGCTGTAATGATGATGATGAATGATGATGTACTCTGGCCACTGCGTAGAATGAATGTTGAACGGCTCAAGTTCTCCGATCGGCATAGTAACTATTTACGTATAATTTACTCGTCACGTTTAAAGTTTACACGCACTAAATAATATTCGCGGTGCCCACTCGTCGCCAGTGTAAAGACACAAGGAAAGGCGTCAATCAAACACAGGACTGCGCGGCTGACTGTTTTATTCTCCAAACGTGTTATAGTGTTAGTTTCCACAATTACCTACTATTTCTATAATAAAACCTTACAGTTTTAAATTAGAGCTTACAATCACGTATGTTACAATTAACAACCCAAAACAAATTAGAAATAGCTTGTACATAAACAAATACTCCACAAAATGATTTCATAAACTCATTATTACGGGAATATTACACTTAGAAATAAAAAGGAATTTTGTATTAATGCGTTAAATTTTAACTTTTGAAATTTTGTCGTTTACTTATGTAAGGTAAAATGCATTACCTTTTACCTTTTACACGATTAAATTCGAAAAATATTAAAAAAATAAACGATTACACACAAACAACCACAATTCTTATAATAATAATATAATATAATAATATTCCACAACTATCACATAACGCCATCTAGTCCCAAGCTAAGCAGAGCTTGTGTTATGGGTACTAGACAACTGATAAACATACTTATATATTTCTAAATACATAAATATTATAGATAAATTACACCCAGACACAGAACAAATGATCGTGCTCATCACACAAACATTTGTCCTGGGTGGGAATCGAACCCACGACCTCCGGCATAGCAGTCAGGGTCACTAACCACTAGACCAACAGGCCTGTCATACAATAACAATTGTTTCTGTCATTAAGTTAAAATAATTTTTGTTATTACATCTAAGCATGTTTTGTGATAAGCAGATGAAATATTAAACTGGCGTTTCTGCTATTCGTTTATATTTAGCTTTTGAAACGAATGAATTTACAGGAACAGTATACCACCCCGCGTTTACCGTCAATCAAATACACAAAAGGGCAATGCTTATACTTGCCTTCGCTGTTTCTTTACCGATCCGGTTAAAACTTCCAAAGAAAAACAAAGAGATTGTACGCATAGAATCAAGATATCAAAATATTACAAATAATAAGAATTCAAAGCCCAATGATAAAGACGACAACTGTCAATTTGTACCAAATAATAATTCGTTGGATACATCAAGGCTAAGTACTTTCAGTAATAATAATCAGACGACCGTAGCAGCTCAAGTGCCGGATATTGCTTCGCTCGCTTTTCTGGCGAACTTTGAATCATAACGGAGATTACAAATTAAAATGAAAAGAAGAATAATCCTCGACTTCTGGTATTACACACATGAAAGGGAAAATAATTCACATATTATTACGTGGCAGAGCCATGTTGCAGCATATATTATGGTTGTAGCGCGATCGGGTCGGCTCGACCAGGAAGGAACAAATTCTCACAGAACGCTAGTGTAAAATAGCAGGTTAATTCAGCTGCGTTTAAAATGATGAGTGGAGAGAACCCGAAACCCGTAATGAGTCCGTAATGAACCGGAAACCCGGTAATGAAAACGAGGCCTACCATCTTATTCCTCAGGGGCAGCAACGCATTTTCATTTTGGTTCTTGAACGATAATAGGTGCAGATATCTCTTGGCCAACGCATACACTTATCAGCAGGTGGACTACTGTAACGCTTTGTAACGCTTATTTTATACAAAAACTTACTTTATAAAATTAAAATTATTAATAATGAATCCACTTTTTTATCTACATCTACACTAATCTACACTAATATTATAAAGAGGAAAGATTTGTTTGTTTGTTTGTTTGTTTGAATTAAACAGGCTCTGAAACTACTGAACCGATTTGAAAAATTTTTTCACCATTAGAATCCTACATTATTCCTGATGAACATAGGCTATAGAATGTTTTCAAAAAATTTAGGGATCCGTATGAAAACTTCGTTAAACCTTATATCGCGTACGCTGCGGAAACTATTGACAATAGAGCAAAGTGATCTCCTACAGTTTTATGGAGAACATCAATATCTACATAAAAGTCTGCACTACCATATGTCTAACTATTATAGTTATCTCACAATAAATACTTTTCCATGTTAAAATATTCAATAGTATCGTCAAAAAATCCTTATATCGCGTACACTGCACCATGCGATGCGGGTGTCTGTATGACGTGTTTATGCCGATAGATAAAAGTACTCCATTAATTTTGCCAATTTTTTGCTAAAATGATTGAACTGAATGAGCGAGGTGTCATATCATGTCGCGCGGCAGAGACGCCTGATATACGCGGGTGAAACCACGGGGTACAGCTAGTTTACAAATATTTTCATCAACTAGTCGTCGCTTAATATACCCTAAGATTCGCTTCCGCCGCCTCCACACACATTTCGTCATGTACGGCTGCTTAAAATCGAATCGATCTCCTTGTAAACGGATATTAAATAAATTTTAGCGTCTAAACATCCCACGTAGTTTGCTCTAATGAACCGAAAATTATCGCTGTAAAATTGAGTTAATGACCTGTTGTCGAATAAATTCGAAGTTTGAGAAAGATATTTGAAAGTTCATTTTGGGTTATTAAATTTCGTATGCCTATAAATACAAAAGTAAACACGTGGTGTCGAGATAGGAACACCTGGCTAAGTGCTAAGTTGTTATACAAGCTGAAGCCTCAATAAATGGTATACTAAATGGTAACGATGGTACGACTTCTTTTCTGCCAAGGAGAATGTCTATGTATTATGTACCCTCCTATCTGTTTCTGGCGCCAAGTAGTTTGGTTTCAGGAAGAAGGCATTTGATCTTGGGCTTCGTTAAATGTTAATGCATCTGTAGTCTTATTTATTTTAAGTTAGTGGCAGCGCTTGTGCGCTCGCTGTAAATGCATCTAGATTTGATTAGTTACCCTACAATGAAATTTACTAAAGCAGACTCTACTGATGTTAAAGAAAGTTCATAATATGAAACATAAATGTATTTGCCGTGACCTCGCAGTGTAAGGTTATCTACCAACCTTTGACATCACGAAAGTATCGTGTGGAACAACACCGGTTGTCAGTCCGCCCGCTGAGCGTGGCAACTATACGAAGTCCCATTATGAGGCACTCTACGAGGGAAGTCAGTATTCAGCATAAGACTTTTTATAAGTTTTAATGCACAAATATTACTTTTATAGGTTTTTATAACGGGATATATATTACATGACTGTTCTAAAACAAAATCATCAAAAACAAACAACGTAACTATTTACGGAATCCATCAAAAGCCTCCGCCTAAGTGTTATCCGATTTAATCCTTCAAAAATGAGAAAAATTTGAGCAATAAAAGACTTATACTTTATTAGAGTTAGAGAATTCCAATACTAGGAGCAATATCATTTTCTACTAACCCGCAAAATTGCTTATAGAAAATTAAATATATTTTTAATTTGCACTTTGAAATTCATTGTCTCTTATCATCGTCTCGTATATAAAAATCAATTACTGTCTGTTTTTCTCGCTAAAACTAGAAAAATGTTCGAACGATTTTATAAAAATTTTGTGTGTATTTGAGTCGTTTCGTGGATGGTTTAAAAAGTCAATTGGACCCGATAGATGGCGCTGTTGTCGAGATCCAGTAATCACTCGTGTGAAGTCGGGGTAGATCGCTAGTCCATATATAAAACTGAGGTCCTTTCCCTTTGCAGCTGGAGTAAAGTTAGAGTGAGAAACGCAAGTAAATATCATGAACTTTGATAAATGATGGACCATTGTCATAATAAATGTTGTAATAATAAAATAATGAAATGGCCTCTAGACCAAATTTTGGTATCGGCGGTCAATCGCAACGGAAGCTAGTCATCTTCGCAGGACAGGATTATAGTGCTCAAGCACATTATGTGCACTGCTGTGATAAGTATGGTGAGTATTGAGGGTCGGAAAACCTTTATACTGGAAAATATGCATGCCGTCTTAGTCCTCAGGGGTGACAACGTATTTGAATTTTCATTGTAAATCGAGGACAAATATAGTTGTGTATCGGACACAGCACCTATTTACCATCAGGTGGAATATGCTCGTTTGTCCCTTATTCTCCTATTACTTATACCCTTATTCTATATAAAAAATCTCAATCAATTTCATAATTCGACACTTTTGAAGAGAGATCGGATGCAGCATGATCACAACCAGTAAACCCACGAGGCACCAATCACCCTAAATGACAAATATGATGTAAGATACCCACACCAGCGACAGGTTTAAAAATTAATAAAATCTACATTAAACGTAAGCTAATATTGTGATGGTCTAAGAGAATTCACTACCCCATACTATCTCAGAGTGAGCTAAATTTGGAAACTTTGAATAAGGCAAAGGAACCCAAATGGGCAGTAACTAGTCGAATTTATGAAAAAGGAGGGACATGGCAAAATGAACTTTTTTTCAAGATGTGGCTTTACAGAAAGTAGACCTGGTTCACTCCGACAGCTCCACTGAACCTTCATTGTGACGACCAGGAGAAAACTTTTTAGTAATGTCTCAGTGAGTTGTGAGAGCCACATAAACTTGTGAAGTTGGAGAGATCGCGTCTAATGAAGGCAATGGTCCATGCTCCTCGTGATTTAATCTAAGCCCTTAATATTGTTGCGTGAATAAGTCAACGTCATACACTAGCGCTATCTAGTGTCAGGAACGAGAGCGAGGGGAGCTTTGCAGAAAATGACATCACAAATCTTTCAACCGACAGCGCCATCCGAAGAACTAAGTTTCTAGAAAATCTACACTCGAACACTCGTCGCTTTGCGCGCATTTACTTGAATATTCTGGATGCTTCATTGCTAATTTATATATACAGGCGCTGCAAGATGCGATCGGGGCAGTATTTGATTTGGCGAGATAAGCGAAGCTTCGGAGCGGAATAAAGTGAATTAGTGTGTTTAATTATTAGTGTTTTAAGTTTTAATTTGTGTAAAGTAAATTAAAGTGTTAATTTAGGTAATTTTATCGGCAATTTTTATTGTCACGAACCTCAAGCTCGTAACAATATGTTTAAGTCCAAATTGCGAAATATTTTTCGATGCCTAGAATATTAAAACAAAATGGATGAGATAAATAACAAGCTCGACGTTGGATCTTAGTTTTGTAAAATCCGTAGCGGAAGAACCTAAAAACTCTCCGATCACCCTTTTAGTCTCATGGTTTTAAGATAAAAAATCATACTGCAGTCTTCAACAGATATAACAGCATACAAGCAACTAAACAGGGTGATCTCCAAATGCATGCGGCGAGACACACACAACTTTAATACAGTTCGTATCGATGAAGCGATTGAGTAGAACCAAAGATTTGTCCGCCGATAAGAGTCTCCTGTCTGAGTAAATATCAACTGTGATATCATCATTGCTACGAAATCATAGATAGCTGTACATATTGTCGTTAGACCCACACACAAGTATAAGTAACCATCCAAGAACAAGTTATATCCGATACTATTTCAGAGGTATCCGTGACATCGGTCTGGACAAGATAGGAAGGCGCTCCGGCGCTTAAAACAGCAATTACTAAAAAAATCCTTAAGTTTATTGGATGAAATATAGCCTTCAGAGACCACTTCCATTGTTGCTCTCTATATATTTGTAATGTTTCATCATATTCAGTTCAGCCATTCCGAATATTAGCCTGAACATACAAGACACAAATTTATTACAATATATATTATATTAGTTATAATATGCTTAAATTACTTTAATTTGCTTTAATTTGAACTGAATATGATGAAACATTACAAATATATAGAGAGCGACAATGGAAGTGGTGTACAATTTTAAAACAAAAATTACTGGCAAAACTGTCTTTTAGCAAAGTTCTATTGTAATCATAAAATTTTGCATAGGCCCTAAGGCAAAATGTAATAAAACCCTATTTAAGCCAACCGAAATTAGAAAAGTTCGAGCGATAAAGGACCCTTTCTTTGTTATTTATTAGGTTATCCTCATGGCTATATTCACGTTTACTTACTTTTCACCATTGCTGCTAGATGTCGAATCTTATTTATTACATACATCCTTACGTGGTAGAGCCGCGCTGCAGCTATATTATAGTTGTAGCATGAATGGGTCGGCTCGACCGGGGAAAGTAAACGCTCTCATTGAAACCTGCGTAGAATAGCAGCTAGCTAATCTCCTATCTAATAACATCCTCCAATTTCAAAATATTTTTTTTTATTTATTCGGACTTACCTTAGTAATGCCATCTTATAAATTACTGCCTCGTTGGTCTAGTGGTTGTAGTAGTGCGACTGGTGATCATGAGGTCCTGGGTTCGAAACCCGGATCGGGCCAAAAAATTAATTATTGAGTTTTCCGTCAAGAAATTCCCAGTAGTTGCGCGGAGTCAGGAAGTTGGCGGTGTCTCACCCCGTGCCTTGGAAAGCACGTAAAGCCGTTGGTCCTGCGCCTGATCTCTCGCCGGTCGTGTCAGTTTATCGTCCCATCTGATTATGAGAGTGCACCTGTGCTTGCGCATACACTTGTGCACTATAATCCTGTCCTGTGCCAATGGCTGGCCTCCGTTGAGGCACGCCGCCTTGGCCGAAATTCGGTCTGGAGGACATTATTATAAATAACATAGTAAACTTATTTACCGTATCACATTATTAATTTTACTAGTATGTAAGTTTTGTATCTATTAACTTTTTAAATATAATTTATTTAGTATTCAAACTCAAACATTTATTACTAAACCATAATGTACATAAGATGATATAAAATAATGTGAGACCAGTATTATGGATTCTGTTGGGCACGCAATTTAGGGGCTAGGAGAGAGGAAGCGTATTTAACTAATTATAAGAATGTCATGTGGTTTATTGAATATGAATGGTTTATTGAAATATAATTCAATTTAAATAAGCAATTTTTTGTATAACCTAAATATATATAAATATATATATTTATGTATTATATAAAAATATTCATCATCATCATTTTTTCATCATTACAGCCCTTCATAAGTCCACTGCTGAACATAGGCCTCCCCCAAGTAATGCCACAAAGCACGGTCCTGAGCCACCTGCATCCATCGACTTCCTGCATGTCTTACCAGGTCGTCACTCCATCTAGTGGGGGGTCGCCCTACACTACGCCTACCGGTACGAGTCTGCCACTCGAGAACCTTTCTTCCCCATCGGTTATCGGTTCTTCGAGCTATATGGCCGGCCCAGTGCCACTTCAGCTTACTAATCCGTTGGGCTATGTCGGTCACTCTGGTTTGACTGCGGATATCCTCATTTCTGAGTCTATCACGCAGAGAAACTCCGAGCATAGCCCTCTCCATAGCTCGCTGAGCGACCTTAAGCGTCCTCATACGGCCAGCAGTGAAGGACCACGTCTCAGATCCGTAAGTCATCACTGGCAACACGCACTGGTTGTACAATCTAGTTTTTAGAGATTGAGGTATACCTGACGAAAAGATATGTCGTAATTTCCCGAACGCTGCCCAGCCGAGTTGAATCCGTCGATTGACCTCTCGGTCGAAGTTGGACTTACCCAGTCGGACTATTTGTCCCAGGTAAACGTACTCGTCAACAACTTCGAGCATAGTGCTCCCAACAACTACCGGCACAGGTGTGACATGGACATGAAACATGATCTTTGTTTTGTCCATGTTCATCTTAAGACCTATCCGTTGGGAGGCACTATTGAGGTCATTGAGCATAATGCTTAAGTCCTCCAGCGATTCTGCCATAAGGACTATATCGTCGGCAAATCGAAGGTGAGTGATGTACTCGCCATTGATGTTAATACCGTATCCTTTCCAGTCCAGTAGCTGGAAAACGTCTTCCAACGCAGCGGTAAAGAGTTTCGGGGATATAACATCACCCTGTCTTACACCTCTCTGCAGTTGGATAGGATTCGAACTCTGGTTCTGTACTCGGATAGCCATCGTAGCCCTACTGTACAAACACTTCGGCACTTCGATGTACCGACAGTCAACTTGGCACCGCTGAAGGGACTGTAGCACCGCCCAAATTTCAACGGAATCAAAGGCTTTCTCATAGTCCACATATGCCAAGCAAAGTGACAGATTGTACTCTTCGGTCTTCTGTACAATCTGCCGCAGGGTATGTATGTGGTCTATGGTACTGAAGCCTTTTCGGAAACCGGCTTGTTCGGGAGGCTGGAAGTCGTCGAGTCTGCGTGAGAGACGATTCGTAATGACTCTCGAAAATAGCATGTAGACGCGGCTCAGAAGGGAAATCTGTCTGTAGTTCTTCAAGAGAGCGTTGTCGCCTTTCTTAAAGAACAAAACGACCGCGCTTCTGCTCCACGCCTCCGGAGTAGTGCCACCATGGAGGACGGAATTGAAGAGCTTCTGAAGGACTTCAAGTACCGGTGTTCCACTCGCTTTCAGAAGCTCCGTTGTAATTCCATCCTCGCCCGGGGCCTTGCCGTTTTTAAGGTGGTGGAGAGCCATTCTAATCTCGCTCAGACTGACGTCCGGGATATCATCGGAATAGTGTCGGATAAGACTTGCTCTTGGATCGTTACTCACACTTGCGTGTGGCTCCAACGATGATGTGTACAGCTGCCCATAGAACCTCTCAATCTCACTCAGAATCTCAGGTGTCCCGGAAACGATGTTGCCACACTCAGTCTTCAGCTTTGACAGTTGACTCTTTCTGGCAGACAGATCTCTGGCAAAGACTTTGGAGCTCTGGTTCCGCTCGATCGCTTCTTTAATACGAGAAGTATTAAAGTTGCGTAAGTCTCGCCGCATGCATTTGGAGATCTGTCTGTTCAGTTGCCTGTATGCTGTCAAATCTGTTGACGATTGTAGCCTCATCTCCCGTCTAACAGCCATGAGATTAAGAGTGTGATCGGAGAGTTTTTGTGTTCCTCTGCGGCGGGTCTTGCAGAACTTAGCTCCGACCGCACGGACAGTTTCCACGAGCTTGTCGTTCATATCGTCCACTGCATTGCAATCTTCTAGGCACTGGAAGCGGTTACGTAACTCGAGCTGAAAGGTTTCGGGATTCTGGATTAGAGCACGAGGGGGACGGAGCATTGACTTCATTAGACGAGACCTCTCCAATTTAACGTTTAGGTTCAGTGTGCCTCTAACCATTCGGTGATCGCTGCCAGTTTTCACTCTTGCGATCACTGAGACATCACTGAACAGTTGGCGTCTGGTCGTCATAATGAAGTCAATCTCATTTTTTGTCGAACCGTCGGGGCTCGACCAGGTCCACTTCCTGTGGGACCGCTTCTGGAAGAAAGAGTTCATCATAAAGAGTCCCTCTTTCTCCATAAAGTCGGCCAGCTGCTGGCCCCTTCGGTTCCGTTTCCCTACTCCAAATTTCCCTACCTTCAGCTCACCGCTTTCTCTTGTGCCTAGTTTTGCGTTGAAGTCTCCCATCAACACCGTGTAGTGGGTTTTGGAGGAATGTATGGCTCTGGAAATATCCTCATACATTTCCTCCACCTCCTCATCGGGATGTGCCGAGGTTGGTGCGTAAACCTGAATGACCTTCAGCGAATACCGTTTGGTGATTCTGAGTATCAGGTACGCCACCCTCGTCGACACACTTCCAATATTTACAACGTTGTTGACGAGAGACTTGTGGACGGTAAATCCGACACCTCCTTGGGACAGATGGTCGCCCTCCCGGTGATAGAACAAGTTGCCGGACTCGAGGATTACCGTGTCCTCCCCCTCTCTTCGGACCTAGGATAATCCAATAATATGCCAGCGCAACTTGTCTACATCTTCTTCCAGCTCTAGTATCTTCTCGTCAGTCCTCAGGGTGCGTGCGTTATATGTTGCCAGGTCGAGTCGTCGTAGGTGGCAACCGAACCTCCACCGGAGATTCTTAGCACCCCTTGCCCCGCCTTGCATACACGGGTAATGTAAAATATAAAAATATTCATTAGTGATATAAAAATATTCATTAATATATAATATAAAAATATTCATTAGTGTTATATTGACATAAATCAGTTAGGAACTCTTTAAATTTTTTTGTAAATATGATGTTATTATTTTCATTTTTAATATGTCAGGTAGTTTATTATATAATTTTATGGAATAACTAAATGTACTAGAAGTGTTTAATTTTAATCAGAAAGTTGTCAATACTAATATATTTTATGTCGTATCGTGTATTTGTTTGTGTTTTGTATATAGTTGCTTATTTTTTCGAACAAATTTACACATTTACAATATGTTGTATAAACTGGGTAAGGTTAATATTTTATATTTAAGAAAGAACGGTCTACAGCTATTATTCTGATCTATATTTGCTATAATTCGGATTAATTTCTTTTGGAGAGTAAATAAAGAGTCTGCATCTGTTCTGTTGCCGATGATGCCGTAACTGAGCCAAGCGTGCGCATACGCGTAGCAGGTTGTTATTGCCGTCTATGTTGGTAGTTTTATTTAATTTTGCATAACGCATATGAGAAGCTCGAAAGTTTAGACCTCACTCTATGGACATACGCTTTCCAATTCGAGGATAAGACGCCTTCAAATTGAATTAAGAAAAAAGAGAAGTAATGAATTTTCAAATTTTTACATAGGAACGTTACAAGTTAATGTATGTAGTTTGACAGGACGAACCTACTTTGTATAGTATTGTCTTCAAAATTTATTTAAGAAATAGCTTAGAAGCGACCACCTCATTTCCAGTGGTTACAATAAATCAATAAAAAATAAATTACTGACTCTGTGAAGACTAGAAACTGGTATCACTAGCTCGTTCGAACAAAAAAAACATCCATCGTGGGATGAACAAGCAAAAAACCTAGCGGGACTTTTTTCCAATGTAAAGTATACAGTAAGAAAAGTTGTACAAGCTATTACCTTAATTCATTTTAGATATAGCTGGGAAGCGACAACCTTATTCCCAGGAGTTATATTATTTTTATTTATTTAAAATATTCTCTGCGACTTTCTCAGTTTGAAAGCTCTTACAGCCCTCTTCAGTAAATTAAAAGAAAAAACTTTTGGTAAATCCAAATGTGCATGCTTTAAGCGCTTATGTTATACGTCAATTTTTTAAATTATTTTAAATACACATAAGTTTTCACAAATAACCTTATAACTATTATTTCCAATTTTTCGATATCAATAAAAAGCATACATCAATAAAAAAAGTTTGGAAAATCCAAAAGTGCACGACTCATAGTGCTCATATGGTCGTAAAATAATGTTGAAAAAAAATTCTAACCACCGTAGCCGGGAATAGCGGGGCCACAGGGGACTGGGGGCCGTTTGTTTGTGTCGTTGCTCACGGGGGATGTTTTCTATAGTTGTCACGCTTGGCGAGCGGGTTGGCAACCTCAGTTTTTTTTGTAGAGTTGCTGTTATCAGGAAGATGCTGCTGCCCATCTCCTGCCTGTCTCCCTCTGTCTTACGACTTAGGACACACGCGGGGAGATAAGGGGTAGTGGATATTCTCAACCAAACCAATACCTACCCAAAATTATTATCACACTAACAAAGTGAATGAAATTAGGTATCTATATTATTTTTCATCATGCAAACAAGTGAAAAATAAAACTAAACTCAACCGACAATCAGGCCCTTAATCAGATGAGTTTTCTATCAAAAAAGTTAGGATTTTTTTTATTAAACTAATTTTGTATAAAAAAGGGTTATTATAATATTAAGGAATTTATGGATGATAATAACCCCTGGGAAGGGTGATCGCTACCAAGCTATTTCTAATTTGTCTTGTGTTGCTAATTGTAAACATGATTGTAAATGGTAAATGAAAAAAGTGACTTTCAATAAGTATTTGTTATAATCTACATTGAATAAAAAAGTTTCTGTTTCTGTTTCTGTTTCTGTTAGCGGGGTTCCCTCCTTGTGCCTCATAAATAAAGTAAAACCATTGGTTTTGTGTCCGACATCTTTATACTTGTGTCGGATCACCCACCCATCAGATTATAAGAGTGAGAATATAGTAAGTGCACCTGTCCTTGCGCACACACTCGTAAGTCACAATCCTGTAAACTATTTTTTTATTTATTTGTCACACCAACTATATATACACTACAAGCTTTCTAAGAGTAGACAATAAATAGTTTAATGCTCAGTGATACATCTTTTGTAGGTGTAAACTACATGAATATTGAGCGTCATACTCACATTGCTTTTTGCTTTATAAATAATTATCTTAAAGGGAACATTACAATAAAAACAGTACAATCAGATTTACAAATACACAGTTCTTAAACATTACGTTTTGATTACAAAAATATAAAACAATACAAAAATTTCAATGTCAAAGAATTAAAATGTTATTATGTAAAGGAAAAAAATGTTTATGAATAAATAAAGTAATGAAATAATATCAGTTTAATGTCAATGATAATATCAATTTGAATTCCTAATTAAAAAAATTAAAATACAATTGTTAACATGAAAATTATTTTATTAAAAAAACATTAAAAAGTAACACAATAAATATTTTAAAAATCGTTTATAAGTTGAGAGACTACCTTTTTAAAGCGACGTAAGGGTTCTGAGAAAATATCCAAAGTTTGTGTCTTTCGACGTTTTTTCGAAATACATGGACCATCTTTGAATATAATTTGTTCACTCCCGGTATCACCAATATCTTTGTTATGTATTTCGTTGTAACTCCTCATTAATCTGTTTATAAGAGCATAATAGCCTAGATGCGACCATGCTAACTTTGTGACGAATGGAGCGTATTTATTATACCTGGGCGATCTTCTGGGAATAGCAAAATTAATATGAGATATAACGTTTGGAGCGTCGATGTAACTATTTATCATTTTGTAGAGGAATAAGATGTCCGACATCGTTCTGCGCTCGACGAGAGGTTTCATATGAAAGTATTTCAAACGATCATTATAGCTAGGCAAGAGTTTTACTAAATTACAACTGTAAGTCAAATGCCAGAGGAATCCTTTTTGTACACCTTCTATACGCTTTTTGTATACGTCGTAGTGCGGGTTCCACACCACGCTACAGTATTCTAAGCTATTACGCACAAGTGCCATATAGATTGCGATTTTTGTGCTCGGATTTTTAAACTCCCTACAGGTACGTAAGACAAACCCCAAGGTATTGAAGGCTTTTTAGTGATGCTATCTATATGTAAATTAAATCGCAGTTTGGTATCGAGAGTTACAACCAAATCTCTAATATGATCAACCTCTTTTAATGGTACATCGTCAATACAATAATATCTAGTCACTGAGAACTTTTTTCTAGTGAAGCGTGCAACGTGGCATTTGTCAATATACAAGCTCATACCATTCGATTTGCACCATAATGCTAGATTTTCTAACTCATTTTGAAGCAACAGTACATCCTCTAATGAATTTACTGATCTAAACAACTTCAAATCATCGGCGAACATGTGAAACTTAGAATTTTGGAAACACTTACCGATATCATTAATAAAAACGTTGAACAGCATGGGACCCAGATGGGATCCTTGAGGAACTTCGGAAAAGGCAGTAAAAAGCCAGATTTGAATAACCCTGCTACTACCACTGATAGTCTATTCGTTAGATAAGATCTGAATCAGCGCAAGAGATTACCGCCTATACTGACACATGATAATTTGTGCAATAACATATCGTGATTGACTTTATCAAAGCCTTACTAAAGTCAGTGTATATGACATCGAAAGAACCTTCGCCCAGGCCTTCAACGAAGGATATCAGATTAGTCGTAGTAGAGCGGGCTTTCATAAAACCGTGCTGTTCCAGTGCAGTTAAGTGTCTTAGATGCGAAGACATTATAGGGCACAGTAGTTTTTCAACAACTTTAGCAAACACCATAATAATTGATATGGGCCTATAGTTTTTCACCGAGTTTATATCACCTCCTTTGTGTTTCGGTATAACAAGAGAAGTTTTCCAAGCGCTGGCTAAAGTTCCAGAACAAAGAGATTTATTAATTATCAAGGACAGAGGTTAAGCTAGAGCACCAGCACATCTTACAGCAAAGATAGATGGTATTCCATCTGAGCCAGCACCTTTAGTGGAGTCAAGTCTCTTTAAGACCCCAAATACTTGGTTTTTAGTCACTGAAATATTGGTAATAAAGTTACAAGCGGGGGATTTTTCTGCATAGTGCTCGTCTGGAATAGATAGTTTATCAATATTGTAGACTGAAGAGAACTGTGAAGCAAAGAGTTCGCAGATATTCGGGCCAGTAGTGGCAAGAGTAGTTCCAGAAGACATTTGGGCAGGGTAGGTACTACTACTGCCTTTTTTGTGTTTAATGAAACTCCATAGTAGTTTAAGATTTGATTTCAAAGATGTCTCTAGTCGTAGCAAATAAGTTTTATAATTCTGGCTAAGTAATTTCGTACATCTATCTCTAAGTAGTTCAAAGGTCAATAAATCCCGAGGGTTTTTAAATTTACGGTGTTTAGATCTGTATTTATATTTTTCCTTGATTACCTTAATTAACGTGTCTGAAAACCATATGGAGTATTTCTTATTATTACGAGATTTGGACTTGGGTACTTGTTTAACTATGATGGATTGAAGTACTTTATAGAAATGTGCTGCCATGTCATCTACGTTTTCATAACGCGACAATTTGTCTTCCCATGATATACTATTCAATTAATTTACAATTTTAATAAAATCTGCTTTATAAAACATAAATTTGGGTTCGTGCTTGATTAGGAGATAACTGTCACATTTAAGTCCCACATAGAATTCGATAGGAGGATGCAATGGGTCAATCACTGATAATGGGTCGGTACTTACGTAAAGGCGGGTGATATCCAGTGTACTTATTATCAGATCCAACAGTTTGTCTTTATTGTTAAAAGCAAGTAAAAGGAATTGTGCTGAACTAGATTATTAAGAGACATGAAATCAACGAGCATGTTATTAAGTAGACTATTGGATATTGCAGGTTTGAGTGTATGACTAACAGTCTTAGTACAACATAAGCTACTCAAATTTAATTCACCAAGTATAAGAGTGTTTCCACTGTCGTTTTCAAATATGTGATTGGCATTACTAATAAAATGCTTAAGTATATGCATTTTTACTGGAGGAGGGATATATACGCCACAGATGTACAGGTGTCTGTCTTTATTAAAGCTATCATATATTTCCACTTTAACCCATAAATCTTCACAATCCGACTCCTGCGCACTCAAACGGCATGATTTAAAGCGTTTAGAGACAGCAATGAGAACACTACCTCCCATTTTTCACCATGGAACCCGCTGTTTTCGCGGTCACGTCTGTAGACCGTATAACGTTCATCAAATAATTCTGGTTGCGCGGAAAAAACCATTGGATTATTATATTTGACGGTAGAGGTGCCAAGCCGCTTGTTCCTTTCCGAAAAACGATATCATTCATACCCTCCTCGATCCTCCATCGACACATCGGGGTGGTGGGGTGGGAGGGGCAAGAAGATGATTCTAGAATGTTACGTAATCATCGGGGCCGAGGACATATAAGGCACGCGCGACCGTTGCGCGTCCTCTTTCCACCGCAGTCGTCATTGGAACAACAGCTCTTTCCGTCACAGTCGTCGTTGAAACCACACCGCTAGTAGAAACCGCTTTAGCCTGGAAGCAGTCGAGCTCCAGGAGACCCGCCTCACATCGTGTGAGATATAGTCGCGCACCGCCTCTCTCCGGAGTGTTCCAGAAGAAGTTCCGGAAGTTGCAGCTATAGTGCTCAACAGGATAGAAGAAACCCCGGTGAGTCAACATTCCTTAATTTAGCTCCTGCCTTACATAGTTTAACCCGCTCCAATTTTGTTGTTCTCCTAATAAGGCAGGATTCCTTTTCAGCGATTTGGCACAATAATAGTTTAGTTTTAGGGAAGAGCGAGTGCATTATACCGCATGCTATAGTAGTCGCCTTTACGTAAGCGTAGAAGCAACCGCATATACAGTCCACTTTAATTAATATCTCGCGTAATAGGTTTAAGGTTCGACCGAGGAACTAGACTTCGGCAGCCTTAAACACGTGGCTCCACCAATTTATGGTCACTTCGAGCAGGATTTTGGTCGAATTGTTGAATTAATTAATTAGATAATGCACTCTAATTTATAGAATAGACTTAAATAGTGTTCGTTTAAATTTAAATTTTGATTAGGCACTCGCAAACAGAATTATTCGTTTTATAGCGCTCGTATTTGATTAAATTTGAAGCCTATTAAATAATTGAAACAGTGTAATAGGAACCGTTTGATACGCTTACCCACAATCTTGATAAAATTATTGAGTGCAAATGACGCGTCACCTCGACTCGCTGCGCAGGTGTTCGATTTAATTACGTAATACGGCATACCGAGTGTCCATCCTTTATTGTTTGTGCGTTGTGAGATTAATTGTGATTGATATAACTTTATTATAATAGTTTAAAATGGCAGTTAGTGGAAGTGAAATCAAAATTAAAACGCTTTATGCCAAGAGGGACATACTCTTTTCGCGTATGCAGAATATAAGTGATTATATAAAGAACATTCATATAGAAGCAGTACGGGAAACCTTTTTGACTGAAATCGAAACGATAGATTTTCTACGAATAGATTACGAAAAAATATTGGACCAAATTAATCATTTGGAATTACAAATCGACCCGAAATACATAGTGAACTACCAACCGCTGCTGGCATTCGAAGATATGTTGTGTCGCGTGAAAAGAATTGCGAGATCCCTACTATCTCAAAACGAAGCAAAGCCGGAAAAACAGGTACGTGCAAGCGACTCGATTAGGTTGCCGCCAATAGATATTCCGGTATTTAATGGTGATATTAAGACGTGGCCCTTCTTCTTCAGTGGTTTTCAAAACAATATACACAATAACCCATCGTTATCGGACGCCGAAAAATTATATTACTTAATCAGTAAACTTAGTGGCAGGGCACAGTCGATCTGCTCTGGTTTTACACCTACAGCAAACAATTACTTATTAATATTCGAAACGCTTAAAACTAAATATGAAGATAGGAGAATGTTAGCTTCCAAATATTTGAACCAGATATTCGATCTTAAACCTATATCATCCGCGAACATCAACGGCTTAGAGCAGTTTCTAGATAAATTTGTGGCATCGGTGGCTGCACTTAAGAATTTGAAATTTAATGATCTTATGGACGTGGTGTTTCTCCATATTGCACTGAAGAAGTTGGACCCCGACACCGTGCGTGCGTTTGAAATGGAGCATCGTAGCTCGGAGATGCCTTCCTTTCATTCATTAGCATCGTTCGTGCGAGATCAAATAAAGGTGATGCACCGCTCTCCGAACGTTAAACAGGAGAATAAAAGGTGCGTCGACCGTAGACAGACTCAACCATCTAAAATAGCAGGGTCGTTAACTTACGTAACCGCTACGCCAACATCACTCCAGCATACTTGTTTAGTATGTAAAGATAGACACGGTAAAATATATAATTGTGCGACTTTTCGTAAATATTCACCAAGCGAGCGTTATAAATTAGTAAAGACAAACAACCTATGTTTGAACTGCTTAAGCGATAAGCATTTAGTTGCAAAATGCAATTCGAGTTCCGTATGTAGCAAGTGCGCCAGGAAACATCACACGCTATTACATTTTGAAAATAGCAATATAGCGGCGTCAAGTAAAGCGGATAAGGAATTCGCCCCTACTAAGGTCAACGATTCTAGCGGTCGACCTGGTGATGTCGCTCTGTGCTCATTGGCAAATATGGGAGCACAACCTCCTTCAACCGTGTTACTGGGTACGGCACGTATTTTGGTTAGGGATTCGCGTGGAAACGAACAAAGCGTCCGTGCACTGCTGGACAGCGGAGCCCAAAATAGCTTTATAACGCGATAATGTTGTCAGCGCTTAGGCTTAGTAATAAATAGGTCACTTTCATGTCCTGTAATTAAAGGCATCGGAGGCACTAGTAAATCGACACAGGGATATATAAATTTAAAATTTTATTCTCGGATAGATCGTAATGTTAACTTTGATATAAATGCACTAGTAGTAGATAGGGTCACTGAACGGTTGCCAACCGTTTCGGTTGACACCTCGGCAATGATTGAATTTAAGAATTTGACTCTGGCGGACGACACTTACGCCGTTCCTGGAAACATAGACATGCTCATTGGAACATCGCTTTTCCCTTATCTTTTGTTAAACAATAAGGTCAGGGGCAACTCTTCGCATACCGCGCCTTACGCGCTAGAAACCGTATTGGGCTATGTGATCCCTGGCTCCGCCCCCATCATAGATAGTATTTCGGCAACCTCTTATTGTGGTACGGCTGTCGAACCGCTCGAGTCGTTAGTCCGCAAATTTTGGGAGATGGAGGAGGTGAACGTCCCACCCATAGCTAGCTCAGATGACAGGTTATGCGATGAAATTTACGTCCGCACGACCATTCGTGATCGCGACGGTAGATATAGTGTAGCGCTACCCTTTAAAAGAGATGTTTTATCTCTCGGCGATTCGCGTCAAATGGCGGAAAAACGTTTCTACAGCTTGGAGCGTAGGATGCTCGCTTCAACCCAGTTAAAAGAAGCTTCCGACGGCGTCATTAACGAATATATAAGAGAAGGTTACATATCACTTGTGGCTTCGAAATTAGATAACTACGAAGACACACCGTCGTATTTCATACCACACCACGGAGTCATTAGAGAGGACAAACTTACATCTAAGTTACGTGTAGTGCTCGACGCTAGTGCTAAAACTAGCACTCACCTGTCGCTTAACGATATCCTCTATAGTGGGCAAAATTTACAGGGCAGTTTATTTAATATAAAAGCCAATTTTCGTTTGTTTAGTATAGCACTATCCGCCGATATTCGTCAAATGTTTCTTTGCATAGGGGTCCGTGAATGCGACCGTAGATTCCAACGCATTTTATATCGTTTCAACCCAAAGGAACCTCTAATGGTGTTTGAATTTAACCGCGTTTGTTTTGGTTTAAAGTCGAGCCCATTTCATGCATTACGCACGGTGAGACAGCTCGCTCACGATGAAGGTCCCTCTTATCCTAAAGCTAAGAGGGCAATTGAGAGCGGGTTATATATGGATGATTTTGTGTACTCGGTCGATAGCGTGGAGGAGGCAACCCTAACCACCGCCGAGGTTATAAGGCTCATGAAATCGGGTCAATTCGATCTTGTGAAGTGGACTAGTAATTCGCGTCCGGTTTTGGATACAATCCCACTATCACACCGTCTTTCGGCGATAAAGGAATTCGACGATTCTGATACACACAAGGTGCTCGGTCTGTGTTGGGCACCAGAGTCCGACGTGTATAGCCTTAAGGTAAATCCGCCCGTAGAGAAATGCACAAAGCGCACAATACTGTCATGCGTTGCTAGATTATGGGACGTCATGGGTTTCGTAGCTCCAGTGGTATTATACGCTAAGCTTTTAATTAAACAACTTTGGTTATTGGAATGCGACTGGGATGACTCGCCGCCTGACAGCATTGTTCGGTTGTGGCAGCGCTTTAGAGAGGAACTCCCTTTATTAAGAGAAATTAAAATACCGCGTCATATCAACGTAGATAGAAGTAGCGCCATAACAGTCGTTGGGTTTGCAGACGCCAGCGAGAAGGCTTACGGGGGCGTTGTATATTTCCACGTCCAGAATAATGGTAGAAATTCGATTAGCCTCATTAGTTCTAAGTCGAGAGTCTCCCCCCGTAAGGTTGTCTCTGTGGCGCGCTTAGAGCTTTGCGCAATATTAGTACTCACCAAGCTTATTACCGCAGTTATCAGCGCATGTAGGGATAGAGTTCACATAGAAAGGATATTTGCCTTTTCCGACTCCACCGTCGCCTTATGCTGGGTTCATTCTTCACCCCACCGTTGGGATACGTTTGTTGTGAACCGAGTGGCCAAGATACAAGACGAGTTAGAAACGCGGAACTTTTATCACGTGTCCGGTACGGAAAACCCCGCCGATTGTCTATCCCGTGGACTCACCCCGATGCAAATAATGGACCACCCGCTTTGGTTCCACGGACCTGCTTGGGTTCACTTGGATCCCTCGCAATGGCCAATAACCGACTTTGAACCTTCGTCAGTGTCACAACCGCCGGAAGAAAAGAGACACGCTCTAGTGGCGAACGTTTCGAGTGAGGTTTCTCCAATCATTGCTTTGGCGAACCGCTTGTCCTCTTGGTCGAAATTATTGCGTAGCGTAATTTACGTTTGTCGATTCGCGAAGCTGTTACCGCGACGTTCGTATGTCTTAGCATCCGATTACAACTATGCCGAGTCGCTAGTATTACGTGAACTTCAACGTGCGCACTTCTCTGAAGAAATTAGAAGATTACAATCGAATAGAGCTTGTAGTCGCGCCTTTCAACGCCTTAAGCCATTTTTACAGGATGGGATTGTAAGGGTAGGTGGACGCTTGTCCAACTCGCAATTGAGTTTCGACCAACGGCACCCTATTGTTTTACCGCGTAAAGACCATATCATGAACTTATTAATCGATTACTATCATAAATTGAACTCGCACGCTGGCCCCGACTTGTTGATGTCGATTTTGCGTCAGAATTATTGGATTCTTTCTGCACGTAGTTTAATACGCAATCGGGTGCACAGATGTATAGCTTGCTTTCGGGCACGCCCCAAGCCATCATTTCCGGAAATGGCGGAATTTAGATCTTGTAGAGTAATACAATCAGTAAAGCCCTTCACGCACAACGGGTCTGATTTCGCTGGTCCGTTTAAGGTCACGCTCACTCGCGGGCGTGGTATAAGATCCACAAAGGCTTACGTCTGCATTTTCGTATGTCTAACTACTCGAGCGTTGCATATAGAACTCGTTGGTGATCTAAGCACAGCAGGCTTTATGGGTGCATTTAAAAGATTTCTATCCCGCAGAGGCCCTGTAAGTAAATTGTATTCGGATAACGGTACGAACTACGTCGGTGCAAAACGTATTCTATCGGAACTACATGAGCTCTTAGCTAGCAAGTATTATAATTCGGAGTTCGCTCACATTCTAGCTGAGAACCGCATTGAGTGGTCTTTGAACGTCCCAGCCGCGAGTCATTTTGGGGCAATTGGGAGACTAATATCAAGAGTCTAAAGAGTCATTTATACCGAGTAATAGGAGATCAAATTTTGTCCTTCGAAGAGCTAAGTACGGTGCTCGCTCAAATTGAATGCGTAATGAATAGTCGCCCACTTTGTCGTACGTTGTCTAGTGACCCCTCGGAACCGCTGGCTCTAACTCCAGCACATTTTTTGAATTTAACGCCTTTAAAGTATTTTCCAGCCGCAGGTATGGATGAGAACAGACTTAGCATTTCCGCACGCCACAAATTATTAGATCGGTTAGTGCAATCGTTTTGGAAACGATGGAGGATGGAATACTTGCATACTTTGCAGTCTCGGCAAAAATGGAACACAGCAACTGAGCCTTTAGCTGTAGGAACTGTAGTTGTGCTCACCAAAGAGAATACGCCGCCTCTCCACTGGCCGTTAGGAATTGTCGAAGAGGTCTTTCCCGGTTCCGACGGAGTAGTTAGGATAGCTCGCGTTAAGATCACGGTTGGGTCTTACTTGCGTCCGGTTGTCCGTTTGTGCCCCCTGCCTCTTCCATAATTTAAATTAGCTTTCTAGATTAAATTGTAGTTGAATTTAGGTAATCTTAGCGTTGGTTAGTTATTTTGTTAGTTGATCTTAGCTCTAGTTGTATTAGTTAATTTTGAAGGAAATCCTGCAAGGGCGGAGGAGATGGTTGCGCGGAAAAAACCATTGGATTATTATATTTGACGGTAGAGGTGCCAAGCCGCTTGTTCCTTTCCGAAAAACGATATCATTCATACCCTCCTCGATCCTCCATCGACACATCGGGGTGGTGGGGTGGGAGGGGCAAGAAGATGATTCTAGAATGTCACGTAATCATCGGGGCCGAGGACATATAAGGCACGCGCGACCGTTGCGCGTCCTCTTTCCACCGCAGTCGTCATTGGAACAACAGCTCTTTCCGTCACAGTCGTCGTTGAAACCACACCGCTAGTAGAAACCGCTTTAGCCTGGAAGCAGTCGAGCTCCAGGAGACCCGCCTCACATCGTGTGAGATATAGTCGCGCACCGCCTCTCTCCGGAGTGTTCCAGAAGAAGTTCCAGAAGTTGCAGCTATAGTGCTCAACAGGATAGAAGAAAACCCGGTGAGTCAACATTCCTTAATTTAGCTCCTGCCTTACATAGTTTAACCCGCTCCAATTTTGTTGTTCTCCTAATAAGGCAGGATTCCTTTTCAGCGATTTGGCACAATAATAGTTTAGTTTTAGGGAAGAGCGAGTGCATTATACCGCATGCTATAGTAGTCGCCTTTACGTAAGCGTAGAAGCAACCGCATATACAGTCCACTTTAATTAATATCTCGCGTAATAGGTTTAAGGTTCGACCGGGGAACTAGACTTCGGCAGCCTTAAACACGTGGCTCCACCAAATTCATTATTAAAAATTGTGCCATTCAACCATGTCTCTGTGAAAACAATAATGGCAAAATTACAACAAACTACATTATTAAACAGTTCATTAGTTTTTGTCCTCAGACCCCTAACATTTTGGTAGTAACAATTAAAAGTGTCTTTTAGTACAAATATAGCAGATATAGCGTAATCATGACAAACGATTCAAAAGGTCGAGGTTCTTTACATGGACGGAGTTTAATTCTTCATTTTTACGCATGTATATCCTACCATCACGCACCCATACAAATTTGTATTTCAGTTCGCGAGCTTTGGTTCGCGCAGCAGCGTGTAAGCTCTTATTTTCCGGGGAGAGGTGCTCCATGACGTAGATAGCAGTCTTCTTATCTCCTCCGATGCCTAAGTGGCTCGAATTAAGTTTGTCTTCCCGATTGGTTTTGTTGAAACGTGCGGTCGCAGCGAGAAAATCGTCGCGCAGGCGCGAACTGCCGAATTTTACTAAGATGGATCGAGGGCGCGGACTTGAGCTATTCATTTTGGCTAGTCGAGAGCAGTAATGAATGTGTGACTCAGTGATGGGGCATTTTATGATTTTGCCTAGTTGTACTACAGTGTTGATAAGATTCTCCTGCCTATTTTCAGGTACACACTGGATTTCAACATTTGAGCAGCGTGATTGTTGGTCTATTTGGGCTATTCGTGACGATAAGGATAGATTATTTGCCCGCAAATATTCTGTCTCAGATCTTAGTTTCTCAATCATGCTAGCGTGTGCGGCATTGCTAGCCTTGATTTTTTCAAGTTCCTCGTCAAAATGAGCCATAGATGCATCGAGGGAGGACACTGCGTTTTGGACCTCTAAAGCCCCATTTACATTCAGCCACTGCCACTGCGCCTCGCGCTGCCGGCAATACTTCCCTAAATCCTGCCGTAGCAGGATCGCGGGAAGTGTGTATTCACACTCTGCCCTACCACTCACATCGCTTTCGGCTTTCGACTATCGCTGACGTCGAAATAATTACAGCGTCCGCGCTGTATCTTCTTGGAATAAAAAATTATGTTAATAATTTAAAAAGATATCAAGTTCAAAAAAAGATAGATAGATAGAAAATTTATTTGCTTAAAAACATGGTACATAAGATGATCAATGACGTGGAACTGACATGTTTTGCCATAATTGACATGCAAAAATGATATGAAATACAGCTAATTACACAAACCCAATGTTACATTTTAAAATTATTGCATTGCTTAAAAGTTAGGTACAAACATTTTTTTTGAATTCAAATATTATGTACAATTAAATACTTATACAGATCCACTCTATTTGAATTCTTATACAGTATATTGTTCATAAATTATTAATTGAATTATTATAATAATATTGTTATATAAATAATATTAAATATTATATGAGATTAGTTAAGCTATTATTATTTTAATAATTACACTACAGTATAAATTAATTCATAATTTTAATTACAATAAAATTATAACTTAAAAATCTCAGGCTATTATGCAAATATTACCTTTTAACTTATTTTACATTTTAATTAATAAATAATCAATATGAGTTACTAATCGTTTTTAGAAATAAAATGTCAATGTTTATTAACTCCTTAAACTAAATTTTGTATTAATATAATAAATTTGACGAATTTATAATTAATTATGTACATAGGTACTATGTTATCTCAAAAAGAAAATTCGTATTCGTAGAAGATGATGAATTGTCGTTTTTATCGTTGAAATCCCATACATTTTTTTCTGATTCCAGCAGTTCCAAAAACTTTATTCGTTTTTCATTAATCCACTCGAAAGGCATTTTGGTAGATTGTATTTATTTAATAGCCAGACGGCACGCACGTCCGTTCATCCTAGCGCTTGTCTCGAAGTGAGCGATGGAGCTGAATGTGAACACTCACTGCCGCTCGCGCTGCCCATCCTTTGACTTCCGCACGAAAAACCGACATTTCGGGCAGTGGCAACGGCAGCGGCAGTGTCAGCGTGAGTAGCCTGTTTACGTACTGCCCTGCTCACTGCCCTGCTCACTTCCCTGCCCAACAGGGCTGAATGTAAATGGGGCATAAAAGGTGCGGGTGAATCTGGTGGTTGAATAACTGTTGTAACTCTTCGCGGATGATGTCTCGAATTCTACAAGCCGACAGACAAGAACAGTTTGTAGCGGTGGTGCGTGTCTTGCCGCGCTTTGTAACGTAATCAGGCTTCGGCGACGGCGGGTTACTACGAACTGGAGTGTTTGTGTTGTCGCCTTTACGTTCCTTGCAGCGGCACTGTACGCAACTCCAGTTTGATTTGTCTTCCTGCGACATCTTGTTGTAATCTTTCGAACTAATGTTCATGCACAAGAGATGATAATTTGCAGCACAGCGTTACAGCGGTGACACTCTTTGTAGGTGAGAGCTCAAGCACCGGTGACCTTGAGTCGAAGCGTGTAACGCTAGGGTTGATATCGAACCGAAATGGAATATTATAGACTTGTACCAAAGAAGATACATAGTAGGTAGGTATATGTTCTATATTATGTAAACTTATGTATTTGGGTAGTGAAAGATATGTTCAATTTTAAATCAACTTTTATTAAATATTACAAATGAGGAATATTCAAACTTCCGACAAAACCAAATATGCACGACAGTTGTTGGTAATCTTAAATAATTAACCAACACTTAGTATTTCAGTACGCAATAATCAGTATTACCTACTATCCTTTAAAAATTAATTTACTCTTATATATTTTTGAATATTTCGATAATATTTTTTAATTTTCATTAATATTTGTAACAATTGCAGAATTTCGTAGCATATATATTTTTTAAAAAAATCCAAAGGGATGCAGGTTTCCCTGGACATGGCGGCCAACAAATTGTTCCCCATGTGTTGCGGAGATAAGACATTTTTATTTTCAATGAAATAATCCATAAATACAAAAATGAACAAATACAACAATTCTTTATAGATATCAAAAATTTCTTGACTCTCTAGTGGTATTTTTAACAGTGAATATTTCAGTTAATTTATTTTAACAAAATTATTGGCGATGTATTAGTTTTATGTCATGGTATTTCCCCGTAATTCTTGTTAAGATCATATCAACTTTCATTAAAATGAGTTCACATATTTTTAGGTATCATAAAACATTATTAAAAATTAAACTAACAAAACAAGGACCCTTGTTTTGTGCAGTGGAATTTATTTAAATTCTAGTCACTTAAAATCACTTACAGTAATACTTATATACTATAATATCATTTATTTAATAATTGCATTAATATTTATCAAAGCATATAAACCTAGCATACATGGCTATAAAAACTAATAACCTTACTTGGTAACATAAACTTAATACCTACATGAATAAAATAGTAATATGTATAACCGTCGTATTAAGATATCAGTAATATTCATATATTAATTGAAATATTATAATATCACTTGACGAATATATTCATATTAACTAATACTGACAAATATCGATATTAACCCATCTTTACTACTAGCCCTCGGCCAGGGCAGTCGGCAGGCAGTACAATCTTAGAACATTTTACCGTGCAATTAGTAGAAAATAATGATACCAAATTGATGGAGTACCGTAATCTTGTAACATGACCTTTTCTTAGCGCCTTTTTAATTATGTCGTTTTATAAAGTCATTTATTTAAGGTTTGTAAATACAGATGTCGCTCGCTGACGCTAACCAAAAAGCAAGCTGTCAAACAATCAATCCGTGTTTTATAACTGCCGGCCGTTTTTGTTGATAAATTCAAACATTTACAACCTAGTGCTTTTCCGAATCTGCGTAATTTCTGCTCTTTAGGTTTACGTCGAGTGTTTTCATCAACATAGTGCTTCTCCGTGAATTCGTTGAGTCGAATCCTGCTCCTCCCATAAACGTTAATTGTTTGTACTAGTATTGTTCGAGACAGAGACTTTTAAGACACTAAAGTGCTCCTGAGTGACTTTACCATGTCTAGTAAACGTTGTTGTGTTCCTCAGTGTGCCGAAATCGAAGGTACGTAACCAGATGGTTATACAGTAGAACCTTGATAACTTAAACCTCGATAACGTAATAACCTCTTTAAATTCATAAAATTTTGTGTTACCTTCCTTTCGAAATCCAAAACCTCTTTTATATTATATATATAATGTGCAAACAATAAAGGTTTCCTGTAGACCGTGGTTATTGCTTACATGTGTTTACCAAATGGCTTCAAATGTAAACAATACACTAATGTCTAATTGATCTGGTTTTAATGATGTCAATGCTGCTAGCCTATGCGGCTTTTACAGCTTCATAGGACTCGTAAGGTCTAAGCGCAGTAACTTATTTGTATCATTAGCTTTTAGCCTTTGTTCTGGGAGCATCTCCTTCACATTGTGAGTGAAAATGAATTCAAAACGGTTAAATATTGAAAATGAAATTGATATAGAAAATGTGAACAGTATGAAACAAAAAAATACTGGCTTTTTAATGTAGAATAAATTAAACTTGAATAAATGTATCTTTAAACCTGAAATAAAGTACGTATGTACTTATGTATTAACATTTAAAGGTTTCATTTGCATTTAATCTAGCTTGTCTATTTATGTATATAATTCCTAAACAAAGCTCATAAATGAACCTCTGTAAGTACAAATTTAAACCAATAAAAACTCCTTAACTTAAACCCTTAGTAAGTAAAAACCTCAATAATTTAAATTATAATATTAATATCGGACACCAAATCAGTACCTGTATTAAATTGATAAGACCTGTATAGGTTATGTTTTGGTCTCCTGTGATAATGAATATTGTCTGTCTATGTAAACTGTCGTAAAGAAACATAATAGTATGTTATTAACATAACATTATGTTTATTGAAAAATGGTTTTAACAATTTAATTGATGTGGTTCTATGTTACAAGTTTTTCTTCTGTAAGTATAATATTTAAACTCTTTTTTTTGCAGATTCTCAGAGTTCTTCATTGGTTTCCAAATCCTGAGAAGGACATTGCTCGTTTCCGAACATGGGTTCATGCTATTGGAGGAGAGATTTTGAGTCTGAGTAACGAAAATATTTATAAACTTCGTCGAGTATGTTATGCTCATTTTGAAGAGAAATATTGTTGCCGTAACAACAGAATTTCTAACATAGCCATACCAACATTCCTTATGCCAGGTAGGTGCACTATGTAGCTATATAGTTACCTGTACTATGACATTAAACAGCTATTTTAATGTGTACACAAAATTGGTTTTGACTGATGAAATCAAAACCAATTTCTACAGAAAAAATCAGTCAAAACTATTTTTTATCAATAAAAACAGTTTAGAAATATTGTACTTTCACATGCTGACTTTATTAGGTTGGTAGATTTTTATTGTAACCTGTTTAGGAACACACTTTTTCAATTTACAATTATTTTTATATGAAATGTGTTTTTTTGTGTGTTTTTTTATTTGGCATTTTGATGTATCGAAAGTTTCATCAGAATTAGCCTGTTCCTTTTCAAGCACTTGGGATTAGAATTTTGAATGGAAGACTATATTAGTTATCCTTAAGATTTTGAGATATCAAATATATACATATATAAATAAATTAGGGATGTAACAATACATAATTGTGCCGATACCATACCTTTACCGGTGACTGAGTAGAAATAGAAAAAAAAATGAAGAATTTCCTTGACTATGCATAAAGGTACCTATATCTGTCAGAGACTGACCTGACTTTTTTTGTGAATAAAACAACGTTTGTTTAAATTATTAGCAGATAATCTTTTACCGATATGTCGGTCTGCTGATTAGATCGGAATCGGTATCGGAATCGTTACATCTCTAATATAAAGATAAGGAAGATTCATATGTTACTTAAGATTGTGTTTTGATTAATATGTATATTCCAGTGTCTACTTTACACTAGTAGTTTGACAGTTGTGCCACAGTGACTGGAATAATGCTCAGCCAAAGCATGTGTGCTAAGTAATAATTATGTGTTTAATAACTTCAGGTTGCTTTACTTATTTTTTCACATTTTGTTTTATTATAAGCATGATAGCCTGAGCTATTTATGCAGCATTTGAAGCAAATTTTGTTGTAATACATTTCACCTTTGTGTGAAGTAATTATTTCAATATTATGTTCTTCTTGCAAATTGGCATTTATCTTTTATATGTAATTACTGCTGCTATATTGTATCCAATAGCAACACAAATTCACTTATAATAATTGTTTTATTATTGTTGTTTCAGGACCACTATCTTTACCAGAATCCCGAAAACCAGTAAAAGAAAATGAACATTGAATTCTTGATTTTAGACCCTAGTAGAACATACCCACGCGCTTTGAGCTTAGGGCATGCAATAATATCAAATACTGGTTATGTATTAGAAAATATAACTATAATATATAAATATTATATTATGACCTACAACTATTATGCCAATACAAAATAAAAATATTATAATAATATGTGTTTTATTTTCTGCAGGCTTAAGTAATCCCTTAATTTATTCATATACGTTAGTCTATACATCTATATATATGCAAATAGCTATACGTATATTTAGATAGACATATAGCTATCTACATAATTATATATAGCAGGAGAGTTGTAGGTTTGTAGTTACAGATGGCGTCACCAATCGCTTTCCTTCTGAACCCGTTGAGTAAAGCCTCTATTCCTATATATAAAAAAGTACTCTGTGGCAGTCGGCGACTGCCCGTTCCACGCCCCGCGCGCCTCTCAAGGCCCCCGCGCACATCAAGACACCCACATATAGCCGCAAGCGATTTTTCGTGCACACATGCTTAAGTGTCGTTTCTTTTCGCGTAGTGTATATATTCTTTGACAGCGTGAACAGAGCAGGACAGGAACATCCTTTGAGTTACTCAAACAAGCCGCACATTATTTGACGGATTCCATATTTGAAAATAATCTTAATAAATTGTGTTTGGATAATCTTATTACCTTTCTTGGTCAAATTAAATTCAAAACATCTAAAATAAATTTATTGAGAACTAGACAAATTTTTTGTCGATATGCTGGGATTCGATCTGGGGGTCGTAGGCGAACGACGCAGTACCAGAGACAGCTACACCACGGCAGTCGCTGCCTGAGAAGGCGAAATATCTTATCTTATTGTTACAGTGTGTTTACGCACAATGCGAGCATAGCACTTGCATCCATATAAGGTAATTTTTCGTCCAAGCGCAGCGAAGGATGAGTCACCACAGAGAATACGCACGGCACCGATAACTTTATCACTACAAAACACTATTAAAACTTTGAATATTTACTCACTGGTATACACAATAATAATAAGTTTATTCTTTCCTCTCACAAATTTAGTAATAAATATAAACATACAACTTAATACTAATATGTTACGATTGATTTGTGAGAGACTGGTGTCCGTACTAGGATTCCCTGTATGACAGATCACCAGCCCCCACCTTCAGACCTTACAATCTAGGTAATATTAGGTGTATGATAAACAAGAGAAGAAAAAAGTATTAAAAATACGAAAAATGTTCTTCGAGAACTGAAATTTCGAGAATTTCACCATCAACAGTAATTGGAACTGGCATGACGTAATCGTTGAACATAACTTTTGTCTTGTTCAGATTCATGCACAGACCAACACGTTGAGAGGATTCATTTTGTCTGTTCAGCATGTCCTAAAGTTTCTGCAGCAATTCTGCCATAACGACGATATCATCAGCAAGCGTAAGTGTGAGGTGTACTCACCGTTTACGTTAATACCGAGTCCTTTCCAGTCTATATAACGTCTTAAAAACATCTTTCAGTGCATTTGTAAACAGTTTAGGGGATAAAAAATCCCCCTGGCTCACTCTGCGATGCAACTGGACTAGTTTTGTTTGACTGTCCTGTACTTGGACGGGCACCGTACTGGTGTTGTAAAGGAATCTCATAGTCCAATATATATATATATATATATATATATATATATATATATATATATATATTCGTAGCAAATATATTTCATAATTTATAATATATATATATATATATATATATATATATATATATATATATATATATATATATATATATATATATATATATATATATATATATATATATATATATATATATATATATATATCATAGACTCAGGGGCTGATTATACTCTGGTGTCTTCTGTATTAATTGCCGCACTGTGTGAATGTAGTCTATAGTGCCAAATCCTCCTCGAAACCCAGCCTATTCCGCAGGCTGAAAGTCTTTGAGTCTTTGCGCGCGTCTGTAAAAAAAATATTTTAGTGTCTGTCGCGTGTCCTCATAGCAAAATACCATACGACGTTATGCTATGGAAAAAGCTAAAGTAAACTATTCTAGCTACTTTAATACTGGTAAGAATTCTAATCTTTTTTACAACATATGCTGTAGAACTAAATCTTCTAGCTAGTTTTGATATATGACGGGGCCCATTGAAGCTTTGCATCTAGTGTGTTTTCAATAAAAACAGATTTTATTCATTTAAAAACACATTGGTACTCGGATTATTAATATTTGTTGTCGTAAATTTGGTTATTTAGTTTTATTGCCGTTTAAATGTAGATTATTTACGTTAAACCATTGCAGACTTATACCCCATTGCAACCGGGAGTTAAAAAACTCGCATACATTAGTAAGAACTTAAAATACGTTTCGAAACTATTCAGATGTCGTGGAAAAATTACTGAAAAAAATCACAAGGAAGCTGGTCTTCAGCAATCAGACCCTCACATTCATGAGGCTCAGGAATTTATTATTATTATTTATTATTTTTTAAAAATTATATTAGTAATCCTATTAACTAACATAACTAATCTTCCCTTTAACCACTCCTGGTAAGCTGAAAATGCTTGTGTTAGGAGTGGTTCACGACAGCGGTCCGCGCCTTGCCACTAGGCTACTGTCGCTTTTATACTTTTATACTGTCGAATAATTTGCTAGTCGGATCGTGAGTGTATGTAAATAATGAATGATTTAGGTCAAATAAATGAAATAATAAATATCAATAAAATAAAATATGAATATTTATGTTTTCCTATTACTTTAGTCAGTCTGTATTACAATTATATATAAGAATAAACTGTAATTTATTTATTATAAAATTATTATAAAATAACGTATTACAAATGAGATCTTCCTAATTTCTATAATCGGAACAAAAATAAACTATAATAACTTCAACAATCAACAAGATCTTAGGTTTTACTTATAACAAACACAGATCATAGATTAATCGCGTTCTATAATCTGTCAAAACAAACATTGGATGATGCAACAATTAAGGTTTTATCCAAAGGACTCAATTATGCTATAAGTCCGCGCATATTACCGTACGAAGAAAATATCTGTAGCGTCGAGGACTGTTTATTTAAAAACAATATGCGGAAAGAAGATTTGGAGGCGATACGTCAAGATATTTCGACTATGTTACGTCGATGTTCTGTGCCTAAACCAAATCTTCCCAGAGACAAATTTATAGCGTTAAAGAACCTACGCAATAAACCAGAACTTACGATTCTCCGCGCAGATAAGGGAAACGCCACGGTAGTCATGGATACGTCAGATTATAATTCTAAAATACAAGAACTTTTGTCGGATGTAAGTACTTATAAAAAGGTTAAAAACGACCCAACAAATAGCACACTATAAACAACTAGTGACCTCATAAAGAAACACTCCGAAAAATTAAATCTGGACGTAAAATGGATAATA